>JARKIC010001487.1:0-116729 GCA_029378375.1 Mycena olivaceomarginata | reverse complement strand
GCTCCCTCAAACGAGGCGTCCACTTCCACGAAGTTATCAGCCCCAGCCAAGTCGAAACCTAAGGCGTCCTCGATGTCGCGGGCGAACACGAAGCCGCCACCGAAACCAACCGTGAACAAGAAGGAGGATACGCAGAAACCTCGGACACACACACACGAGTATTAGGATTGGATTAGTGATTTGTTTTGATTTTGGTTGGAATTGTGATTAGTGACTAGCTCACTCCACTCTCTAGTTGATTTCATTAGATTTCACGGCCGCACCCTAGTGCACCGTTTCACCGCTGGACTGGAAGGTTGCAGGAGATGATGTACTCAGAGTCGATGAAGTCTCCAGTTGCTCTACAGTCGACCAGAGTCTTTACTGACATCTGTGCAGTGGTCTCAACGGACTGCAAGTCCAGCAGAATGTGCAAGGAGTTCTGGCCCTCAATGGAATCAATGATGTACTACCAGGGGAGTTGCTGCATGCGCTGAAGTGGGTCTGCCCTCATTCCCAGCTCGGGGACAGGGCATCTGTCACTGTCCTTGTTCCCAGCTCAGGGACAGCGTGGCTTTCCGTCATTCAGACAGAAATAGGAGTCTCTGCCACCCAGACAGAAACTAGGATGGGGGGTACGCTGAAACAGTGCATTTTATATACAACTTGAAGTAGCTTAGATTCGAGATTACACAAAACAACCACAAAACCACCACTACAACAATCTATTCCACCAAAGATGTAAGTGCTTCTCTTTGTGAGTTCAGGTCTGGGCCATAGTATGCAACCAGCGGGTTTGGAACAAACACAATTTGACTGCAAGACTTCAACAAAGTCCCTCAACAACACACTAGCACTAAGCAGCTGCCAACAACAATACTGCTAGCACCTGGGATGGGCTGGGGTTTATGGGTTGGAGACAAGGTGGCTAGACCACTAGGTCAAGAGCACAAGGGCAGAGTATGTAGGTTTGTGAAAATCCTCGCTAAGGGCTACCCAAAGACTACTGAGGCTAACAACAAGAGACTTCAATCCTCAAACGGCAAAGCAGTCCTTAAGCCGTCAACCTATTCCTTAACCAAGAACAGGAACTTTTCCACTTCTTATTGGCAATAGACACTATAAGCATCCAGCTTGCGACCCAACACACTACGACAGCACTTCTGTAAGGCTCAAGGAGCACTCACAACTGGGAGAATGTTGTACGCTTGTCCTGGCGGGATCGAGCATTACTTGAGTGGTAGACTACTGTCTATACTCTGCAAGAGACTACCAAGAGCCAGATATTCTGTGCTCCCATGTGGTAGACTCCTTCGAACTCCGGATATTCCAGAGAACTGAGCAGATTGTAGGCCATAATGACCTGTCGTGATAGGAACGTAAATGTAGCGTGAAATGGGGAATTGTGTAGGATTATAGTCACCTGGTGCCTAGTGCGTGTGCCAGGCAAGGCAATACAAGCGCTCATGCCTCTATCAGGGCCTCAAAGAGGGCTGGAAGGTGCTTTGAGCGGGTTTGTGTAGTGATTTGTGATAGGAGATAAGTAAGTGATCAGGTGACCGAAATACATGTGACTTGTAGGTAAAGAGTAAATAAAGTAAGTATATGATCCCTTACAGAGCCCCCCACTCCTCAGCTCCAAGGCAAATGTGTTGAGGGAGGGAAGAAAAAAGCTCAGAAAGATTTTTGCACTCCATTTCTGTCACATTGCTTCACTTCCAACTCTGAGGGCTGCCCTGCATCCTCTCCGTCTCCATCTCCGCTGCCTCTCCAAATCCACTCCGCTTTGTGGTCGCTCTGCTCCCAATCCCATACCATATTGTAACCCATCCAACTCCGCTTTGTGGTCGCTTCACTCCCATATCATGCCATACCATACCCTACCCTGCCCCCCCCAGAAGTAGTCCGGTGCAGTGGTTGAGTGAGACGGGCTACTTTTGGAACCCATCCATATATCATTCTCAGACCCACTATAGATCCAAGTGCGGCGGGTATAGGGCAGGTGGGCAATTTGGCATCAGTGAGGGCCAATCGTCAAGCTTCCTCTTCAAGGGCTCGCGGGGGCCATCGCGCACGATAAATCCCTGATGAGGCTTCGTGCTTCTATGTTGCCCTAGAGCTGCGGAGCAAGTCTTGGACGTGCATGTATCGGCCTCAAGGTCAAGTGCAGTGCAGATTCGGCAGTTCATAGACGTAAAGCGGCTGAGGCTGGATGCTGAGCACCACAAAAGGCTCTGTTAAGAGTCGAGGAGATGCCGTGGGGCTTGCATGTGGGCAATCTGGCCCCCCCAGCCTTGACGCATGTGCGCAGACATGCGGCCGAGGTTGAGAGGCTTGGGACACGGTGCATTGAACATGATCTCGGCATCCAGGGCAGCAAGGTGGCCGGGGCTGTATTGCGAACAACTCTGGTGGATACGTGTGGAGGATCGAGTGCACAGCCTGGTGGAAGGGCGGATGTAGCGGACAGCCAGCGAGACTTGACTGAGCTGTGGACTACGCAGAGCAGTGAACAAGACATGGTGGGAAGATACGGCGGTAGCTCGCCGGCTACAAGGCGTTGTCGAGAGACGCACAGATCCAAGGCGCCACGACCTGGCTGAATGCACTCTGATAGCGCGGACCGGGTGCCGAGCGGTGGCAGAGCACTGAAAGCAGTATGTGTCTCCACGCTGAGGTCGGGGCGAGCGAGCAGCACTGCAAAACAGAGCACCGACAGGAGGTGAGAAGAATGAAATGACACGTTGGACGCTGCATGGTCCAGGCAGTCGCTGGATACCGTGTAACCGATGAGCACGCGTGGCACAGCGAGACAGCCGAGTGTCAATGGGACAATGTAACTTATTAAGACATCTGAACCTCTTGCTTTGGCCACCCCCTGTTTGCGCTGTGGCCGAGGAATGTCGCGTGGCAGAGTGTGGGGTGTATCGTCCACGAGGGCAAGCCAAAGAGCATGTAAGAAGAACGCGAAAAGATGAAGGATTCAGAGGAAATGGAATCGACATGCCTCGCGGGGGCGATCACACACAATGCAGCCCCCGGTATGGCTTGCACTGATGCGTCAGCCGTGCCCCCCCTTTTCGATGTGCGCATTGAGCTGCTGCCAATACTGTGAACTTGGGGCGATATGCCCAGCGAAGTCCATAGCAGCACGCGGGTGCAAGGCAGAACACAGACGCACGGCAAAGCGACTGGGTGTTTGAAGATCTGCAGCTGGTCCCAGTAGCGGAATCGTCTCATCTCGCGAGGTCTATCGCGCACAATCAAGCCCCCGTTCCCCGTTGAGGCTCGCACTTGCTGTGTTGCCGTATTCATTGCCACCAAGACTTAAGAAACGCTTGCGAGTGGCAGCCTAGCCCCCCAGTCCTGACTTGGTATTCCAATGGTGCAGCCACGACACCGCAGATGTGAGATGCCAAGGTCGAGGGCATGGGCGTGGTGCATCGAGCAAGGACTCAACGTCAAAGGTGGTGCAGCGGCAAGGAGCGTGGTGCAAACATATCTATGTGAGTGGCGAGCTGCTTCATTCTTGCGGCCATCGTAAATAGCACTTGTGCACGATGCTGTCCTACGGATGCCTCGCACCGAAGGCAGCAGAGCATGCAATGCGCACGGGCGACGAGCCACATCGACCCTGTTGTGAAGTCTCCATGGAGTTGAAGGCAGGCGAGAGCACAGCGCGGGTGTGTGAGGCAACAAGTGTCTGGGCCGAGGTTGAGAGGCACATGCGGCAAGTCAAAGAGGCGGTGCGGTCGACAGCCCCGTGTCATATCGCAAGCGCTGCACCAAATCGCACCACAAGCACGTAGTCGTTTGACGAGGCCGAAACCAGCCCAAGACCGAGCAAGATGGCTGAGCATCAGTGGGACGGTGTGGAAGGACAGTGTGCATGGAGCTGTACGCGGGCATACTGCAGGGGGTGCGCGAGGCGAAACGCGGCTGTGCCTGCGAGACGTTGTGAACAGTGAGGTGGGACCACTCCTCCGGCGGGGGGCGCCGTATGTCTGCGCCCATTGAGAGTAGCGCGCAGGTGTGACACGGATACAAGGCGGCCGTGTAAAGAATGAGAATACGAAGATATCCACAAAGTAAAATAGACGCGCCTCGTGGGGGCTATCGTGCACGATGAAGCCCCCTTGAAGGCTCGCATTTGTGGGCGTCAGCCTCGCCCCCCACTCCCGACGCACCGCTTGCTGGGCAGAGTCGAGCTCGCTTAAGTCAACGACTGAAGGTAGCGCGGTTCAGGAGGTTCCATAAGGACTGTAAATGCAGCCTCTCCTGAGGGCTTACATGAGGCTGTTGTCGAGTCCATCTCGTGGATGGTGAACATGTCCGTGATGTTGAAATCCGAGCCCACGCAGGGTCCACGCGCAAGATGGCGCCACATGCGCACAGTGGCAGCACACCGAGTCCTTAGCGCATTGTAGACGGGGCCGACTCTGGAATGGGGAGTTGTGTGCGATGCGCTGTGAACCGCAATGCGAGAACTACAGTGCACCGCAGACGGACCACTCGACCAATCGAAAATTCGTGAAGTATCGAGTGGCCATTGCAGAAGTCCACACCAATCCATGCTGATTTTTGTCCACCAAGATTCCCCTCCACAGCTTGTCACAGAGCCGGTCTTGGGGAGTAAAGTGTTGCAACGCGTCCAGAACACGTCCGTTGCATCTGATGGCATCAATGGGGCACTGCATAGAGGTTCGGATGTGCCGGGCGCACGAAGTGCAATTCCAGAGAAAGAAGATAAAAGAATTGGTGAAAATATGTAAAATGCAAGAAAGAATTTGATTGACTCGCCTCGTGGGGGTTTATCACGCACAATTTAGAACCCCCATTGAGGCTCTGTGTTCCTCTGCATTGCTGGAATCCATCCACCCTATCTTCGCCACGTCCCCATGCTACAAATCGCGTCAGAGTGACGTCCGAGTCACGTCACGTGGTATTGCCCAGCAAAGGCAGAGACGGTGCAGGCTTTCATCTTCATGGGGCCTTGAAGCCTACTCCAGATGGATTTGTCGGTGAGGCATTGAAGAAAGACCGGCGAAGAACAAAGAACACGAGTAGAGGAAGAAAGCCGGCAAGATGAGGCAGGCGTCAAATTTGCGATGCCATCAGAATGATCGGTGTCTTGGCGTCTTCTCTTGTCTCGTCACTCGCTCCACCGAACAGTGAAAGTCCCAAGGAAGAGATCGCACTGACGAGCGCGAAATCCAGGGAGGCCATAATCGAGGCGAGAACCAGGGCACCAGTGGAGGAGGAGAAGCTGAGAGATGGCACATGGGATGAAGCGTGCTCGAGCGTGTAGCTGTTGGCACGCTCGACCAAGTCCAAGGTGAGCACTTCCTCTTACAACACGACGCGCGGCTCATCTATCGCGGGCATGACTTTTTGCAGCCCCCCAAGCTCCACGTCTCTGTTTTCGATATCGTCAGGCACCAGCACGGACACTGGTTTGTCTGCGGACAAGGCTGAGAGCATGTGCGCCTCCTCAGGGCGTGATGTATCTGGTGTTGGGGACGGGAGAGAAACACTTGAGGGGACAGTAGATGAGCAGCATCCAGGAGAGGGAGTAACAGAAGATGAGCTGCTGAGCTTGACCAAATCCAGAGTGCATACTTCCTCGGTCGGGCTACAACATCGCTGATCAGTTTCCTGTGCATCCTTTTCCAGCCTCCCAGGCTCAACGTCTCACTCCTCAGTGTCCTTACGCATTGCCACGAATGCTGGCTCATCTGCCAAAGATGCTGACAACGTGCGCAGTGCTTTAGGTGGTGGTGTATCCAATGTCAGGGATCCGAGAGAAGCACCGGCGGAAACAACGGGCGGATTGCATGCAGGAGATAATCTGGCGAGCAAACGGAGCATAGGAAAGGAAGCAACAGCGCCCTTGAGCTCGATGCCAGTGTGCGGCGAAGCTATGGCCTTGAAACACTTGCCCAGCTTGGAGACGCGACCGTCTCTTCGCAAAGCTACAGCGGCTTCGGCATCAGACGAGGGCAACGACGTGAGTGACACCTTATCTCGAATGCAAGGTGCGTACTTAACTCTAGTGTTGCCGTGACTCAAGTCGCACAAATTCGACTTAACGTGCTTACCATCCGAGGAACACGTCAACTCTGGGGTATTAGGGGTTCAGCACATGGAGTTATACTAGGTCCACCATGTTTACGCGGCATTTGGCGAAATAGTGATTGACCGCGGAGATACATGGGAATTAACGTAATCCAAGTCGACTTGCCGAGTCGGCGACTTCGGGAGCGTATATCACGTATTACCCGATGACAAGGTGATGTCACCGGAAATGGTTATATATGTTGCAGAGGCGTCATGATGCATTGTTTGACAGGTATAATATTCGAGAAAATATATAAGGACAGGTCAGCAAACGAGTCAAGTTGAATTCAATCGACTTGAGTCACGGCAACACTACTTAACTCGTTCCAGTGGATTTTGGTCCAGCCCCTCGAGATCATCCAGGTGTTGTTCCTTCACAGCAACAGACACCGACGAGTTGCATGATAGCTCACTCGGGGGTCTTTCACCGCGGCGAGGACCACAGGCTCAGGTGCATCTTCAGGTGCCGGAGAGTCCTCTGTAATCACATGGCCGCTAATGTCCTTCCTAGGGCGTGAGGAAGGCGCAGATTTGAGTGCACACACAGGCACAGGATCCTTCACTGTGACTGGTACCGCGGCAGGTGCCGCGGGTGTAGGTGTACGTCCCAATGCTTGAGACAGCTTCATGGCGATGGGTGCGCACGCAGCAGGCAGTAGCAGGGACCTCTCTGGAGGTGAGACCGTGATGGCTACTGCTTGTGTGACTTTGGGATGCTTGTGGCCCATCCGTGTCTCCACGGCTCAACGTTCATGGAGAGCAAGTTCCCTGTTGAATGCTTGCATTTGCCAGAGTGCTGCCACATTGCATGCTTGACACACAGACTCAGTCGTGGTGTGCCCCAATCGGTAGAACTCCATGATGTCTTGCACAATATATATTCGTTCGACCAGCCCATCCCACATAATGTGCAGTGTGGCAAGATCAGTTGAGCCTCTGCGTGCATTCATCAGGAGGCGGTGTGGGTCAACAATGAAAGAAGATTTTCTGCCACCTAGGGATGCTGCACGGGTGAGTAACGACTGGAAATCCGCTACCGTCTTATCCATGATGATGAACAACCTGTGTTCCAGGCCGAATTGACGAACGTACGGGGGGCCGCAGTCATCGCCGCGGTCCACAACGTCTTCAGCGTCCAAGGTCTTCTTGCCAGTAATGGCGGCAGTCCAGTGGGAGATGGGGTCGACGCCATCCGAGTATTCAAGAAGAACATCAGCTATGGACAGAATCAAGGATGGAGAGGACTCGCCTCGCAGGGGCAATCACGCACGATCTTGCCCCTGTTGAGGCTTCGCGCTTGCGCATAGCTGTTCGTTGCTTCGCTCCTCAGCGCCGGAAAGAAAACCATCGGCTGCCACGGCTGTGCCTGAGGAGGAAAGACAAGGTGTGTCTACCGCTACTGTGCGTAACGGAGCCGGATTAACACACTTGACAGTGTCAGCAACAATGGGCGGCGCTTGCGGAATCACGGGCCCCCCCGGCCTCACCGAGGCGTAGCGGCATGCAGGTGTCGTCTGCAGGTGTTTGCAAGCGCATTCGTTCGCGTTCACGAGCTGCAGCGGCTTGTTGTGCAACATCCTGTATGTTTGCAGCCGGAGGGAGAACCGCAATTCTATAGGACTGAAGGAAGGCGACCGGAACCTTGACATGGAGCGCAGGCAGGAGCACCGTAAGGATGTGGCGCATCTGCGAGGGGTGCTCGCGACCTAGGATGTGAATTGGGCGGCCAAAGCAGAGGGACTTCAGGTCGACCATGACAATGTATACCTGGTTGACAAGCTGAATCCAATTCCATACGACTTGATTCTGGGTAGCGAGGTCCTTCCCAATAGTGCATGTCAGAACCTGCAGCTCTGCCTGGCAAAAGTTGTGAAAGCCAGACAGTCTTGCTTGCCGCATTGCAAGATCGAGCAAATGACCAAGCAGAGGAACGACATCCACAAGTATCTTGGCGAGTTTAGGCTGCAGCAAGGAGCCGCTGCCAGATAAGATGATGTATGATGGGAAGAGAATGTGCTTGGTGAGTGCGGAGCACGTTTGGTCAAGAGATTGCATGCGTGCCGCAGGATCGGGTGATGTGGTGTACTTGGACCAGATCCAGTCCATAGTGGTTTTGGGCATTATAGAACTTGATCCAAGGAGATCTGACCAGGAGGGGACAACATTCCGGATTCGTCTACTTTGTAAGGCTCGAGGAGCACTCACAACCGGGAGAACATTGTACACTTGTCCTGGCGGGATTGAGTGTTACTTGAGTGGTGGACTACTGGTTATACTCTTCAAGAGACTACCAAGAGCCGGATACTCTGTGCTCCCATGCGGGAGACTCCTTCGAACTCCGGATATTCCAGAGAACTGAGCAGATTGTAGGCCGTAGTGACCTGTCGTGATAGGGACGTAAATGTAGTGTGAAATGGGGAATTGTGTAGGATTATAGTCACCTGGTGCCTAGTGCGTGTGCCAGGCAAGGCAATACAAGCGCTCATGCCTCTATCAGGGCTGGAAGGTGCTTTGAGCGGGTTTGTGTAGTGGTTTGTGATAAGAGATAAATAAGTGATCAGGTGACCGAAATACATGTGACTTGTAGGTAAAGAGTAAATAAAGTAAGTATATGATCCCTTACAACTTCTGTCAATATTGGGGTGAAGGCGAAGTAACTGACAAGTTACAGTCAGTCTAAAGGTGGGGCACCTAGTCCGTCATCTACTTGGTAGGCTCGAGGCAACACACAGTCACCTAGCAGGCAATCCAACACACTACGACAGTGCTTCTGTCAATATCAGGGTGAAGGCAAAGCTGCTAGTGCAACTGCTAGCTGGGTCTCAAAGAGAACACCCTTTGTTTTATACGTGAAGACTCCTCGAGTCAACAACTAGAACCTCAACTTGAGATCTCGACGTGTCCAGAGTCAACAGTATTGATTCCAATAAAGACTACTACTTGTGAAGTGTGTACAATCTCCACCCTGAGACCACCTGCACCAACTTTGTGCAAGGTCGGTGAAACAGTGCACTAGGGTGCAGCCGTTGATAAGCCAGTAATTGGGCCATGGTTGGATACACGTAATTTTGCGTGTTTCTGATCGTGCTCATTGCTGAAACTGTTGTTTCTATGCAACAGTACTGGTTCCTGGTAGCTGTTGGGCGAACCACAGAGAAACGGGTGGACGTTATAAGGAATTAGAACATCCATTGGCTAGTCTCGCCCTGAAAACTGTAAGGGAAACGTGCAGCCAGATAATAAGTCAAGGGACTTCTTTTGACTTGTTTCCAACATTCACTTAAACAACGGAAACGGGTCAAAGGAACGGGAGTTGGCAATGTGTTGTGTAGTGTTGAGACGCTAGGGGAGACGCGTTCGGTCACGAGTGTTTCGGTTGCCAGAGTTGCCGGTTTCCATCGGATGCGGATACACCGAAACAGGTGGTCGGCTATTCCGTGGATCCAGATCACAACTCTAAAGGTGTTCTAAGGTTCTTTCTCAAGAACCCTTTCTGGGAAACCCTAGAGAAACGGGTATCTACCGAGACCTACAAAGGAGTACTATCAAGTTCCGTACTGGGAACCAAGGGGAAACTTGAGTGGGAGCAGAAACAGGTCGAACGAGATGCAGTGCCGATCTATCGGTGATCGACACACCCTCTGAATAATACAGGGGTGCTGCTGACGGGTTCCTGCCTAGTAATTGGCAAGGGAACATGGCGTGCTCACAGTTGGGAACCAATAGGAGGCGACACTCGGAAGAACAACCGACGGAAACGCGGTTAAAGAGACGGATAAACGGACTTTTGACTCATTGGGATTGTTTTGGGCTTTGTAACAGTGTCTTGGCGGTTGTATAAGTATCCGAGGGTGTTTCTACGATGGACACAGCATCTTCCCCCGAACTAGTAGGCTATACGCTTGCGCATTGGGTTGATCTGGGATCCTCGGCGAACACACTCTTATAGAGTAGCACTATTAGTCGAAATCTTAATTGTTTCTGAATCATGTATTATTCTGGAAACGCACTTGGGCTTTGCCTGGAAACTGTCTGAACTCTGAGAATCTGTTGGATCTGGGACTCTGTTGAAAGAAACATTATTGTTGTTGTTTGCGGAGCGGGTTTCAGAAAGTACCGTCAAGGGAAAACTTTGGAAACGTGACTGCTGGCGTTGCTCAGAAAGTACCTCTTTAGGGAAAGCTCTGTGAACGTTCTTGGCCTATAAACTAGGGGCCTTACTTGAGTCTACGGGACTACTTTAAACTTGTTTCTCTGTCGCTTGGACACACACACACACACACGCTGCAAAGCTATAAATCTATCTTGTTTGGAAACAACGTTTCCACTGTGTCTAGAAACACATTCTACGCAGTTTGCTCTATTATCTCTTTGAAATACGAAACCTCTCCCTACAACCTTTACAAGGCCCTGTACTAGGGGCTGTAACTCGTCGGGATCTTTGGAAACGTGCATATATTGCCGTTTGATTTGTTTGTTGGTTGTTGGAACAGTCTCTGGACTGTTTCTGTGCCGCTCTCGAGTCAAGTGGGGTTATTTGTGTGTTTCTTATATAGGTTCTGAGCACATCAATCACCGTGAAATCTAATGAAATCAACTAAAGAGTGAAGCGAGCTAGTCACTAATCACAATCCAACCAAATCAAAACAAATCAAGAATCCAATCCTAATACTTGTGTGTGTGTGTGTTCAGGGAGGTAGGGTACGTATCACCCATCAAGAGGGTGTGCAAAGGTAGTATAAGACTTCGTTTAAATAGCAAACTATGTGGTCTGAGCACGGTTATGTAAGGGTAGCAGGGACTTCACGCCAACAGTATAGCAAGACTCAAATAAACCTTGACTTGTTTTAAAAGTCTTCAGTTTCTTTGTGAGCGGCAGAACCTGACACTAACTGGCAACTAGCCAAGAAGCAGAAAGGTAGGACAGAATATCAAACAGATGGACACTACTTCAATATTAACCAACTGTCACGAATGGCAGCAGTATCAACAAGACACGGGCAGTTACTCAGAAGGTGGAGGCTGGGCTAATTGCATGGACAGTTACACTGAAGGCGGAGGTCCCACTTCTATTAGACAAGTCTTAACCTGGAGGCCTAAAGCGCTGCCACTGGGGACAAGCTGAATAGGTTGAACGAGGGCTCCTATATCAATGCAGTGGTAGTCTTTTCAACGTCCCGTCTCCTTTAATCTTTTCTGTGTGCCTGCAAATATCTGATATCTTTTCTACTAATCAAGAGTCTACTATATTGCCCATATATCTGGGGGATAGTTTACTGGCTATTACAGAGTGAACTACTGGCTTTTATACATTTTAGAAAGAGATAAAGGAGATAGATGGAATGAATAGGAACAATGAAGTGTGGGAGTCAGAGTAGTGAATGGCCAATGACGTTGAAGGCATTCTTCACCATGGGTATTGTGACCAGCTACTGGGGCTATTTCACATGTATTTTGTTAGCACACTATAAGTCATACTTGGTTGTCTTGGTTTCAATCTTTCTGACTGATCACGTCAGTTCCTATCAAGTCCTCTTCAACTTCTGAATCAGTCCCACCTCCCATAAGCTCAGTAGAACTCATAGTAAAATATCGCACAGTGCGATTCTGTATCTAATGGCTTGAGAATATCTGAACCAGTATAGTGACCAGTAAAATATATAGCAGTGCGATTTTGTAGTGTCGATCCTCATCATTCATATCAGTTAGCCTTGATGCGAGGACCACATCTTTCTAACGGCTAGATCAGCCCGGTAGTAAGGACAGTAATATCCCATGCAACTGGCTTATAGCCGGTAACACATCTTCAGTTCAAATCTAATCCATTGAGACTTCACTAGATATCCAACGGCCAGATAATTATCTAGTGATGCGATACTAGGTAGCTCACAAAGCTGGCCCCAGAGTCAGACCTTGACTTCAACTTCATCCTTAACATGTTCCGTGGCTCTGATGTGAGGACCGCATCTTTCTAACGGCAAGATCTGCCGAGTAACAATGGTGATAGTTGACTCAGTAACATGTCGTCAAGTCTTCAATACAATCTAATCAGTTGGACTTCCACCTGGTATCTGGCAGTGTGATAAACTAACCTGTCCCTAGAGTGGTTGCAACAATTCTGACCTCATATATATCTTTCTTCACTAGTCGTCAGACTATTCAAAGGCCGTTGAAGCAGCAAGTCAATAATTCTGAGTAGTTCCCTGATGTTTCACCTCCAGCACATAAGACAATGGTTTACCACCACCGTCTATAGCTCAGTGTAGGATATCATAGTCAGGCTGCAACAGCCTTTTGGGCTGCCTTGTCAAGTTTACTCAATCCTTCTTAGTTGGTTTGTTACACTGACTTTCGGCCATCAATAGTGTAGCCTACCACCCCAGGGAGGGTATACGCTCTTAATGTAATGCCTCACTTCTGCCCACTAATAGGTTCAAAATGAAATAAAAACTGGTGTTTTCATACATACTTTTGTACACACCCTATCACTGTCATTATATGCAACTTCTTTGATTGCCTCAATCTCTTCCAACTAACTTTCTTTTCTCAATTGTTCAGCATCCTAGATCTCATTTAGGGTTATTTCCCCGTGGTTTGTGCCTTCAGACCACTGCTAGCGTGTACAGTTTTCCGGAAGACCACAGATGAAATTTATTTTCCATTGTTCGGAACTGCCACCCCGGGATACTGTACTTTTTCGTTCAAATCGACAGGGGGTGTGACACGTGACCCATTTTACCCATTCGACATTTCGGCAGCGGCCAAATTTTTGCGTGACACCTCGAAAATTTCAGCATTTGAACCGAAAATTTCGTCTTTTTTGCACTCTCTGGCAACGATGACCTCCCCCATCCTAGTCTCTCGTAGACAGACACTCTATACGGACCAAGCTCGTACCTCGCTGTATAGAGTCTGTTGCTTACCGCGGGGGTCGGATCGTAGTGCAGCCTTATGAGGTAATCTGACATGCGCGCGGGTTCAATTCCTGGCTCCACAACCTTTTTGTTTCCTGTAAACAGCGCATTTTGTGCAGCAAGAACCATCCAACCCACTTTCTGATACTGCATTTACCTACCTTAATTTTTCCCTCAAATAAACTTTCAAGATTTCATCGGTTTGTGCTCCGTCGAAATTTTGTCTTGGTGGTCACATCAAAGTCACATGGTTGAACCGGATGTTCGGCAGAACAGGTTCTACGCCTTTTTAAAATTTTCTAAGGAGATAGAAGGTTAGATAGATGGTAATAAATGCTATCTGCTGCAAAATTTCATTGAATTTGAATGCCTTGGCGTCGAGGGAAGAGAATCGGAGAAAGCTGACATAAGATTACATAATAAGGCTCCACTACGATCCAACCGCCGCGGTAAACACAAGACTACCCCCATCCGGAACTCCGCAATACACAAGTAAATGTATTTTCTTCAATTATTCGCCTTCACCCCTCATTTATGTAAATCGTCTGGGCAGCATTTCACTTTCGATGTCCTCCATTACTCTGTTCATCGGCCTTTCGGTCCCGGTCTGAACGCGTCGCCATTGCTGCTGGCAACGACGACCCCCATCCCGAACTACAGTACACTAGTAAGTGTATTTCCCTCAATTCTTTGCCTTTCCCTCTCAAATAGAAACTTCTGAGCAGCGTATCAATGTCTTCCCCTCACTCTGCCCATCTGCCCGTCGGTCCCGTGACGAACGCTGCGCCATTGCCTTCGCCCTTTCCTCGTCCGAGCAGTGTTTCGATGCCCTTCCCCCGGTTCGTGGCTACAGTGCCGAACACGTCTCAGCCGCTGCTGCCAACGAAGATCTCATGCCACATACATCACTGCTACAAAAGTAAGGGCATTGCTTTCAGTTCTTGGCTTTCCTCCATCGCTGAAGATCTTCCCGGCAGCTATCTGATGTCCCGCATCCATTCTGCCCGTTCATTTGCCGATGCCGGCCATATCGCGCTGTCGCTGCCCGCTGCCAACTAGAACCTCAAGGCTCTTTGAGTCCAAGTCTCTTTCTTTTTCATTTCTCGCCTTTTCCTCTTGACTAACATCCTCCGAGCAGTGTTTTGACGTTCCCCATTCTTGGCTGCCAACACCCCTCGGGCTTGTACCACACCGTGTCGTCCTGGTCCGGGTCTGGCTGTGCCTGCGGCATCCCGCAGCAAACAGCTAATTCACTGAGACAAACAACAACATCGAGTCGCTCCCGCCACCCAGCACCATGGGGGTCAGCACCGGCTGCGGCGGCACGACCGCCCTCGCGCACGACAAGCGCTGGACAAGCGCCATGCTCGCCAGCTCGTGCGCATAGTCCGTCGTGCTCATCGTGAACCCATTGACACTCCCCCAGTCGTCCTCATGCACAATGACGTTGCACCCCAGCGCGGTATGGCACCCCTTAGCCCATCACTCGGGCTCGGGCGCCACCATTGCCATCTTCGGCTAACATCCTCCGCAAAGGTGAGTGCACCGAGGAACGGGGGGTGGTACGCGAGCGCGCGGTCGCTGTGGCCAATAGATGCCGATATGTATCATATAGAGTCCAATGCGAGCCAATGCAGCGCAATATTCATGATACCGATATCAAACTGTCTGATTTTCACTCCGACTCAACAACTTGAACGTCATGGTGCCAAAAGAAAATTCAATTCAGAGAAGAAAACTAGATTTGCGCTATTATCAATCATCGTCATCGTTCTCGTCCTCCGAGTCCCCAGCCACTAGACCGAGACACTTGCAGAAGGTGTTGCAGTCATGCTGATCCCGCCATCTTTCAATCCCTTCGGAACCGTAGTCTCCAACACCCAAGGCCCTGTAAAATGAGTCAGTATGCGGGAAAAGAACAAAGTGAGGAGACAGACTCTTGAGTCTTGATCTGTGTGAGTCATCAAGTCGAAGATGAGAATGCCCATCTGTTTTGTCCTGAGACGACCACAGGAACCTGCCAAGAGAATTAATTTTTATCGTCGGATGTAAAGGGCACGCAAGGGAAATAAGTACCTTGCAAGTCAGCAAAGACCATTGTACCACCGCTCCTTTGATATGCGCAGTGTACAAATGCAGAGAGGGTGTGTGCAAGCTGTCCAGTGCCCACAGGGTGCTCCATCGTGCCGGTGTAGCGAGTTACCACAGCATTATGGAGTGGCTCGACTAACCAGATGATCCTGCCTTGTTGCGACTCCAAGCACATCCGGAGTGACCCCAGATGCGGGTGACGGAGCCTTGCCTTGAGGGACCACCTCTTCAACGAGCAGAATCTGAGTCATTTCGAAGTCTAAAGATGCGTCAAAAAATAAGAGTGGAGGGAGATAGAAGGACTTGCTCTTCGCAACTTCAAGGTTAATTTCCTCGGTGGCTTTTCGAAAGTTTCTCAAAAACCACCGTGCCGTCTCGCAGCGGATGGCATCTAGCTCTAGATTGAGCTTGTTCTCGGCCAGCGTAACTTCGTCTTGACCGCCGCCAATCTCCCAGAAACGTTTGGCAACATATTGGTCGTCATTGATAGACATCTGAATGTTTCAATTCAGTTGAATGGCTATTGCGAAAATGTTTCAAGTGCGTACCTTATAACAATGCTTCATCTTTCCGCTCCTGAAGATCTCGTTAGCGATGAGGGCATTCTTGCTATGAGCGCTGTCATCTGCCGGCCAAGATACGTGGACATTGCAGGATTCAATATTGACCAAATGTTGACAGAAACTTCAGCCACAACAATCTCGATCTCAGTCGAGTTGGTGGCATCAGGTCCGGCAAGTCGTCGTTCGAAGGTGGATTCGATGGTAACAGCAACTGGAATTCAATTAGATCGACTAGAGCTTTCAAACATTCATAAAAATAATACACACCTCGGGGTCGTTTGGCGCTACTGTCATCATTTTCTTTGTCACCACTGCTGGACTTGTGTTTCTTTCCTGCCGAGCCTTTGACAGCCTTGGATCCTGGTGTTGATGTCTAGATGCCAAGTTCATAACGTGGAGAAATGCATGAGAAAAGATAAATACCTTGCTGCTCTCCATCCAGAGTTCAAGAGCAAGAACTTTGCTCTTCATCGCTGCTGCGTGCTTGGGCACCTTGGTGAAGTACGCCTCGTGATTTCCAGCACTTTTGTGGGCCTGATAGAAGTCGAGGACCGGCAGAAATTCCGTGTTTTCGAGGATGTTCTGATTACCATGGAAGCGAAGTTGTGGTGAATTTTCGCTGGAAGAGAGATGTCAGGTGGAACAGGAGTAGAACGAGGAGATGGACCACATACGGATCCAGGGGATATATATGCTTTTTAAGCCATGCGATGTTCCATCCCTTGAGGAGATCATTTTTAATTTGTGCATGCCGATATCAGTCTGTCAAAATCCAAGCCCCGGGCCGTTCAGGTATCTTACCGTCCATCGGAGTATCAGGGCTATAGGATCCCGAGGTTTTCCCCAGTGACGCGTCTATTTTGTTGACAAGGCGCGGTTCTGCATAGACCTTGACGCAGTCGGCGTCGTTGTAGCCGACATTTTGAAACTGGTCAAGAGGGATTATTCTACTGAGGAACCCTAATTCCAAGGGAAATCCCTCGCTTAGAAGGTGTTCTATTCGGAAACCCGGATTCTAAGGGTTTCTTCCACCGGCCACTCTCCAACACAGGAAATACGGCAGCAAGATGAGAGTTGCCATTTACCGCCAGTTCTACCAAGATACTGTGCAATTTCGTTCAATTCGGCACGGGTTGTGACCCGTGACCCAAAACACCGATTCGGCACTTCGGCAACCAGCGAAGTTTAGCGTGACACTTCCAAAAATTCGGCATACAAGACGAAAATTTCCGAAAGTTCTTCCTTTTTTGCACCTCCGAGGGAGATTTGGCCCTGATGTCACGCATTTTACATTCGGCACTCGGCGCCGTGACCCGTGACTGAGACCAAAATTCATCGCGGCACAGGGGGTGCGTGACGCGTGACCGCCGAATTGAATGAAATTGCACAGTACTGTACTATTTCGTTCAAATCGGCAGTCACGCGTCACGCACCCTCCTGTCGATCACAAACTTTGGTCGAAGTCACGTGTCACTCGGGCCTCGGTCGAACCTCCAAGTGGTCACACAGACCCCAAATTGTCGAAAAAAAAAAAAAAAAAACACAAAAAGGAAAAAAATTTCGGTTCAAATGCCGAAATTTTTCGAGGTGTCACACAAAAATTCGGCGGCTGGCGAAATGTCGAATAGGTTAAATGGGTCACGCGTCACACCCCCTGTCGATTTGAACGAAATTGTCCAGTAACATGGATTTTATATCTTCCTAGATATATTGATGTTGCACCCACACACTCAAAACGATGTTCTGGCTCATAGGTCAAGAAGGACACGATATGGGAGGGGGATCAGCTGAGTGTCGATGGTGCATCAAAATTGATGGGACGGTCGGCAGGCTTTCTCTGCCCATTCCTTCAGAAATCCCAGGCAAAAAATGGTAAGGACACATTTCTTGAATGCTTCAGTCCCTTCGCCAGTATCCAGCTCAATTTGGCTCCTTTAGGCTGGAGAACAGGAATCTTTCGGCTACATCTTCTGTGATAATCTGGCAACATTTATGGTCGAAGTTGCACCAAGATTTTCTGTTGTGATATGCAGCATTAATCTCAGTCTGAAATACTATATCTCCGGCTATCTTTCCGGCTTCCGCTCCGGCCTCCGCTCCGGCTATTCCTCCGGCTTTCCGCCCACCCGTTCTCGTTGGCACGTGCTATGCGACCAGGCCCGTGATCATTGTAGATACCTCCGGACACGTGCTACTGGGTAGTTACTAATTAGTATATAAAGTTTCACCTAGCGTGGGAATCCTCATCCTTCTCTTCGGATTCCCCCGCTAGGTGTGTAGTATTCCCGCTCCTGTATTATAGTACCCATATTTATACTTTGGATTCCCCCGCTAGTTTCCGCGCCCTGCGCTGAGCTTAAGGTTGCCCTTACAGGAAACAGCTGAAAAGTGGGGAGAAATCTTCAGAATGCGAGAGACTTCAACTGGATTGATCCGGATCTTCCGGCTGTCGTCGGAGGGGTTGTTCAATAGATTTTTACAAAGATTTCCCCAAAAGGAGGGGTTTCCCTTAGAATCAGGGTTTCTCAGTAGAATAATCTGGTCAAGAGCGGCCGTGTTCAGGGTGATGGTCGGGGTCACAGGGTTAGCAGCAAGCACATTCTGCTTAAGAGGACAGTGTGTTCGAAGATTGAAGGCCTGGCTCCAGGCCTGAAGTGCAGTGTTCACACTGTGGTTGACGAGTCCAGAAGCAGTGAGAGCTATGCAGCCAAATCAAATTGATGGCAACAAGTGAAGGCGAGAAACAAACCTTTTTGATTGCAAGGGCCACACTGGTCAGTATATGGGAGACGCTGCCAAGCAACTCCGCACGTCAGGGACTGGAGATATCCCTGGAGTAGTTCAGAATGGTCCAGACAGAAAGTCGGAGTGTGTGGTGACATACGACTGCCTGTTGATATCTCTGGGAAGTTGGATCCAAGGTATTCAGAAGGATACACTTCTGGCATAAGCCAGGCGATGGCTTTCCAGGAAAATTAAGACCGCAGCCTTCGTCAGCATTCTCGGTGCAGCACTGGGAGTGTAGGTTATTGAGATCATCTGTGGGCGTACTAGTGGACATTGGAGGGAGAAAGACGTGAGTTAGAAAGTCTCAGAAGAGGCTCACACCAAAGAAAGCAAAATTTCAATGCCCATGGAAACTCAAATAGATTTCCAACGAATCTATTCCCATATCAGTGCCACTGAGATTGTGAAACTAAGGCACATAGATTCTCAAAGAGAAATAGTAAGAATCTGCATGAGCATCAGCTGTATTGAAACAAAGGACTCCAATGGCATTGAAATGCTCTTTGAATGTCATAAAATCAGCACACATTTCAGCCGCGCTGAAATGCGCACTGATTTTAGAAGATTCAAAGACCCTTTCAGTGCAATCAAAATGCTTTGTTTCTTTATAGCTGATTCTGGTATTGAATTTTCCGCTTTCTATTTGAGTTTCCATGCAGCTTGGTTTCACAATCTCAGTAGGACTGATTTTCACATAGATTTTTAGGAAATCTATTTGAGTTTCCATGGGCATTGAAATTTTGCTTTATTTGGTGTGGCTGCTTTTATCTATGTGCCACCGAACATTGTTTCCAAAGCGCTGCATTTTTGTGTTTCTAGATCCGGGAATAGCTCCAAGCGTCCTTCAGGTTGTATAGTCCAAGCAATCAATTCATGGCTTCAGCTTTTCAAAGCATTCCTTTCCAGTTTTAGGAACTCTGAATGAAGTGGCTCAGACTAATCGCGTGGACGACAATGAGAAATTCGGACAAGTGATCACGGTCATGTGATAGCTCAGAGCTCTCGATTTGTGCCACCCACCCCGACTCAATTATTCCTCACTCGCTCAACATTTGTTTAACATGCCTGGAAATCCTCTGCTCAAGAGCATAGAACATTGGGCCAATAATACTGAGAGTCCCAACGGCACCGACAATGGGACATGTAAGTTTTCTTCCACATCCCAACTATCAAATCCCGCTCAAGGGTGTTCATGTTCATGCCACACAGCGCCGGAGGAAAACGTCTTAGGAGATTCCCTTCACGAATATGCACGTATGGGCTACTCTCTGGTGGTTCGAAGGCAGAAACTGTACAATGATCATGGTTTGAAGATTGGGTAAGTTCCAACAGTCACCTTTATTTCCTGGACTTGATGGCGTCACAAGGAAAACTCTTTTGACAAATCTGAATACCTACTTCAATGTCCCATCTGTGCGCAAACCGATACCCCGAGAAATAGCAGACCAGAAAATTCTAAACGAGATGGCCACCGACACCAATGGATATCGAGGACCTTCCACAGTCAAACGCAACCTGGCTCTAGCTGGATGTAGTATACCTCAGTATTTCAAATTTCTTATAATTAAAACCGGATATCAAACAACATGTACAGGTGAATCGTTTTGGGAGACAATGTTCCTCAATGATCCGGAAGGCGTTGATGCCAGATATCCCGGCAGGAAGAAAATCAAGCGCACTCAGCTTACAGCACACAGTACGTTCCAGGAGGTTCATTGTGACGGGCACGAGAAGTTGGGTGCTCTTACGCTTCAGATGGGCGGTGTTGCGCTGCCCATATATGGAGTGAAAGATAAATGGGGCGATGCCGTTCTGTATCTGAAGGTGATCCCAAATGACCGGGATTCGGACGTGATCGGGCATGTCTTTCTGGATTTTTTCGAGCTCTATGGGGGTATGTGAATTAGTTTCGATTCCGAAACGATCTTATATTCATTGGCGTCTTAGTAATTCCACAACAAACAATGACGAATACTTAAAGGATCTGAACTAGGCCACATGTACGCATTTGTTACTGGTTTAAAGTCACTACTTTCCACTTCAGTTATGCTTATCAGCTAATTTCAGTTACACAGGACTGCATATGCACCAGGGATAGATTTGATGTGTTACCCTGCCATGGTTGCTCTGTATTGCACCAACAACACCCCGATCGAAGGACTTTGGCGGTGGTTCCAAGACCAGTGCGGCAAGAATCTCTACATCGAAATCACCAAAGGCCGAGACGAGGGCATTTTTAACCCCAATAATCCAATCCATGTGTATGTTGCTCGGGATTCTCATATATCCTCCTCTCATTCATCCCGCCCAATGTATAGGTATCTATTCAATTGGATCTGGCCGCCCATCGTCCAAGGCGAACTTGACCATTTCACGGAATGGTGGAACTCCCATGTCATTCGTCGGCAACACAACAAAACCATGCCGTCTGGAGTGTCCCCAAACAAGCTTCACACACATCCTGAATACTATGGCGGACGCTGCTTTGCTATTCCGGTACCCAGGGATGCTATTAACGAGTTTCGGAAAACTATCAAAATTTCGGGGGAGGCTGCTCTAGCATGGGTGCCCGAGGACTTTGACGTGATCGCTGGGCAGGTCTATGAGATGCTTGGATCTCCTTCAGTTTCAGCAGAGACAGCTTGGGACTTTTTCTCACAGATGACTTCAGTTATGTGTTAATGTATTATCTAGTATTAAATAGATGCAACTAGGATAGAATTGACTGGCGAGGTCCCGTTAAGAAACAGACAGCCACCCGATGTGCTCGCAGTCTACTTCAGTCCCCTCGGGAAGCGCTTCGACGGCGCGATGTTCTGCCGCCTCTGCGGGCGTGGTGTGGGCCAGAAGATTGTTGGTGCCCATGGCTCCTATGAAGGCGACGAAGCCGATGGGGGCCCTGTGCAGGATTAGTACCGTCTTTTTTGAAGGTCATAAAATGCGCACAGAAATGACAATCTGTTCGGCTGCCACTCACATTGCGAGGGCTCTAGGGATGATATTTACAGTTCCATTGAGCACGCGGAGGGGAAACTGGTGCTCTAGGAATGCATTACATCAGCCGAGGAAGGGGCCTACCAAGCATTATTATAAACTTGGTTTCTGTCTGCAAAGCAAGAAAGACGTACTGATGGAGGCTCCGAGAGCGAAGAAGCGCAGGGTACTCGCGGGGTCGTAGAGTCCATGCTCGTCATGTGGTTGTCGTAGCTATAGAGTCGAGATATGAGTGAGGTGGGGGGCGGATTTGCAATATTGTGGGAAACTTGGGCGACTATGGAGGTCTTCGTTACTGACGGCAACAGCAACATGTTCGGCTCAGATGCGCCCCAGCAGTGAGGGTGGCGGGACAGGGGGCAGCATAATGAGAAAGGAGTCAAGGTGGAGGGGCAGTGCCATCAAATTGATCGGCCCATTATCCCGGGGTGGCAGTTCCAAACAATGGAAAATAAATTTCATCTGTGGTCTTCTGGCAAACCGTAAGCGTGTCACCCTAGCAGTATCTGATGCTACAACCGGCAGCTTGGGCTCACTCCAGTTCTCCTTTATGTCACCTAGCAAGAGTCCTGAGTGCTAGCAATAGCACATCAGAAGTGCTAGCGCTTTCCTGTTGTATAAATACTGGTCTTAGGAAATCGCAAAATTAGCACTAGATGCTGTGTGCTCTTGTTATGGTGTTTCAATGCCTCTTGTTACTACCTCTGAATCAGATATATTGGCACTACATACAAGCAGGCGTAATGATTAGGGGACGCGACTGAGGGCACACCGCTCACTCGGCCGGGTAGAGAATACCATGAGTAGCAACTATCACGAATATTTGTGAATGGCTGTGGCTGTGCTATTCATGCGAATGCGAATAGCAGTTTTTGTGGTGGCAAATATTTGTTGAATATTTGTGGTCCGCTGGATGAACTTGGAAGGCACCTGGGTCAGCAGAAAACATTAAAAGTTTGGTTGTCAGACTAGTTTTTGGACTTCAAACTACAAATACATAAGATCCTCTGCTCCTACTATTGCAAATTCTTCATACAGTCAAATCCCTTGTATTGAATCACCTTGTATGGAATACACAGCCAATAACCGTGATATGGAATAGGCCCCAACATGTTCCCGAATCCTGTTTACCACTGTAAATTGCTGCTCCTATGGAATATCTGTCATATGGAATCACCTTTGGGCTGAATTTGGCTGGTATCCCAACTTTATTCCATATGAAAGATTCAACTGTATCAGTTTCAAGGTTTCGGTGAATATTCATATTCACAAATATATATTTGTGGTATTATCTATTTCAGAATCAGATTCACAAACTGATATGCCCTGAAGATACTGTAAATGTCGGCAATGCAATTGTGTTCACTCAATTATTGTACTGTAATGGGCTCTATCATATCCTAGGCAACTTCAAAGAACTTAGAACAACATCCCTATACAGTTAGATCATCCAAAATGGTTGAATTGTGAGCTAGGGAACAGTTGATGCCAATAGTTTCCTTTTTGGGTGAAAAGTGTTAGTGTCCCAAAAAGGGAAAGTTATATCAGACTTGTGATTATAACATAATCCATCACTTACAGGTGTTCCTATGGCCTGATGAAACAGGGAAATACAGTCAGGAGCCATTACAATTGCTGTATCCCCAAGATATTATGGCCCGGAGCACAATTTATCAAGTTCGCTATTTTCACTCTATTATTGCATTATGAAGGGCTCTGATTTAGCCTGGTCAGCTTGAAGGAAACTAGAATAACATCCTTATATGGTTAGATCATCCAACACAGTTGAATTATGACCCAGGGAAGGGTGGATGTAGGAAATTTCCTTTTTGGGCAAAAGGTGTTAGTGTCCCAAAAGGGAAGGTTTTCCTTTTTCGCCCTATTATTGCCAGTCACATTCCAGGAACTTATAATAACATTCCCATACAGTTAAATCATCCAAAACAGTTGAATTATGAGCCAGGGAAGGGCTGATGTAGGCAATTTCCTTTTTGGGCAAAGGGAGTTAGTGTCCAAAAAGGGAAAGTTCAGTACTTCCACCCTATTATTGCACCATAATGGGCTTTAATATGCCTGGTCAGCTTCAAGAAATGTATAATAACATTCCCAGATGGTTAGATCATCCAAAACAGTTGAACTATGAGCCAGGGAAGGGCTGATCTAGGAAAAGGACAGCTGTAAACTAGCAAACAGGCCACAACAACCCATATTGTCCCAAGATGGTAATTGTTCTAGGAACAGCTGTGGATGTGGTGGAAAATGAGCAAGCAGCTAGAGGGGGTGCTGGGATGAAAGGAAATAGTAAGATATAGCAAGGTGAATGAACAATTTAAACTGTTTCAAAAAAATCATACTGAATGCAAAAATTTAGGACAAGTCCACAAGCTGGATGGTTGCATCCAAAGAGTTGTTTGGTCATAACCAAATGTCAAATAAAAAAAGGTGTGGATGCAACCACATTATCTGGGTGCATCCATGAGTTTGAAACCAAACCAGATGGATGCAACCAGGCAGTCTGGTTGTATCCATGTGTTCACTGCTTGGATGTGACCAGATCCATTGTCTCCCACATATGGATGCAACAATGTGGGTGGTTGCATCCACCCTGTTTTTGGGGTGTGTGCAGTGGATGTGACCACCATTCTTGGAAGTAAGTGTGTGCAGCTAGAGTTGGCTGTACAGGGTGCACAGGGCAGCTTACAAAATGGCTAAAGCAGAATAAAGAAAAAAGCTGGAACAAGCTCAGCTGCAGGCACCCAAAAGGGTGGGGAATGGGGGAGCCCCCCATGCAAAATGGGCCCTGCAAGGGAGGGAAAATCCCCAAAATGGGCTGTGTAAGTACAGTACCAGGCAATACCATATGCCCTCTGGGCACGCCAGAGGATAGGGGCTGGATGGGGACGGCCCAGGGCCTGCGAAAAGGGCTCCGTGGAGCGTAAAAAGCCCCAAAACGGGCTGCGCAAGTGCAGCATTGGATGTATCCATTGCAGCCTTGGATGCATCCATGGTAGTCACGTCACAATGCCACGGACACATCCATGTATGGTAAGGTGGTTGCAACCAACTCATGTGGTTACAACCAAACCCATGGTTTGAAACCATGGGTCTGACCCCTATAAGGGCCCGTATCCCCATGGTTAGGCTGACCCTACTGAGGTCTGATTTGACATAGCCTGAAGTGGGCTGGGGGCGGAGAACCCGCCAGATCCGTCTCTCAATTGATTGACTCCGCCAGAAGCGAGGTGGTGGTGGAGAGACAGGTGAAGAGCTCATCTCGGAGGTCATCACTGAGTTGACAGACCACCTCGTCGAGAACGTCTGTGCACCAGACGTCGGACATAACAGGGCACTCTCAGGCGAGGTATCTGGCAGCTCCACAATGGAAGCAGGTGTGGGGGAACATGCACATCCAGGTCTGGTCAACGTTTGTGGGGACAGCCGCCGGAGTGGCGGGCGCAGGTGTGGATGTGAGTGGGGCCATTGTCCAGGGGGTGAACATTGGAGCGGGGAACACAGCTGTTGCACGCAGTCGAGGCAGCAGGGCTGGGGGCAGCTTGGAGTGGCTCTGGTCCAGATGCAAGTGAACACTTTGTACTGCCAGAAGGCACATATGTGCTATCTAGCATAGTCGGTGTGGTCTGGGGCGGTTCTGGATGTCGTGATTGCGGTGCTGACCCACGGATTGAGGCCCGAGTGGTACTTGGTGACTTGGACGAGTATGTCTGTGTACCCAGTGGTTGCAAAGAGCTCCTCAAAATTGTCTGTGTACCGGTAGACATTGCAGGAGCCTTGGAAGTACGAGTGGGACTCCAGCTTAGCAAGAGCTTGGTCCTGCTCATTCTCTTCCACAAACCAGAGGTGAAACTCAGCCTTGAATCCTGCCCAGGTTGGGAATGGGAAAGGGACAATCAACGAGCACTGAAAACGGCTGGGGGGTTTGGTTGAAGGACCGATTTTGCGACTGGATGGAGGGCTGAGAAGTCTGGACCCAGCACCGGAGCTGGAAAGGCAGAGGTGGGGGCAGACGGCAGGTTTTGGTTGTTGGGCAATAGCTGCTCAAGCATCTGCTGAATGCTTGTGAGGGAACCTTTGACGGCGGCTAGCCGGTCCATGGTGTCAGAAGCTGGATCCAGGAATGTGAACATTCACGGTCTCAGGTTGTGTGGCAGCCAGAGTGGGTGACTGGTCCATCGGAATGGAGGAAGGGTCGAGATTGGAAGTGGGGAGGATGGAGTGCTGGAGTAGCGGTCCAAGTCCGTACCTACACCAAACTTCCCAATCTTGACCAGTTGATCCCTTAGATCCTTTCTTCTGCTGTAAGGGCAACCTTAAGCTCGGCGCAGAGTGCAGATATGATACTAGTGGGGGAATCCAAATATAAAAATAGGTACTAAGTACAGGAGTGGAAATACTAATCACCTAGTCGGGGAATCCAAAGAGAAGAAAGGATGAGGATTCCTGTGCTAGGCAAAACCTTATACTAATTGGTACTGCTCAGGAGCACGTGTCCGTAAGTATTTAAAATGATTGCAGGCCTGGTTGCATAGCACGTGCCAGCACAAGCGGATGGGAATTCCGGATGTAGGGGCAGATGGAAGTCCCTGGTGAAACGGGAGCATGCAGACAGACCGGGTGAGCGACAGACAGATGGACGAAGGACCAGGTAACAGACTGGACAGATGGATGGACAGATTGGGCAGACAAGATGGATCAGATGGATCAGATGGATTGGACAGATTGGACAGATCAGATGGATCGGACAGAGCAGACAGGTCAGACAGATTGGGGGTTCCCCTGACAAATTCATGCGCAATTAGTGACAGAAAGGAAATTTCGAAAATATTATGTATTAGGTGACATGTGTTTTCAGGGCAATTTCACGCAAAACACCTTTTTTGTATGCCTAGAACATGTCACAGAGGCATAAGATTTTGTGAGGAGCAATATTCATACTGAGGGAAAGATGGGACAGAGCCAGAACTACACATAACATTATTCCATTTCTTCTAGCTGCATTGGAGGCATTCAGCATTTTCTTGCATCTGAAGATCCTGTGAGAATCACACTTATGTGAGCACTTCATGTGGTTTTGGCTCTGTCACATACTTACCTAAGTACATATGTTGTTCCACACAAAATATTGTGCCCCTGGGACATGTTCTAGACATATAAAAACGGTGGTTTGCGTGAGAGTGCCCTGAAAACACAGGTTATCTAATACATAATATTTTCGAAATTCCTCTCTGTCACTAATTTCACATGAATTCACTGAGTATATATATCTAGTTTCTATGCAAATTGGTGCAAAACTGACCGAGATATTTACAATTCTTTGAAAACATTCCAAAATAAGAATTTTTTTTCCATGCCTTCGGTTCCGACTTTAGCTGTAAACATGAACAAGTAGGAAAAAGTAAAGTACTGAGAATTAAATGAATGGTGTCACTGCGGCATGGCTGAGTGACTGGCAGAATATTTCCAACCAACCGGCACCCGGCATCTGATGTGTGCCGTAACCGACTCGATGTTTGTACTTCCAACAGGGTCGGCCGGGTACGGGTCGCAGGTCGGCAACTTTGTAAACCCGAAAACCCCCGGGTTTATGTGGGTATGCCAAAATCATTAAAAACATGAACAGGGTTGATTTTTTAGTGAGAAATGAATGGTGAACACTGCCTATGAATTTCACCTGTAACACTGATATTACTGATATTATTGCGTGAAATGTGTTAGAAATCATGTGCTGAAGGGTGCCGACTTCCGGATCATCATCGCC
The DNA here is from genome assembly GCA_029378375.1 of Mycena olivaceomarginata. NCBI lineage: Eukaryota > Fungi > Basidiomycota > Agaricomycetes > Agaricales > Mycenaceae > Mycena > Mycena olivaceomarginata. The sequence goes on along the minus strand of JARKIC010001487.1, from coordinate 89,508 downwards.
GAGACTCGGAACATGCCCGGCACATGCGAGCCGAGACCCGTAATCAACCCGTAAACCTGCGGGTTCGGGTCCGGATTTCCCGGGTCCGGATTTCCTGGGTTCGGGTCCGGGTTGGCTGTTTTGTACCCCAACCCGTACCCGTGCCCCACACTACGACTCTTTTACATTCTGACTCAGTATGACTCATATATACGAACTCATTTTTGTATTTAAGCAGTAGCTACTACCGCAATCTATAGTTCTTTCCACCCTGGAAAACATCTCCCTTAAGCTCCACTTTCAATACCACAAGCTATTCTCCCTTGAAATCCCTCACAGCAACACTGTCTGCCTATGGACGACCTGAAATTCCTTATTCTGTATGGCGTGCTAGCTGGGGTTTTATTCGCATCCTACCGCAAAACATTTCGCGACCCGAAGGTGCAGTGCTTCTTGCAACCTGCATGGGAATATCTCTCACCCTCTGTAGTTGGACAACATCCCCGTCGTTGGGTCTTCTGGCTTCCTTGCTAGTTATTGGGATGCCTTCAAGTTTATCCGCCATTCTCCGGACTTGATCCAGCGTGGATACGACCTGTATCCCGACGGAATATTCCGAGTTGCGCGCTTGTTTCGATGGGACTACGTGGTGTGTGGCCCAAGGCTCACAAAGGATATCGCCAGTGCACCAGAGCACATTATATCTTTTAACGAGGGTGTTGAAGAGGTGCGGGATGATCTTATTATGGCCCAACCATTCTTATTCGCCGCGCCGACAGTCCATTCAAGGTTGATTTCCTTCTTGCTGTGTGTCATTGGCAATTCTGATTATATGCGACAGCAAAATTCACCATGGGTCGTGACCTCTGTGAGCTCAGGATCTTCTGCTCTTTCCACGATTTCTCATGCTCCACCATCTTTAGCGGAAAATCCATACCATCTCCAGGCGGTCCGCACCACTCTCACACGGAATCTCCACGCCTGTTTCCCGGAGGTCAGGGATGAAATTGTGTGCGCCTTCAACGATGTTCTTCAATTGCAAGGATCGGGTACGGAAGGCCCACTTCTTACTTCTGCGCTCTTACCATACACCTTGATTTAGAATGGAAAGGTCTCCCTGTGCTGCCTACCATGATGGCCATAGTGGCGCGCGCCAGCAATCGTCTCTTCGTGGGTCTCCCTTTATGTGATTCCGTCCACCTGTCTTCCCTTTGCCCAGCTGATTCCATGTAGGCAGAAACAAAGAGTATCTGGCGAATAGCGTCAGCTATACGATCGATGTCATGCGCAGCGGGGGGAAGATTTCTTTACTTCCACCATTCTTACGACCGCAAGTAACTCCCCCCCTGGACCTTACGAAACCTTGATATCTGAGTTGCAGGCTCCTCGGCCCCTTGATCTCCACCAAGAACAAGAGCAATGCAAGAGCCCTGCAGTTTTTAGGTCCGCTGATTGAGGAAAGGTTGTCGAAGGAAAGAGAGCTTGGACCTGATTGGCCTGGCAAACCGGTGACATTATTCAATGGTGTTTGTCGATGTGCCTGCTGACAGCGTTGCTAGAATGACCTCATCTCCTGGTTTCTAGATCTAGCGGAAAGCGAACAACGAGCGACACTTCCAATTACAGTGCGTATCCTGCAGATGAACATGGCAGCTATTCATACAACGTCCACGGTGAGTGGCCTGTTGAATTACCGTATGTGTACCTGATACCCATAGGCGTTCACCTATGCGCTTTTTGATTTGACAACATACCCCGAGTACCTGTTACCCATGCGAGAAGAAGCCGAACGCGTTGTCAAAGAGGAGGGCTGGACAAAGGCTGCCCTAAACAGCATGGTCAAGATCGACAGCTTCCTGCGGGAATCGCAACGCATCAATACCGATGGACCTGGTGCGTTCATTTCGGGCTTCTTTCCCTGTGTCGACGCTTAGCAGCAATGAACAGTGGGAATGCGGCGCCGGGTAGTCGCAAAGGACGGCTTCCGGTTCTCCGATGGCACCGTTCTGCCGTACGGCGCGTACCTCAGTGTCGCCTTGCAACCGACGCATTACGATGAATGTAATAGTATTCCTCGTATTCAACTACCCGAGGGCTAATTTCCCCCTTTCACCCAGCCAACTACGAAAAGGCCGCTACTTTCGATGGGTTCCGTTTCGCACGGGAGCGGGCAGAGCATCTAGCAAACCACAATCACAATGACAACCAAGACATCTTCAAGCGCCACATGATCTCCACTGCCGTGGACCATCTGCCGTTTGGAACAGGAAAACACGCATGTCCTGTAGGTCTCCTTCATCCACTGAGTCGTACATATGATTCAACGGTTTGGTGCAGGGCCGCTTTTTTTGCGGCTACGGAGCTGAAGGCGATGATGGCACATATGGTGATCAACTACGATGTGGAGGCGGAGGTGGAGGGGGTGCGGCCAGCAGACAAGGTCTTTGATACGAGAATCTCTCCTAATGCAGCTGGGAAGGTGCGTTTTAGGAACAGGCAGTGAGGAGCGCGGAGGACATAATGTGCATGTCGTGCCTACGTTTGTAGGAGTTTCGATCTTTTTGTTGCCATGTTTTTTCTGGCTCACCGATACAAGTCTGGTGTTATGGCCCACTCGAGGGCACAAAACCACGCACAGCGGTTAGGTGAAGTTCGAACCAAAGTTGACAACGGTAGGCTCTCATTCGGAATTCCGGTTCCCAGATGCCTGGCTGCGAAAGAACACAGGTTTCGACGGCAACAGCGTCGTCTGAGAGAGGTTCTCCGAATATTCTATCATGGAAATGATCAGGATCCCCATCTCGGCGCTGCAATTATTTCTGACGGCCATGCGCTTTGTAGTAGTACCCTCCACAACTTAGGGTTCTTATTAGACTGCCTATTAAATAAATCTCTTCATGAGATTTATGCCTCATAGCATTGCTCAATATTAGTGGCCCGAATTCAACTCATATTTGTCCTTATTGACGTGTTTTCGATGACGCGACGCCGTGGCGTGAATCAGATCACGTTGTCACCTATCACACCTCAAACCTTGGACCACGACAACCACCAACCAATGTCGTTTGCTTCCCTTACTCCCATCCAGAGAAAAGCCGCCCTGATCAACGCTCGCCGTCGTTTGGCCGAACTGAACCATCTCATCGACTCACTTGTTGCGGAACGACAACAACTCCAGGACGAATTAAATTCCGTCATCTATCCAGTGCTATCCCTTCCGCCCAAAATCACAGCCCATATCTTTGTTCAATGTATCACCGAAGGCTCTCCATCCCCAGAAACTCCCCCATTACTTCTCAGTCATATCTGCGGTTCGTGGTGTAGGATTGCTCTTGGGACGCCCAACCTCTGGCAATCAATAAACATTGCCCCTCGCAGAAAAGGCCAAGAAAAGCTACTTGAACTGTGGCTCGAGCGGTCTGCGAGCATGCCCCTCGCTCTTTCCTTCGGTGGCTTCTCCGCACAATCGTTAATTGACAGCCTCAGTCACCATGATTGACGGCGGGAGATTGCTCTATCCTCGCCCGCGGAGGTCAACGCTGGAGACAGAGACTTCTCCATCCTCCATAAAGTCAAGCTGACATTTCCTAATCCCTTTATCATTCAAAACGCCCCTGCGTTAAAAGAAGCAGACATCCGCATACTCACGGACGGCGGCTTCGACGTGCTGCTTCCGTGGATGCAAGTTCAAACACTTCGACTCGAAACATTCGAGGATGTCGAAGTCTTCCTGCAGATACTGAGCCAATGCTTGAGTGTGTTGCATTTCTGACACGGGATGATCCGTGCGGGGTCACTCACGGATGCAAAACTTCCCCATATCACCCTCCGCAACCTTGAGTCCCTCGATGCTGCCTACACCTCTGTTATGCCCCACCTTACACTCCCCCGCCTCCGACGTCTCACCTGGTTCAAGCCCATACCTTCTGCCATCGAGCACTTCCGGGCACTGTTGGATTGATCCGGCTGCTCGCTGCAGTCGCTTTCAATCTTTGTGCATGGAAACCACTGAACGAGACCTGAAACGCTCACATCTCTGTTCCAGCTCGTGCCCACTGTCACCACACTCAGGGTAGAACTGGAGCAGGCCGAGCTAATCGTTCGGGCTCTTTCCCCGGCCAACACGCCGGACTTTCAATAGCACAGCCGTAGAGGTATTACCCTCTTGAGCATTTTCCTAGCTTTGATGTGGCTGTGATATTTAGCAAGCTATTACGGACATGAAGGCTCATATGAGGGACTCTGACATTGCGCGGCTTTTTGAAAATATGTTTCCCAGCACCCTTGGCGAGTGGTGGTGATTTTGTATCATTTTCTGCCCTAAACTGACTGGAAGATACAGTGTTGTACCACCTCTTGGAACATTCAAATCTGATTTAATCCCGGTACAAAGAACAAAATGATTTTGCACAAAACTAAACCACCCAAAGTCATCTTTCATATCCAATTCATGGTTCTGCCAAGTTTAGAGATAATCCATAGTGAATCTTCTAAGATCGAAGATTATCAGTTCAAAAATTCCTTATCAGGGCAATATAGCCACTTGGTATGCACAGCCATTGCATCCACTTTCCGAGCTGTTTACCCCCAAGGTAGATTTATTTTTTACCTTCATAAAGACCTCCAAGTCCAATGGAATACATCAGGGCAGCTACGCTGTAGAAAGAAGAACAGGAGGGTCTGAATTTGGCCAGAAAGCTCCTCATATCACAGCGGTCACATGTCCCAACTCCTGTGCGAGATTATGCAGTTCATGAGACTGGGAGTAAGGAAGCCCAAACTAAAGACTGGATCTTGTCTATATCCTTTTCAAATGATTATATCTGTACAGGTATAATTTTCCAAACAGTTTCAAGCAAGATATACAATCATCAATTTTGGTGATTTCTGTAAGGGCAACCTTAAGCTCGGCGCGGGGCGCGGAAACTAGCAGGGGAATCCGAAGTATAAATATGGGTACTAGAATACAGGAGCGGAAATACTACGCACCTAGCGGGGGAATCCAAAGAGAAGAAAGGATGGGGATTCCAATGCTAGGCGAAACCTTATATACTAATTGGTAACTAACCAGTAGCACGTGTCCGGAGGTATCTACAGTGGTCACGGGCCTGATCGCACAGCATGTGCCAGCGGGAGCAGACAGATGTCCCGGATGGTTGGAGGGATGGATGGATGGGCGCAGGGGCGTCCGGGGCACCGGATGGAAAAGTGTCTGGGGCGGATCTGGAAACGTCTGGACCGGATCCGGGCGGAAAAGTGCCCGGAGTGGGGGTTCCCCTGACAATTTCAGACTTTTTGGATTGATGTCTATCTCAGGAGCCATCCCAAAGGTCTGGTTATCCTAAACTCTAATCAGACATGGATTATATGTTTATAATTGTATATCCGAAATTTCAGACCAACAGTATTAGCTGGTGTGGAGAAAATGTGTTTGTTCCAAGTGGTGATAGCATTGCAAGAGGTGGCACAACACTGTAGATGCAACCATTAAATATTTCAATTCGGTTTGCATACCTCGGCCTCCATCACCTACTTTCAAAACTGAGATAGTTCGCCACCTATACAGACTCAAAACCTCGCTTTCATCATCACTGGGGTGCATCTGCTTCCTCTATGTGTTTTCACATAGTTTAATCATCTCAGGATATCACGTTTGTATTTTCACCCACAATCTTTAGAGTCCAAACTTCATGCACATCCCTACAGCGCCAAGCGGCTCTGTGATACTGCTAACCAAGTGAGCTTTTCTGAGAGATACTGTCTTAGAGTGCAACATCAGGAAAACACAAAGTTGCCTGATAGCCCCTGATAGCTCCCCGTAGTAGCCATAGCAGATCAACCAACCCCATAGAAAGGTGGGAGGGGGGGGGGGGGGTCAACTCTATAGCACCTCATAGCACTTCATAGCACCTCAGTATGGCATAATTTGGCTGTTACTTATTTCAAGTACTAACTGAGTTTACCGAGTTACTTACTTGAAGTGGGAGCACATAAATAAATGAATGCAACTTGTGATAATCGAACGTGTGATCTCAAGATTAGAAGTAATATACAAAACAGGAGACCTTCATACTAGACTAAACAACTATTATAAGTTCATACATTTGGTGAGATATGAGGCTACCCTATGCTTCTTCTACCTTCCAACCACAGTTACCTTGTTCCCCTCACTACTGACCTCACTGACAATACACATTAGGTTCCCTAGTAGTGGCAATGTCATTGATAGATACTTAAATGAAGTGTTGATCTGGTTAGCACAGCCGAAAATGTGGTGTACAGGTCAGTTGTCTAAAAACAGACCCAAGACGAAAGTTGTAGAGCTCAATCACAGCTAGACATCTCTAAGGTCATTTTACCTCAAAAGCCTTTGTTAGCCCATAAAACACAAAATACTTTTTCAGACACGGCGGTTTTCAGAAACTCAATGCTTTGAACTGGGCCCAGATGTGCACAAATAATGTCAGAAAGGTGAAATAGGATTCATGTGAACACCTAGCATTGTGCCAAATGCTTGCTGCTACCTATATTTTCTGGGACCTACTACATAGCACTATGTAGTTCCAGTCAGTCACTATAGAGCACTATGTAGTGTTCACCAGACTATTTGATAGACAGCCATAGAATGTGATAGCTGTAGCAGCAACTTTCATAGCTCTCCATAGCTCTCCATAGTTTGCCATAGTGCGCAAATTTCTTATAGCACCTTATATAGAGAATACCGAATATCAGATATAATACACAGCCAAAGTTTCAATCAAGCATGGTAAATTTGGATCTGTTTAACACATCTCCTCTCTGGAACCAGAACATACTTCATTTACACCAACTAGATCTGTAATTCATATGCAAACCAACCACTTTAGAGACATCTTTACTCTGACAACTGCTTGACAGGTTGAACATGGCAAATGTGATGGTCAATCAAACGGTTGAGCATGCAAGACAAGGGCTTGTATGAGTCTTTGACAATGTTTAAACTCACAAGATAGCATAAAAGTGCTCTCAGCAACTCATTGGTGGCTGCTAAACCCCAAAATTCTCAATGTATTTGCTGAGTATTCATATTCATGAATATTCACAAATATTGCTGACTAAGCAATGAATATTTGCCATCAATATTTGTACGAATGCGAATGCGAAAATCAGTTTTGGGGTTTTGGTGAACGCGAATATATATTCGTGGTATTCTCTAACCTCATAGCACCTCATAGCCTCCCATAACCACCCTACTGGCTGTGGGGCCATTTTGGGTTTTCCTGATGAAGGTCCTAGTATGAGCTCAACCTCCCTCTGGAGCTCCCTGAAACTGTCCCGAGATTACTACACAACCAAAAAGGATTCGTCATTCATGGACTACAGCTGTGCATGCTTATGCTTCTCGAAAATTCTCTCAACAAATCATTAATATTCACTTTTTCACCTTGTACATTGGTCACTGACTTCGTCGGCGGATGCAGGGTAATCCGCCATCACTCAGATCTTTCATGTCATCAAAGAGCAGTCCCAACCTTCCTTCGATGTGGACTCCAACCGCATCTCGTACTACAACTGGACCTATGAATTTACACCACAGCGATAAATGGTGAATACAGGTCAAAAGTACTCCCCTTGCTACGGCGGATCAGGTCGAGTTACGACACTTCCCGAGTTATGACACTTCCCGAGTTGATCAAATCGTTTGATGTGCGTGCCCTTGAACTCATACCCGCCTTTTCACCATGCGTCCCGTAGCACCCTTCCGCCTCTTACTTCTCCGTACATCGCTGGGAACACGGCCCGCCTCCTATCATCCCCTTCCATGCACGCCAAACTCTCTTCTCTTCTTTCTCGACACATCCGAGTCATGCACACCAGCAGCCGACCAAGAGTCTCAGTCAACAGTCGTACTTCCACCGCCTTGACAACAGCATCCAACTGTTAAGTCTACTATCTCTCAGTCATGGTTTAAGACTACTTACTTTCGAAACCCAAGACCTAAGATTCCATCAATCCTCTGACGCTCGAAATGCGAACTTGCTCTCCACAAAATCCGGGAGTTCAGATTGCCACCAAGGGGATTCTGAAACGAAAAAAAAATACCTAGGGCTGTTTTTTTTATTAGCAACCCCTTGCTCTGAACCACCCTACCACGTGACGTCCAAATAAGGTAATTTTTGATCCGCTTCTTGGTTCGGCACGAACGGGACTCTTCAACACTCATTTTCAGCCATAACACTATTCCGGCAACTTGAAATCACCAGTACCAAGTGGACTTCAAGGGTTCTCTTGTGCTCTGGACGACTTGAATGTCCGGAAACGGTTCAATAATATTGGCACAACATTTCCAATAGCAATGTACGCAATACCGTCTCCTCACCCTCTGTGATGCCTCTTGCCCGGCTGACCCTCCGCAGCTCGATTAGTGTCACCTCGGAATGAGCCATGTCTTTGGTCAAAAATAGCGATGATTTGCTAGTTGCCGCTGCCAAGCAGTGCCAACTCGATGACGGAACACTTCCTAAAGGGTCGGATCTGGGTGATGCAGCTTCGTTTAGACTTGATTCGGGCTTTGTACAAGCTCGAGGGAGCACAGAGGTGTTTTATAGCTTAATTGGATGTCCTCTGGATGAGTTTTGGGCAAAATTATAAGAGGTCATTTTTTTTTATCGGCCATCTGGTCGACCCACTCGGCGAGAGCCTGTCGGTGACGCAGAGTATCAACCGCAGCCTCAGTGCGCTCGGGGACGTTGTCACGGCGCTTGGGAGCGGATCTGGCGCGCATGTGCGTTATAGACACTCGGGGTGCGCATCTTTCGCCGTGCTGGATATTTGCTGATCGAGGCGCAGTTGACAGCTTGACGACAAAATTCCTCCATCGGAGGTTCCAAGACGTTGGTGCGTGGCTTCTTTTGCTATGTATGGAATTTTTGATGCTGATAAGTGTGTAGATGGTCCTGGACCGTCGACTGCATCTGACTGCTTATGAAAAATTATGATTAATGTAAAATAATTGGCATTGGCGTCGACACAGGCTTGGCTACTTGTATCTACATCCCCGAATCGTGTATTTTGGTATTCTTTTTCAATTCATTGTTCCTCTAGTGCTCTCGGACGTCCCTAGATTGCACTCTGCGAACACTTACGCTGGAAGAACAGCTACCAGACGTATGTATTAGCAGAGCGTGGAACGAGGAGTGGGACCAGCACATCTCCGCCGATGATCATAATTCGGTGGAGGTCGATTAAGCCCTTTGACTGCTGTCTGAAGCACAGCATCGACGAATTTCTTTGGAATGGAGTCTTGATCGCGTTTGCGTTGGGTTCGTTGGCCTTGACTCCACTCGCTATCCACAAGGCGAAACATCATCCCACGCGGAAGGTCAGCGTACGCATTACACGCTGATTCGGTACGAATAAACAACGAAGATTCAATGACACAGTATAATTTAAAGAGGGATTCGAGAGAGCCTGCTGTGAAGATGAAATAATTCAGACACTGACGCACGTATCACAGGGATGCAAATTTAACTGAACCTGAGAGACCCGCGTATAAGTAGTGCAACTCGTAGGTCGTAATCGAAATCAGAATCGTATTCTCGAAGAGACAGAGGCCGAAGAGGAAATCAAGGAGGTACCGAATCTACCAACGCGAGGTACATGTACGGAAGAACGCCCCAGATGAGACAAGTGGGGAGTAAGGAGGAGCGACGCAATGAGACGGCCCCCGGGAGGGAAAAGAGTGGGTAGATGGTGCACGGGGAGGAGGTGGGGTGAAGGAATCGAGGCTGTATTGAAGGTCGAGCAGCGTACAGGGTGCCTGGAGGCGAGAAGGCGGGAGGGCGGGAGACGTGGGAGCGACGGACGAGCGAGTACTCGCCGCGATGACAAGCCGGCGGAGAAGAGGCTTCGGCGGGAAGCGTGCGCTATTGACCCTGCGGTGTATTCGTGCTAGTCCACCGCGCGGCTCTCCAGATCTGTGACCGCCCCCTCGAAATTCCAGCAAGCATCGGCCCGCGCGCACCCCCAGCCATCCACTGGCGTACCCTCCCTCCCTCCTCCCTTTCCCCTCAGCCGTCACCCTCGCCGCGGCTCGCGATGTACCACCCACCGCCTTCGGGGCTGTACTCCGCGTACGCCGCCCTTCCCCTGCATCTCCCGTGGCGTGCGCGATGGACCACCCGTCCTCGCCCTCACTTCACTTCCTATCCTTCTTCCCCCTCGCGCGCACCCAATCTTTCTTGCCTATCCGACCGCTCGCAGCGGTCGGGCACGACGAGCGTCAGTGGCGCACGATACGACGAGCGCGCGCGGGGCGATGGTGCAGAGCAGATCTCGCACCCGGTCACGACGAGCTTCAGGCGCTGCGAGCGGCGTGACACGGCGCACGGCGCGCGCATGACCCAGATCGCGCATGACACTCGGTCCAGCTGCGTCGCGCGCGCTGGCCATGAATGTACGCGATGGAGGGGGCAGAGGCGCCGTGAACAGAGCATGCGATGCGCATGGGCGGTACCCACGGGCAGGCAGGGCGCACATACGAGTCCGCCTCGACACGTACATCGTCCCGTCCCCGTCCCCCATCTTCCGAAATTAATCCCCGTCCCTCGTCTCCCACTCCTTGCGCCCGCCCCATTCCCCTCTTCCTGCCTTCCGCGCGACGAGCGTCGGGCACGCGTCGAGGAATCGGCGCCCGGAACGAATGTGTTCGCTCACGTTCGCGGTGAATGTGGGGGATTGTGGGTGTGAGGGATCGAGGAGGGGGGATTGCGAAAGGAAGGAGGGGGGCGGGCATGTGAAGCGGCAAGGAGTATGTGTCGCCGCGAGCTTCTCTCCAGGCATCCACACCGTCAAATCACATCCGAGCCTCACATCGCACGCGGACGATAAGGACACGCAAGATCGGGGACGCGGCACGCACAAGGGAGGGACGCGCGCACCAGAGAGGCCGCACGATATCTGCCACCTCCTGCCCTCCTCCTCCTCCTCGTCCGCCCCACCTCAGCCCCACCCGATCCCACCCCTCATGCTCGCCTCCTTCCTCCCGCATCCCGCCTTCTCTTCGCCCCGCCTCCACGCGCTCGACCTCGGATTTCTGACTCTTCCAAAGTATGCCAGACCCCACTCCGGAAAAAGCGTGCCTGACTGCGCGGATGCCTACCGAGCGCGCAAAAGCAGGATAGCGGTGGGCATCGAAGGGGGCGAGATTGAGATGCTAAGGGACGGCGGGAGGTGGGCAGAGGGGGGAGTGCCACGGTGTCGAGCGTCATCGTCTTGCAGTGTACGAGTCGGCACCCCGAGCGCACGGGATTGGAGGAGAGGTCGGCGGCGATAAGCGGATGGCGTGGTCGGCGCGATGGGAGTGTAGATAGCGGTGGCGCGGCGCGTGGCGGAGTCAGACGAGAAACACTTGCGGGCAGGGATGAATACAAGGAGGGTGGGGAGAGCGCCGAGAGCGCCGAATCCGCCGCGCCTGCGCGACAACACAACACCGGGAGCGGGCGATGTCCATGCCCGTGTCCTGCGCGCTCGCCGTCACCGCAATACAGGTGCGCCGCACCCGCCAAGACACACCGCGACCGAAATCTGTATGTAGCGTAGGATATGGGGTGGCCAGCCTGGTCTGTCCGCACGACACGAGGCGGAGAGTGGGGGGGAGGCACAGCGGGCGGGCGGTACACGAGTCCCCAGGGACCAGTAGAAAGGAATTCGAGCGGGGTGGCCTGAGGTCGTCCCCCTCGTCCCGCGCGGTACGCTCGCGGTCCGTGCGGGGTTAAGGAAGAGAGTACCGCGTATCGCGTATCGAAAACCGCTTCGTCGGGCGGATGGCGCGCCTCGCCATCTCCTAGTGCTCCAACACCGATGTATTCGACATTGACATCTCGCTCTCTTGCCCAGGTGCATCCCATCAAAATCCCCGCCCGTACTTGGTTGCTCGGGGTGAATCGGCATGAGTGCCTCGGTGGCAGACGCGAGCGGAGAGACGGCATGCAGAGGTCGGAGAGAGCCGAGGCTCGCATGGTGGTGCGTATCAGCGGCGGCCGCGCAGAGCAAATGCGGCGTTATCTCGCACCCGGCATTAGGAACACGATCGAGGCCCTGGTACCTCGCGCTGAAAAACGATGTAATGTAAGCAGCAGGGCGGGAGAAATGACTGCATAGAATACGCGCCTCTGCTGCTTGTCGCATTGACTGCGCACGACTGGCAAGCGGGGCAAGCGCGTCGACCGCAGCTCGGAGCTTGATCAGATTGATTGCGAATGCCGTACTAGAATACACGTTACCAACTGAAAGAAGGCTTAACGCGAGCGAAACTCACCAGGAAGCGTCTCATGCGCAGAGAGTCATCTGAAGCTGGCAATTACGAGCCATTCGCTAGCGGAGTGGCGCTGAGCGACGCGGCCATGGGCGAGTTCTCGGAGCGTCCGAAGTAGAAAGCAGTAGAGCGAGGTGATGGCGTGAAGGAAGAGGCCTGAAGAGGCGCAGTCCTGTCAGTGTCAGAATGTCCCCACCTGTTACGCCCACGAACTGATGTAAATTAACGTGCACTAAAGATGGCAGGTGCACGGTAAGATACGCAAATTTCGGTGATCTGCCGTGCACACCTTAAATACAGTGAAAACCCTCCCATATCTACTCTCTTATCTACACCTTTGATTTGCTCATCACGGCCGACACCTGCCATCAATAACGGCGCGCCGTCGAGTGCGATCAAGACCGCGCCAGCGACAGCCATCAATTGTCTTGACAGCGCTGTTGCGCCCATCGTTAGCCCGCATCCACACTGACAGCAAAGATGGCTACGCCGGGCGCTGGTCTCTTCCACCACCAGGCTCGCATCCCGCGAGGGCTGGCCCCGGGCCCGTAGTCTCCTCGTTACCAGCACACGATCCTGCTCTCGCGACGAACACTGCCACAGACAAGCCTCCACCACCTTCAGACTCGTGCGACGGTCAGCCATCAGCCCCATCGACGGGCGTAGCTCCGCAAGCGAAGGCCACACAATTCCACTACACTACGAGAAACTCTCGGCGAGAAATTCGCTGCGAAACACCGAAATGAATAAGATGAGATGTGAGGTAAGTGTGTGCGGAATGCAACATATAGAGTTGGTGCTACACCATGTAAGTATTATTGCTGTCAGGAGCGAGGGTGTAGGTCTTGTCGTATCCGAGGTTGTTGATGTGGAGCAGCGGAGCAACAAGGGAACGAGCCAGGGGAGGTGGGGAAGTGATAGGGTAGTAGAGGTTGAGTAGAGGGAGCGGAGAACAAAATGAGAATGAGGAAGGGAGGGGAGGGTGCTTGCACAATTTATGCGAATTCTGTGCCATGCTCCTCAGTTCCGCCGCCATGCTCAGGTAGTTCTTCATTAACTCCAGCTGCGCCGCCGATGCCCGTTGCGTGTCGTGTATGATTAGTCTGTTCAAGACGGAGGTTCAAGGTATAAGGCGGAAGAGGGTGTGGAAAGGAAAGCGCACTGACATACTGATATGTCAACGCGCTCGCCAGCCTCAGGCTCGCTCCACGGGAATTCCGCATGAGTTCGGTCTTATTTGTCTTCCAGGTGAAACAGTGAGTACTTATTGTGATTCTGAAGCACTGAAGCGATCGCGAACTGATATCAAGTCGCGAACTGATTGTGCTGCTTCGTTCAACCACTTCCTCTCAACCGCCTGGTTTCAAATTTTGGGATATGCAACCTGACCGTATTTCACGCAGTTTTGGTTTTTTGACCCAGAAAAAATAAAATCATAATATGTGTGCGTTGGCTGGAGCACCGTCAATTTAATATAGCCTTACAGAAGCGTCCAGTAGTCTACATAAAAATTTTGAAGACAGTAGTAGACCTGTAGCAAACATTATGATTTTTTTTGTGTCGGAATGAGAGTCGCGAACTGATATCTCAGCTCCAATCCATCGCAAACTTTGATTGTGATCCGTGGTCTCCCTCTTTTCCTACCACCACATCCCCGCCTCTCTGTCCAGCAACATCGGTCAGTGGTGCCGAACACCTCAACAGGTACAATCCGTGGTGCTACAACGGGAAGTAAATCCTTTCCACTTCACCAGCATTGACACTTTCGTTGCAGGAATGCAGAACTTAAGCGGTGTTAATCTGCATGACCGCGCATGCAATAGTAAGTGTTTTTTTAGATGCAGGTACCATTTGAGCCTCCAGTGTTTAAAAGTATTGCGAGAAGGCGGCAGAGGCATCCGAGCGACCGGTGTGTTGGCTACTTTCACTTCATTTGCATTCTCTAATCCAAGCTGATTTGTTTACAGAAAGGATGTGAGGGAGTGCACTGCAGCCAGTCTTACACGGCAAGAAAGGTGCACCGTCTTTCATTTCATTTTCTCTAGTTCATTATCGTGAATGCTGACTGACTTTCTCTCACAAGAACCTCGTCACGCAGACCCAGTGCAAACCGCTAAAAACAGCGCCGCCCATTGCCGCCGCATCATTTTACGAGGTGAGAAGCAGCAAGACAAGGACAAAACCTCCTCCTTCTCGGAGACAGGTACAACAACAACACATCCCGCCGTCTGTTATTCCATTATGCAAGGTCTGCCTGCCGCCCCCATGCCCAATGCAGTGCAGGAAGTGCGGCATCGCACATGCATGTGGGACGTAGACTCGTAACCAGTCTGCCTACGCCGTTCTAACAAGGCGGGCTTGTTGGAGTCTATGTGGGACGAGCTTGTTGATTGGTTCTCGTTGATTGGTTCAACCATCCGACTTCTTCGCAAGTGCCCACTGCAGCGGCGACAACTACCCTAGGTGCGTGTCTCTGCTCCCGCTGTGATGTTGAAATGTCGGATGCCGTCGATACTCATGCACCCTAGACCAAAGATGAGAAGGACAATGAGGGGGAAATGGACACATTTTCGGAGGCATTTGAGAACATTGTACGCGTCGACGTCGCGCATGATGCAGAGGTAGTGGGGGTAGGTTGTTCTTGGATGCATGGGCGGTATATTTCGTGTTTTTGTTCAATTCAAGTGGAGTAAATTGCTCTGAATATACAGCGGAAGGTCTCTTAATTTTCCTATGAAGTTCTGTACATTTTTTTAGTGACGAAGGCGGCGGCGCTGGCAAGATCATTGATGGATGTCGATGGCGCGGTCTTGACATTTGATGGCGCAGCGCCAAGACAATTGATGGCTGTCGCTGGCGCGGTCTTGGACGGCGCGCCGTTATTGATGGCAGGTGTCGGCCGTGATGAGCAGATCAAAGGTATGTGTGGGAGATTCCCGCTACCGTAAGGTAAGGGTCTTAGAGAGCCCGATTTAAAATTTCTTGCAGTAAATCACAATTTGTCGTTTGTTTTCACGTAAGACCTGTCATATTGTCGGAGCCGCGGAGCCTATTGTCTGAGTCATCTGCCGATCGATTTCGGCTTTTGTCTCGCTGAGACCCTACTCACTGAGTCTCACTCATGTCGCCACTTGTCTAGTCTTGTTGCTCGCCCCTTCTCTCTCCCCACAATGTCTCCCTCTCCGACATTCTGCACCATACCGCTTTCTGTTTCTGTCGATGCGACGGCTGAAAAGTCTCTAATAACTCTTGACTGGGTCTTGTCCAACGGGATTCCGGCACTCCATTCCGTTGCTTCTGGAATTCTCACTCTACCATCTGGCGACACCGTTTGCTCAATTAATACCGAGCTCTCAGTCTGCTCGGAGCTCCCCTATGACCTCGTTCTTGGGTGGGATTGGTTGTTTTTCTGTCGAGAGACCATTCCGCATGCAACATTTGTCCTGACATCTGGCATCGTCTGCCCAGGGAAATTGTCCAGTGCTGCGGTTATTCTCCCCAGCGCGTCTGGCCCTTCCGATATGGATGTTGATGGTCAATTTGACGGTGATACGGCTAACACCCAATGCAATGGTACGTCGATAATATATCTTATGCGAAATTATAGCTGCCGTTAATTGAAGCCCCAGGCCCTTTATGTGCTTGTTGGAATCCTTTGAGCTGCTCATGCCCCTCTACATCTTCCTCGTTGCATCCTGCTATTCCAATGACACCTGTAAACTCCATGAATATTATTCGTGACATATTCCTTGGTCATCATGTTACCCGTTCTCGAATTTTGGTATTCAATGCTGATCTCCTCACAATTCGGCGGGCACTCAATCTGCACGCCATTCCTTACACAAACTTACATTCGATCCAATGCCGGTGTGTGCTCCTCCACCATATCACAGCCGGATCTTGTGCTGACCGCGCAGTGGATGTGTCCACATCTCCGCGTCCCGACCGTTCTGCGTGCCGCGCCCTCTGTCAAGACTTCGAAACTGCCGCAGATATGTCCAAAGCGGTGTTAAACATGATTCTTGATGCAACGGACAAGCAATTGTCGACCGAAAACCTGGTACATATATCCTCTGCTCTGAATATCTCCATATCTGGTACCCGGAATGTGTGATTCAAGCTGAGATCGGCAATCCGGAAGCATACAAGCGGTGATAGCGGGCTCTGCTGCTCGTCGGCCTTACCAGCTTTATCTTGTAGATAAGAGAGTAGATATGGGAGGGTTTTCACTGTATTTAAGGTGTGCACGGCAGATCACCGAAATTTGCGTATCTTACCGTGCACCTGCCATCTTTAGTGCACGTTAATTTACATCAGTTTGTGGGGCGTAACAGGTGAATGTCCCCAATAAACACACATGACCTTGCTCCGACAGCTAGTCGTTCAAGTCGGGTAGTTTCCACAATTTTCCTACAATAGCTGAGTACGCTTCTGGGGCAATTGTCGAAGATTACACCAAAGGCCCACGATTTCCTAGATCCGTAGGCAATGGTGCATCCGGATGTTGTCGAAAAGAAGACAAATTTAAAGACGCCGATATCAAAAGATCATGATTCTCGGATTGTTCTATAGGGCGTAACCTGTGACCGCTGACCCGGTCATCGCTCGATCAGGTCTCCGATCGCTCCCGGTCAGCCACATTCAAACTCCGCTTGGCTCGTGCCGAGCGCTCTTCGGCGGGGGGTCACAGCCCGCCCGATCGTCGCCTCCGGTCAGGTCAGAGAGTTTGGGTGGGCCAGGTAAGTGATCGAGCCTCCCGTTTGGGCAAATCTCAATCCGTCAAACCTCTCAATGCCGTATAAGGCAACTTTCATGTGGTATACCGTATGTCCTGCCCCCCGCCGCCTTCCTAGTCCGGCTTCATCCTCCCTCTCTCTCATCTCAGACCTGCTCGACTGGATTTCGCTCTGGATTTTCTTCTGCTTGTATGAGACCGGCCGTGCCGTATCTGTATTTTCTTCTATCTGTCTCTCTCTGTCTCCCACTATCAGTTTATGGAACCTCTTCGCGCACATCCGCAGCTTTGCGATTTGAGTCTATGGATTAAAGCAAAGATACGGCATTTTAACGGTCATTCAACAACGAAACAAGCAAATTTTACAGCTAAATGAAAGACACACTTTGTCAATCCTCGGTCAGATCAATCACTGCATTCAGACCCCCCCGTAGGCACAGGTCTGCCGGATCCCAGTAGGCATATGTGTAGGCAGACCACGCCGACCTTTGCCGATCCATCTGCCGATCCCTGCCGAGGTTGGTCTACCCGTTCCTGCCGGAACAGGCGGACTCAGGTCGGCCAGGGTCGGCCATGATAGGCACACCACCATCGGCTGGGATCTGCCAACGTGGGCAGGCCTCGTGTAGGCAGACATGCGAGACCAACGTAAACCAACCTCGGCATGGATAGACGCACCTCGGCAGGGATCTGCGAACGTAGGCACATCTGTGCCTACGGGGGGGTCTGAATGCAGTGAATAACACCTTCGGCACTCAATTTACTATGTGCCGTGACCAATTCCTCTTCGTCAGAGTCGACGATCTCCATGATATCGACATCTTCCGCCTCATTCTCGTCCTCCCATTCAGTACCTGCTGCTGACATTTCGGCTTCCGCCTCGGATTCAGATTCGAAGTCTATGTCGATACTTGAGGGTAAGCGAGTCAACTGATTATTCATCAGAAGGCTAAATTAATTGTGAAGAATGAGCGAACTTACATCAGTTGTTTCCATGGATAAATCGCGCATAGCTATCGAAAGAATCACTTGTGGGATTGACACAAGTTTGATTTTTGCATCTGGTGTCACCGGCAAATTATGCAGTCGCGCTAACGAAGTGAAATTCTTGGTGGACACTCGGACACGACGCAGACCCAATTCGGTGGAGTCCATATATGCGTGGCTCTTGTTGGAGGCGTTGAACACCTTCAGAACAACGGCATTCGTTCTAGGTGAGACGATAGCCTTCAGAGACGTGTTGTAAACAACGAAGCGCTGAGATTTTATTAGGCTGGAAGGATTCAGAAACATATCGAATACATACCGAAGCAAACATCCTAAATGCGACACCAGGCCACAGATTAGAATTCAGTTTGTTCAACAGATGTTCTCCACTCCACCCGAAGAGGGAGGAACAGAAATCCGATAGAGCCGGAATATTGGGTTCTTGAGGTGTCCACGCATTGGAATTGGGGACCGGTCCGACATATTGAGGGGAAGTCGACGTCAAAGGGTTCATGTATAAATGAACAACCTCCAGGCGTGGAAATGTATCCACAATCGACTCGGCCAATTTGGGACAACGTTTCTCCAGACCACCGCGGGAATTAGTGTGCAGTTCCTCCCGAAGTGCATTGCGCCACGCTGCGAGTTTGTGGTCGAGTTCCTGACCAGCGTGGGATGTCATAATATTTACCAAATCCCGCCCGAAGCCCAGCCGAGCAAGCACATGTGCAACCGTAGGACCCACCCCGGGAACACCCGTGTCGTAGTCACCACCGAGTAACAAGATACACAATAACAACCCCGCCTGGTCCAAGCGCACGCAGTCGGTATTTTCGATGGAATCTGCCGAGTAAATAAGGGAATTGTGCTGAACCGAGGGCCTGCAGAATAAATCAGTATCCAAAGATGGATCAAAATTTGCGCTCGAAACAATACCCTAAGGTCCGGATTACAAGGCGCGCCCCAAAAACAAACGCGTCACTGTCCTCGGTAAGAATACCATCGAACTTATCCTCTGCATTAAGCCAGGCTAATTCAGCTTCGGCCTCTCCGGGAGCCTATTTTGACGTCAAAATGAAATCCTTATGAAAAGACTAAAGACTTGCATCATAGAAATGAAAGCCAAAGTACGTTATCATTTTCTTCAAGTGGTCAATGAGCCACAGAGGGCGCGAAATGACCCGAGTCCCGCGTTTGATTGAGGGTCTTCCCGGGCCGTCGAAAACAAAAACGAGGGTAACCGGAGCAAGAGATAAGTTGCAGAGCTGATAAAATATTTTCTCCAACGCTAATTTTTGCCCTGGAATGCCTTGATAAAAGACTCCGGCCGCTTGCAGAGCAGCGATCACAGCGTTGACTCGGATACTGGAGAAGCCAATAAATATCAACGTAGCAAAAGCGCCACAACTTTACCTGATATCGTCGCCGAGAACAAAAGTCCTGAGCCCTCGATTATCTGTTTGAAAGCCATGGATTGTGGCGAGATTCAGGATGGATCTGGTTTCGCCGGCAGCCTGGAGAATCTAGGTATTGTATCAGTTATAATTAGTTGTGTTATCAGGCTACGGAGTTCGACGCGACTTGCCTCCCACAGCTTCGTTCCACCCATTTCGGTGTAGTAGGGAGAAAGAGAAGAGGGAATTCTCCTGTCTCAAATAATTGTCTTGCATGCCAAATAATTGTCTCTTGATCGGAAAGTAAACATGTTGAGTTCAGTGAAAGAAGTAAGAAGGTACAACTAGTAGGTTGAATAGTAATAGACAGTACAGAGCAGAGCTAGAATACCGTACAACTATATCATTTTTTTCGGTTTT
Source organism: Mycena olivaceomarginata (assembly GCA_029378375.1). NCBI lineage: Eukaryota > Fungi > Basidiomycota > Agaricomycetes > Agaricales > Mycenaceae > Mycena > Mycena olivaceomarginata. The sequence goes on along the minus strand of JARKIC010001487.1, from coordinate 69,698 downwards.
TTTAGGCCGTCGAGGGTCTGCTGCCGGAGCGCGCTTTCGTTTTGTGACATCCTCCTCGAAAGCCGGGGCCAGAGTGCCAGGGCTTGGGCTTTCTATCGATTCGCTTGCGGGCAATGGTGGTATCGGAGTAGTAGAAGACGTAGACGGACTGTCAATCTGACCAAGGTTAGAGAAGTATTTGATTTAGGAGTGAACAATACACACCACCTGCGCTGCTTTCGCCACCTGCTTTCGGAGGCTTGCAACCTCTTGTCGAAGCCAGTTCATCCCTTTCGTCTGGTCACCAACCACCCGCATTGCTTCTAACTCTGCGACGACGACTAAAGGTGAGACTGCGCGCTGACTGGATTCGCGCTCAATCCACTCTGGTATCTCCCGATACCTTCCCCAGTGTTGCGCAATAGCGCCTCGTTCCTGCAGCGTCGGATTAGTGAACGTCTAACTTAATTAAAGAATAAAACCTTCTGATCGTCTGGTGTGCGCCACTTGTTCTGAAGGTATTGCTCGACCAATTTGATGGCAGGTTTCTTGCCTGTTTGAGTACCTGCAGCGTCGTAAACAGCTTCGCCGTCAATCCACGATGTCCATATTTCTTGCACAGTGGTATAGCGATCGACGGCCTTCGGCCCCCCACACAGCCCAGCAAAACTTGGGTTGCATGATGAAAGCAAAGACGTCTGGCCAACGGGCGGATTTCTGACCGAATAGAGGCGGAACTATCCCTCTGGAGCTGCCTGTCAAGCCGTTATTTTTTACAGCACGCGCGGCGTGGATCCAAACTAACCTGGCTTGTAAAATGCTTCCGTCGGAGGCAGGACAAGATCAACTTGCGTCGGAGCCCGCGGAACATCTGGAGACTTTGGACTTGCGTTTACGAATGCGCGTATAGAGTTGCTCTCGTTGGCGTCCGACGTGTGGTACGTCCCTGTTTCTTCCATCTGCTCGTCAAAATGGAGAAAGATTGGCGCAGGGGGGGCACTTGAAGCTCGCGGAGACGTTGATGGAGGCGAAGAAAAAGCGAGGGCTGTGTCAGGAGTAAGTATATTTTCCTACACACATCGCTAAAACATACCATTGCGGTGGTACGAGGAGTTCGAAAACCCCTGCGCCGGGGAAAGAACTGCGGTACGACGCTCAAAGAGTTCAGTGAGCTTTGTCAGCTTGGCGTCACCGATATTCGCGATCCGGTATAAATCTTCAAGAGACTTCCGCAAAACCGCATTCTGCACCAGAAGGAGGTCGGCTGGGCTGCCTTCCTTCGCCTGGAGCAATGAAAGCTCGGAAGGGAAGGTAGATTGCATCCAGTTCCGAACGTCGGTGTTGCAGAATGCGGGAAGTCGGAAGAGGGCAGATTTAGGACATTTCTGGAATATTGCAGCTCCGGACTAGAGGTACGTCAAAGAGAGTTTGCGATGCAAGAGACCCTTAAGACTTACTTGAAATGCATACGGACGCAGATCGATTACCATCTGCCAATAGTTAAAAGCTCCAGACAGATTCGCTCGGTCTGTAAAATAAATCAGCAATGAATTTAGGGCAGTGACAATTATAGCACGAACTTGCGATCTCATCCCGGATGCTCTCAGCTTTGGGGCAAATGAGCTCCAAAAATTGGGGCGGAACATGGACCCGCGTCCATACAGGATCATACGTCTCTTCGACTTTGAATCCTGTCCGAGAATTGCCTGTGTAGAGGTAAGTGCCGAATCAGCAGGACAAAAATGGTTTACCTTCTTGGGAAGCGCCGGCGCGTACGTGTCAAAATATGTCGCACCACGTACCCAGCCAAGCTTAGATGTATCAGCCTTATCGACGCTATCGAACCCGATTAGAAAGAAATGGGCGTGCAGAAGTGCCGCGTACCCCATTTTCTCTTGCTTATACCCCAAGAGATGGCGAGGGAGATGGGCCTTCATGCGCGAACTAAATCCTGCCCATACAAATGCTCTGGAGTAAATATTGTACAGGTTTTGTTCGTTGTAGGGCGTGTTCGGCGATTTGGGCCCGTGGAGGACGCGGATCTAGCGTGTGTATTAGACGCGAATGATTAGGACCAGCCGAAAATTTACTCACCTGGCGCCAGCTCTTATTGACTGACCAGTCAATTTTGAGCTTCGACGTTATCTCCATCACGTCGTGGATGTAATGGTGGTAAAACGCAAATGCCCCAAGGGGACAAACCTCCGGATTTTTATTGGCGACAAAGGCCGAGTAGGAAGGATTAATAACCTGGGATGTTATCAGAACGATACGCACAGCGTGAACGATGGAAATACAGACCGTACGCATTCCACGCTTTCCAGCCTTCTCCTCGCCCTGCAGACCAAGAACGGTGAAAACCGAAGTGCGACCATCCGGGTGTGTCATTCCGTAAGGTTGGAGTTCGGCGAGCTTGAGGGCCCGGAAATCGTCACCACGGTTGCCAGAAGCATGCTGAGCGGTCCATGCGAGATGTCCAAACACCACAAGACGCACTGTAAACATATGAGCATTTTATTAACTCGAAATAATAGTTGCACTTACACTGGCGATGCCCTAAAAACCCGTACCCAATCTGTTGGAGTTGCTTGTCTGTTACCTCAGCCAGAAAAGTATTTGCTCGAATGTCTGGCGCATCCTCAGCTTCGTCGAGCCCGCTGTTATATAATAAGCAAGAAGCAAGAAAACTCAGGGCAAGAAAACTGCACTCACTTCCGCACACGCTGCAGCGCCTCATCCATCCGATTTTTGAGGGCTTCCCACACGATGAACGTTGTGGCGGGTCGGCGCTGGGCTAGGCCTGGATCAGCGGCATCCTGTGGTTTACGAATGCGGAGGACCCCAAAAAACAACTTCTTCAGTTGTGACTATATGACGAATGAGACTATGGAAATCACTGAGAGAAAAGAGAAAACATACTGCCCCAAGCCGCGAACCAGCAATAGGCATTCCCGCCGCGTCTTCTTCTCCCGCTCCGCAGAGTACTCAATGTAAAGAAGGATCGCGTGTTCGTCGATGATCTTGTCCTTTATCTTGCCCAGCTTGAGCGCCATAGTTTGCCATTCCTGCATCGAGAATCTCGTGAGGGCTCGGTCAATATGAAGCGAATGTACTCACATTGAAGTCCTTTACCGCAGCGTTCTGCGTTCTGATGCCGCCAATACGCCGGTTCCCCTCAGCACGACGCACAGCTCGTACACGAGTCGTCTGCTTGAACGTCGTATGTGCTGCCTCGTCGTCACTTGTAGAAGCTTCTTCATCGTCGCCGTCGCCCTCACCCTCGTCGTCGTCATCGTCGTAGCCGAGAATCTCTTCGGCATTAGCCCCTTCCACCCCATATTGCTTGATCAGTTCCTCGGCATCTCCTTCATCTTCCTCGTATTCTTCCTCCTCATCTTCCTGACTGGATGGAAGACGCTGGATGCGCACATGAGACGGACGTTGTAACGTGGCTAGAGGCAGCGAGGAAGAGGACCCAGAACGTGAGGGACCAGCTATGGGTGAATCTGGGACGGAGGCCGAGGAACGAGTGGGAGGCGCGGGGACAGGCTCCGAGGGTGTGGTTTGCGCAGCAAAGGTAGTACGAGTAGATTCCGAGGTGGGAGCTCGGGATTGTTGTGCACCGTCGTTTGAAACTTGTGTTTGGCGTCGTGTTCGCTTACCGCCGCCATGTGCTGAGCCGGAGATGCCTGTGATGCGCTGTGTCGACTGAGAGCGTGCGGATATGTCCGTAGAGCTAGCCATGTGAAATAATGGAACAGTTCCACGGAATTCTCCGCGGGCAGTGGAGGACACCGTGGGCAGGATTCCTCGGGGCCGCGGCGGCGCAAAGTACAACGGCTCGGCTGGGGGATAAAAATTGAGGACATCGTCTGGATGCTGGCGAGACGGCACGGATGTGGTATGAGCCTGGGACGTGGCGGCTGGGCGGCTGGAAGCTTGTGTGAACCTAGAAATGAGTGAGGTGAGAATATGCACACAAAGGAGAAGGTCGCGACGCACCAGTACTTGGCGAGCTCGTGGCGAAGTCTCTCAAGGGTCGCAGTCTTCGGTACTTTGATAGAAAGCTTGCTGCATGCCTCAGAAAGAGGCGCCTTGCGCGTTACAAGCGTTCTATAAATGGAATTGGGAAGCGAGGCAGCGTGGAGGTGAAGTGAAAAGACGTACAGTCGCTGCTCGTAATCAGCCCGCGATTCGTTTGCATCGCGTCGAGGCGCGTAGCTAGAGGCTAGCCATGTGTCTATGTTCGCCTTGCTGAACGTCCGAGGTCGTGGAGCTGGTGGTGGACGCGGCGAGGTAGCGGTACTTGAAGAGGCAATAGCTTCTCCATTCGTCGTGGAACCCAGGCTGTCATTCTTGGTCGCTTCTTCGAGAAGCGCCGGATCAATGAGCCCGACGGCGACGTCCATTTACAGCCGTTTGCATAATTGATGACAGTGGCGACAAAATAAAACATTTCACAACATTTGAGAGTCTCGGCTTTCTAAGCTTCTTCTACTTCCTCTGAATGGTTTTCCGACATTTCTGATGGTACCAAACGCGTTTTCATAAGGTAAAGTACGCTCCCGTGCACTTGAATCAGCGAAATCCGTTCGGTAGAAGATCGGCCGTTCCGGCGCCGCATCAGACGGGCTTCTTACATATGTGCGAACATCCTTCGGTTCAGTCTCGCTTCCGCCTTTCGTGCTCTCGTCTCCGCTTCTCCCTTTGCACCATGTCTGGTCGCCGTGCGTCTTCGAGGGCTCCCAAACCTAGTGGACGCGGCCTGCCTTCATCGGAAAGTCCGGAAGCAACGCCTGCAAAGCGCATCTTGAAGATAACTCTCCCGCCCAACACCACTGCTAATTCCAGGTCTTCCTCTTCTTCCTTGTCATCTGGATCCTCCCGTGCACGCAAGAGTAGTGCCACTTCTGCGAGATCTCCTACCCCCGAGGCCCTGACAGAGAACTTGGATGACATGGGTGAACTGCAGGATCCCGAGCCTGAGGACAACGACTACGACGACAAGGAGCAGGGGGAGGAGCAGGGGGAGGAGGGGGAGGATGAGCCTGGAAGTGAGGAGGAGCGGCCCGCTAAGCGCCGTAAGGGTACACAAGGTATTCATCTAGTTCTCGTTATCTTTTTGATTTCTCTTTCATTACATTGTCTCATGAAACCAAGTCAAAGAGCCCGCCCCGCCTACCGAGATCACTTACAACATCAATTTCTTCTCCGTTTCCGACATGTCTAAACTTGGAAAAAAACCCCAGCCCAAGGGATCTGCGATTCTGAAGCTCCTCGACGATATCACGTTCGCCAGATTTGAGCGGAAAATACTCGCAAAATTCTGCACTTTAGCTAAGATCACGGTGGCGCCGGAGGACGGCGAAGTCGACGTCAAATTCCAGGTTCCGCGTCACGTCTTGAATTATGTTGCGTTGGATGATGAAGATGCATATCGACACATGGTAGCAGCAGCTTTGCGCAGTCAAAACCCTTCGGTTAACCTCGCTCTCAGCTACTCAGAGGTTCGTCCCCAAGGTTTTAATACTTCTTTTACGTGACCGCACGTGTAGGACACAACATTGAAATCCGATGTCGAGGAGCAGAAGGCCGCCACTAAGAAGAAAGCAGGCAAGAAAACCAAGGTATGATGTGTGCATTGCAATGAGCGGTACACCAAGCTTTCCAGGTGCCGTCTGAAAACGACATTTCTCCCGTCAATGCCGAAATCAACGCCAAGATTGCTTTATTGCGCACGAAGTATACCTGTCACGATAACGATGGCAGTGACTTCTGTTGGGTATCTCCAGAAGACGGAAAACATGTCGCGCTTGGTCACCCTCACTTTAACATGTGGGCGGCTGCTTGGGTACCATCTCTCATTTCCGTATTCAATCTGCACTGATGCCCGAATCTGTGATTTATAGGCCCATGGGACTAGCGACGAGGAAACACCACCCAATCACGCTATCTTCGGCAGCAGTAACTCCGGTCACGCTTCCAAGTCTCTACTGCAGCGTCGTGCGGCTGCAGCCACAAACCAAGCCTCGACTGCGGCGGGACCCACAATTCACACCCACAACAACTTCACAATCCCTGACGGATTCCTTGATCTCTTTCGTCCTGCAGCCGTCCGACCTGTCGCATCACAACATCCTGCTCCAATCACTCAGCCTTACGAGCCACAGCTTACGCTGATTCCCCCGGGATGAACGTAGGTCCACAGATGCCGATCACAACATTCTGTATTATCGCGAGCCTTGACGACGCAATTGCCGAGAAATTTGCGGCCAATGGGTATAGGACAACGGCAGCCTTCAGATTTATCGAACTGAAGGACCTGCCGCTGATCCAATTTCTCCCGGGCGAGATTGCTGAGTTGCGAGAAGCGGTTCGGGAGTGGGCAGTGGCGACGTAAAGAACAGTTTCCGATTTCCTGGCTTTCCCCATGTTCCTTTGCATACGGTACTCAGATCGCACGTATATTTCTTGCTCATTCGTCATCGCACTTACTTGCTCAATGTCTTCCCTTCCGCATCTCAAAGTTTCCTTACCTGCATCACATAGACACTCTTTCTGCTTGTTATCACACGTACTTGCTCGCTGTTCTTTCTCTCGCATGTCTTGTTCACATTGCATATTCTCTTGTACTGATTTCAACTCAGCTGTAATCCGAATGACTTGATAAATGTGTATTACATTTGTCTGATTAGAAGTAACCTGCGTGCATAAAATACCCTTCGGCGTCTGATGGCATTATAATCTCCATCGCAATTTTCATGTCGAAGATAAGGCCTGCACCCGTTGATGCGGAGAAGAGGTCCGAATGGCGACGAATGAAGGCTTTGATTTTGGAAAACGCTTCCTCGATCGGATTGAAGTCCGGTGAGTAGGGCGGCAAGAATTCAATCCGGACGTCTGAATATGCAGTACAGAATCAGCTATTTGCATCCTTAAAAAAAAATGGATCACATACTGAAGCGCTCAGCGAGTTCCAGTATCTCTTCTCCATGGTGAATCCGTGCGTTGTCCATAACTAGCACTGACAAAGGACCGGGGAATGCGGAGGTGAGGGGCATCTGTTGACAGTTGAGTGTCAGATGTAACGATTTGGAGCCATGAAAACACTCACAACTTCATGTTCAATGAAGTCTAAATAATCAGCACGCTTCATGGAGCCCTCGACGACGCGGTTTGCCATCATGCCGTCCATGGTGAGGAGGCCTGTCGCTGTCAGCCGTGTCCCACGCACAAATTTCTCCTTCTTCTTCGCTCGCTGTCCTTTCTTCGATCTGCCGTACCCACGGCTGTAAGTGCGGTCATTCTTCGAAGTCTCGTCGAGGAAACCGAGGTAATCCGCCGGATATTCCGCCATTCGTCGCACAAAGTCCATCCGAACCTTCTCATTGCGCTCCGCGGCAATTCTCTTCAGTTTCTTCCGCGACATGCCGAGACGCTCCAATTCGCGAAAGATAGTGGTGAAATGCACGGAGATGTATCGATTGTGTTTCAGGAGGTTGAGCATCTCGTCGATAAACCAATCCGGCCGCAATTTGACCAGATTCAAGATGTAACTGAGGTCGTCTCGCTGGAGAATCCGACGGCGTCCTGACGTAGTGCTTTTCGGTTTCTCTACCCACCCTGTCGTCCTCCACAGCTTCCGCGTACGCCAAAATGTCGACTCCGAGAACCCCACGATCTCCAGAATATCCTCGAGTGGTAAGATGTCGTGTTCATACAGGTTCATTGCAGCCAGTTTGACCTGGGACTGAACGACGCGGCCCGGCATGGTGAGGGTACGTATAAGCAATAGGAAAGGGCACAAGGTTTCGCGGGTGTGGTGGAAGGAAAGCGAGAAAGGCGGAAGCGAGACTGAACCGAAGGATGTTCGCACATATGTAAGAAGCCCGTCTGATGCGGCGCCGGAACGGCCGATCTTCTACCGAACGGATTTCGCTGATTCAAGTGCACGGGAGCGTACTTTACCTTATGAAAACGCGTTTGGTACCATCAGAAATGTCGGAAAACCATTCAGAGGAAGTAGAAGAAGCTTAGAAAGCCGAGACTCTCAAATGTTGTGAAATGTTTTATTTTGTCGCCACTGTCATCAATTATGCAAACGGCTGTAATGAAGGTACGCAGTCGAGGTAGCGCAAGGGAATATAGAGGAAATACAGCACTGGTATAGTAGGAGACAGGAATCAAATGTGGAAATACCCCTATGCTTTCTGGGTCTCAAAGCGGTAACCAGAGTCTGTGACCGCCCCCGCCGCGGTCACAAGAATCTCGTTACCTGATCGGAAAGTCTACCACTGGGGTCTCCCCTTCCGTTCTGGCTTCTGCCTTCGACACTGGCCGCGGCGACTAGAATTTTGTGCGATGTTCCACCCAACGCGAAAGCTCCACCCAAGAAAAAAACCGTGAGTATTTGGTTTTTCTCTCCGGCTGCTGAATACGGCAGATCCTTGCCCTGCAAACTTTCAACTGATAACAAGTCAGAAAGCTATCATCTCTTTCAATTTGGTCTCTGCCACGACATGCCCTGCCTCGAGGATTCGACTATTTCCTCCGAAACTCTGTACATTCTTACCTTGCTGTCTCGCCGACTCAATTACACAACCAAATATATGTCCATAGAGTCAGATGAAGCAAGTATCCTGCGACCGCGAGTCCCGTGTGAGCACTGGTGGTCTTGAGAGATCAAGATTGCCGCAATTCAACCAAAGTTGAACCGTTGAACTTTACCAGATCTTGCAGGGCCAATGCTGGTTGTTTTGTGCTTCTTCCATGGCCTCAAAGGAAAGTTACTTTTGTAAGTAGCGTGTTAACGAGGTTTCAACTAAAATAGCAAGTCCGCTTTCGATATGGGAGAAATATTTGGTTATGCTGGCACTGACTCAATAGCTGATCAGTACTCGGTCCTGGTGTTTCTCTCTGCATTCTTTCCACCCAATAACAGTTGTAGCCCGTATTTTCTGATGCATTTCATTCATCCGTCGCGGTATACTGTAACTACTTCGTTTCGGGGTTGCCACTAGCCGTTCACCCATTTCGATAAGTACATTTGAAGCCAAGTTTTCTGGCAGGCCTAACAGTCGATATCGTGTGTGGTACCTAGGCCAGAGTCATGAAGAGGTAGATACACCAAACGCGTTGCTCACATCGAATGACCACCTGCCCAGTTGCAGAGGAATGAATACTTGAATCATTTAATCCAAGAGACTTACCTCCTGCACGGGGGTGCGACAGTCGATATCATTGGTAGTGCCTAAGGACCGAAGTAATCGTCATGAGCAAAAGCCAACATCAGACCCGCTGCGTTGCTTACATCGCTCGACCTATATCCGATGCGAGGTCATCAGCACAATACCGGAATATGCAGGGAGTGGACTCACAACCAAGGGCACAGAGACAACGCCGGAAACTGCGGAGAGAATGAGAGCGACGAGGAAACACTGGAGTCCTTTCATGATCAATTGAGGTGGGTAACCTTGCCTCTAAAGTGGACTGCACGTCTCCTTTAATAGGTGAGGCTGGTGCCGTCGGCAAGATATCCTATGTCGCCGCTCATTCGAAGATATCGCCTCAATTATAGCTGGTATCTTTGGCGGAGGTTTGAGGTGCCGCTGATGGGTTCGTAAGACGCCGTCGAAATGAATTGTGCCTGGGCGGTGAATCAGCAGGAGCGCGTGGAGAGCGACATAATCAATACGCCGAAGGAACTAGAAGTGTTGTTCGCGAGCTAGAACCACTGCGGTAGGCAACCTCGAGGCGTACGAGTGTCTCCAAGAGACTTCGCAATGCAATTGGTCAAGTAGATAGACGCTCTGAGCGTCACCAAATTTTACATATCCGATTCCTCAGGGGGTGAGGGATGAGCCTTCTGATCTTTCCCGCGGTTCAAATTGCCGTTATCGTACAGCCACATGTAGAAAATGTTGAAGCACTTATAGTAAGTTATGGACCTCGAAATGGACTCATAACTCTGTGGGGAGGTATCAAACTCAGGAGCATATCGTTCCGTCGCGACCCTGAATAAATGGTCACATCAAGTCACAACATGAGGGAAGGAATCCATACCGGACGCTTCACTGACCAGCACGTCAGACCCAGCCACCAACGCGAATATGCGACTTCCATGTAAGAGAACATGTATGCCCATTTCCGGCGAAACATTTCCATACTTTCCGGATCTTTTAGTTCGGGGTATCGGGCCATCATTGTCGCACCGAGCTCCTCTGTCCAATTCGCTTCGAAGCGCCTGGAAAACCGCGAATGAAGGGCGCTGCCATGTGTGAAAGAATTTACTGACCGACCCCATTCACGCAAACATCTGGGATAATCTACAGAATAATTGAACATAGAAGTGAAGTTATGGAACACGTCACGTACGGGTGCCCATATCTTCGACGCTCTCAACACAGAATCGTCCCGGAATGTATTTATCAAAATCAGCCAAGATTGATGTAGGGCTCGGAGAAACTCCGTTGGGCCAGTGGTACTTGCGTGTAAAGTCGTTACCCCTAGGGAGTGGAATAAGGTCTGAGCCACAAGGGAAACGAGTGGCACCTCACTGGTATGGGGTATAAGAACTCTCTGGGTACGTCGTAGAAGTCAACACAACAGCCGCCCGACTGTCTTTCAATGCCCAATCTATCCTCGATAGATATGATTTCATATATTTGACGCCAACAGCCTGGAAGTAGACAAGACGATGAGTGGTAAATCCCCCGGAGAGATTTTGATAAAACCTCCAGCATTTCTATGCTAATGCATGCATCAAAAGCCTTCTCGAAACTCGGGGGCATGTTGCGGTAGTCCATTAGATGGACTTGCACCCGATCTTCGACCCCCGCATTCCTCACATTCTCCCGCGCACCGGTCTGTTGTTCAATGGATATTGTGATGGTATCGACAGTACAGCCCAGCTTGGCAGCCTGTAAATGTTGGAAATGAGCCTTCGATAAAATTTTCTTCCATAACTAACCGCGATTGCAAGGCCTCCCCCATCCAGACCCAATTTCAAGCAGCCTATCTCCAGGTCGGAGGCCTGCCTTTCTGAGAATGTGGGCCACTTTCCGAGCCTGTGCTGCCTCAAGGTCCCGAGCCCGACGGTGGCCATCAAGGTCTCCTCTGACCCCTCCTTCCTCCTCACCCCAAAGTGGACAGGAGTACATCATCTCTTTGCTGAGGAATGCCTTCTCCATTGTCAGTTCTCCGAATTGTATGACGTGGGACACCGGACAAACCCTGTACATATCGTTTGAAGCGTTGTAACCGGCGGCCTGTGAGTCAGATATGAATAATATGGGTCGAAAATACTGGAAACTCACATTTCTGACGGACTGAGATACACCGTGGCGCAGAAAAAAACATGAAGCACACATCGCGTGTTCGTAGAAGTCTGTAGAATGGGGATGCCAGTCGACTTAGGTGCTCCAAATTATCGACGTAGAGCTACGAAGTTAGCCAGAGCGAACATGCGATGTATTTTCATGGCTCGCTCACATTCAACACGGCGCGCAAGTCTGGTGTGTGAAAATCACCGGCCATGTATGCTTCAGCGACTGGGAAGAATATGAACTCTTGAGCTATGCCGACTGCTCGTACTCACACCCTATGTCGTATGAAAACAGTATCCGAATCCAAAATCTGTGTCTTTGACAACAAGGACGGCGGTATGAGGATCATTTTCGCCCTCCTGGGAGACACCAAAGCTTCGAAAACCAATTTCTGGGTCAAAAATTTCCAACGACCAGTGACGATGCCTCTCTCTAAAGAAGCAATAATACTGCTGCGGGCTTGTCGTCGTTCCGTAAGTATGAGAGATCTCAATATGTGAGGCGTGAATACCGAAATTAACCAGCCATTTCCACAGCACAGCAAAAAGATATGCTCGCAGAAAGATGAAGGACGGTGGCGTGAGCGCTGCGTAGGCGGATGGGGGGCTCATCATGTGGCAGCATTCGTCTGGACAAGGGTCTATAATAAATACCTTCATGTGGTCATAACATCTCCTGGCGATAAGAGTGGGCACGAGCTGGATCAGGCAGTGGGGGAAGAAAGCCCGAAAGTGACAGGTACGAAAGATTCGGGACCCACAGATCAATCGTGCGCGTGCTGCTGCCTCGACAATGGGGCTCCGTGAGAGATGGACGCCGTGGGCTCGGGCTTCTGGGGTAATCAGGCCAGCTTGAAACCAAGCTGGGTCAGTTTGAACCTTGAACCGAGTCGCATCTCGGGCAGTGTACAGCGTTCGTTACGGCCACTTCAAATCACTGCCATCCCAGGTTAATCCCAAGCCTTCTAGCAGCTGTCCACCGTTCATGTGCGCCCTATTCACATTCCGTCTCGCACTCTGTCTCAGAAATCCTTTCAACTCCCTGGAAAAACAAGAAAACCCTGAAACCTGAACCCGATTCAACCACCCTTCATCAAGATCATCTATCTCTCCACCAAGTACCCTCCATCTCTCGTAAATGGCGGACTTTATGTTTTCCCGCACCTCCATCGGGTTGGTCAAATGATTTGACGCCGCCCTTCGAACTGACATGCCGCCCAATAATTTTAAACTTGCATCGTGGATGATAATTAATTAAAGGTTTCCCCTTTTTCAAATGTTCGGTCCCCTCCGATATATATTTGAAGGCGGAAACTCCCGTAGGCTCTTCACCGCCCTCGAATCGATCGCGGTCAACCAGAACCTAGTACACAAATCAAAAAAGGCCGTGCAGCAATCAGTTCTAGTAGTACCATTCTCTGATAAATTTCTCATCACGCTGATCTCAACGCCGTTTCCACGCCGCCCTGAAGTGGGCGCACTCGACGGGGGACTATAACTGCGCGTCGGCTGCTGACGGTTGGGGACACACACTCTGACCCTCCAACCATGTCCATCGTGGACTCTGTATTTTCCACTCGTTATATCTCTGGTACATTAAAGACTCCACTCCACACGCTTTTTGCAGCACAGCAGCCTGACCGTTTTCCCTAGCCATCGGGGTCACCGCTCTCGTCTATGACCATCTCTTGACCGGTGAACGCGAAGTTGAATTGATTTGGGGCAATCCACCAGCGGGCGCCATTAACCGCCTGGGGTTCCTCTTCAATCGCTACCTCACGGAAACGATGGCCATCTACGTCGCATACAGTGAGAGAGTTTTTCCTTCAGAAATATGATTCATGAACAACATACGAAGTGCTAAGCGGTGGGAGCAAAGGCTTGGGTGCTCAGGTAAGCCCCCAAAATAGACCCCCAGACTTGTTTGAAAACACGGGATTGGTTACAGGAGTAAGGACAAAAAATATCTTGCCATCTACTCCTAATTTTTCGTTCCAGCTGCCGAGTATTCATCTGGGTGCACTCTATCGCTGCCACGACTTTCATTGTGTTATCCCATTGTGTGTCTCAATCCTATCATCTACCCAAACCACTCAACTCAACTTCAGACATAATAATGACCCGTGTGTACACTTTATGGAGTGGGAATCGCCCATCCATTAAACGGCTTCTAACGGGGACATTCACGGTCGCTATTTCCGTCGCGATGGTCTTCACAATCGTCACCGCGTGTCAGGTTCAAGGTATGAGCAGCCATTACACGGTCGACCTGGGCACGTAGCTTATGATCTCACTTGAAGCTGGCCTGGAGTACAATATCGAAATCCACATGTGTGTGTTTTCAAAGAAGCCACCCGCATTAATTGTCATGCTCAGTGCTATGGTATGAAGGAATGTGCCGAGTCACCGCGTCGAATTTCCTAACCGATATTCAACTAGACAGCATTGGATCTCTTTATTATCGCCATGATAATCACCAATGCTTTGGAGATACCGCGTGAAAATCAAGCACAAGTTTTAGTTGTTCTTCAGCGCGACGGAGCGAAAATGTTTGCGGTTAGTTATTTCTCCAACACATCGTCGAGGGAAGAAGTTTATTTTTTTACTACAGTGTCTTTTCGGTAATCACTCTTCCAATTAGGCATTCCCCGTTTGACGCTTACAGCTGGGTCTACTATAGTGCTCCGGCTTGTCAGTTTAATCATAGCGACCGTTGGAAGTGCAAGTGGACTCGACCCACATATTTTCTCTTCACTAAAAATCCTTTCGTCTAGCCCGCCTATTGTTTTGTCACTCTAACGTGTGTGCTGGCTTCTTTCTATGTCCGCCACAAACTTTCATGTGCCGCCGACAGTGTTGTTTGGATGATGTGCTCTATCGTTACTTCACGGATCCAACTTCGTGTCGAACAATTGCGGCATCAAGAGAGTCTAGGGACAGCGCGGGCGGGAGATATGGAGCTGCGGTCTTTCTTCCAAGGATAGAAATCAGGGAGCATGAAGCAGGGCGATGTCTTATCGTATAGATTCAATATTTGTATATCGAGTGTCGCGATTCCAGCGGTTGCCGGGCGTTGCCGCCATTCATCACGCTCAGCCCGGCTGAACGCGGCAGCATCTGCCAACACGTGCATCTGCCCAGTAATATCATTAAATATGCGCGGAGGTAGCAACCGGCTGATCGGCAGTGGTCGGCATTCGCTGATGGCGGCATCCATTGCCGGGCACTGGTGTGCCAGTGGAATCCACCGGCGGACGCTGGATTCCACCGAAAGCCAGTGGCAGAAATCCCACTGGATACAATTAGATTTTGCTGGTCTCCGGCGGTTCTCGTCTAATGTATCCACCTCAATTCTCACCTCTTTAGCTGAAGCCCTATGCCACGGAATCCTGAACATACTTACACTGCTTGTGAATTGGATGCAGAGCCCATTTGTATGGATTTTTCTTGATGGACTGCTAGCAACAAACACCCTTTTGAGGGTAGGTCACAGAGGATATAGTTTAACTTGGCAGTTCAAACTTGAACCATGGTTGCAATAATCAATTGGAGGGCCCGCCGGTGCTTTTCAAATGACATTTGTACCTTGATAGAATGGTCATATATGATCTTTAATATTTAACACCACAGACCTTGCTGACATCCAGCACCTTCCGGCGGAAACCAGTGGAAACCGGCGAGAGGACGGTATGACGGCCCGCCCATTACCGGTGACCATTGGGCCTCGGTGATGGACGCTGCCAACAACCGTCCGGCTGCGGCCGCCAATAACCACCGGTGGCCAGCGGCGGCCGCCAGCGAACTTGTTACCTCCGGGCTCCATCTGCCGGGTCAAAGTCGGCGGGACTCGGCAGACCCGCATCTGCGGATCCATTCCACGGCTCAGCATGTATGTATAACTCGCAGCCAACTGCAGCCGATGATCGAGTCGCCCACGAAGGCATATGTCTGAACAAAAGGCAACTCACGACTTGCTTCGAACCTCTGTTCTCTTTGTACTGTGCAGTCCGGCGTCTGCTCTGTCAATATCAGCACTGTATCGACCTAGGTCCTATGTGCTCGACACACGCTTCTCATGCCACAACCACCTGCTGGCTTAGAGTACAATATCCAGTTTTTTGTGGTGGAAATATACAGAAACCATATGTGGAACTAAGCTCTCGTCTTTATAATAACCGGTAAAACACCTTTTTTGGAAACGAAGAAATCTTCCAACCCTTGTTCCCATCGTGCACGGTCCCACCCTGGCTCCAGCTCCATGTCTAGCTGCTGTACAAGCGTCGCCACAACAACTCTTAGTTCGAGTTGCGCCACAAGTTTTCCGGCACAGTTCATTGGGCCGACCGAATAAGGTATGAACGCGGCATTTTCCGTGTGCACTGAAAGCGAGGAGGTGCGGTCAGGCTCGTTATCAAGCCAGCGCTCAGGCCAAAACCGATCCGGATCAGGGTTGAAGTATCTGGCATCTCTGTGGATGGCGTAAGGAGGCATATATACGGCTGTTCCTTCGGGGACGAAGCTGGGGAGATAATCAGTACCAAAATGCCCCGGAATCAAAGTCATACATGGATCCCACGAACTTCCCTCCACCGCCTACCACAGGTGCGCGCTGAAGGCCAGTCGGAACAGGAGGTTGAAGGCGGAGTGCTTCATTTCTGGACACAATCTCAGCGGTAGCTAGTGGAAGGAAGGGTTTACACACATGATGGCATTCAACAGCGACATTGCTAGCAACTTCGAGGTATCATCGGCGGGACTTTGAATCTCATTTCGCGGAAAGACTTGATCGATTTCTTCTCTGAGACTAAGACCAACAACACGTCACATTACAGTCCAACAACCACGTAATAAGCCTCACCGGTAAAATATGGGGGGATCGGACAAAATATAGAAGAAAATGCAGCTGAGGACCGTTGCCTGTGTTGAAACTAGTGGATTTACGAGAGTTGGATAGTAAACGAAGACTAACTGCCGTGTCAGAGCCGGCGACCACCGCCAAGAATGCGTCGGATGCATACTCAGCAAAGGGGGGCGGCTGCGGTGAAGGACTGCTCTCATCCAGCTAAAAATATTCAACATAAATATTTGACACAATGTGGCTTATAGCGTACCAAATGAGAGCTCAGATCTTCTCCGGTAAGGGCCAAGCCCCGCTGAACCCTTGTTTTGGCCATGCGGACCACAAACCTTATGAGTTGCTCTGCCTTTTTCCCCATTCCTGGTAGACCGTAGAAGAATGGGGCCGCCCAAGGTACGTGTTGTGTATAGGCCTGAACTCTGTCGGAAGAGAGGTCAAACCAGGCCACCGGGGACTATTTTCTCGTTACCTGACGCCACCCCTCCATCATCTTCCACATCCCATTGACGTCGCCTTCACGCATCAGTTCAAATTCGCCACCGAAGCTGAAAAAGAACGTTGGTTTTCAATCCTTCCAAAGGACGCGGACTCACGCCATGTCCCCCATAAAATCATATCTATCAACGTTGAGTCACGAAGGGAGATTTTTTGTGGAACATACGCAAAGAAAGAAATCCATTCCGCTAGATCCACCGGAGAGTTGGCGTTCAATTCGCCTTTGGTTTGCAACGCATTCAAGAGTTGATCAAGTCTGTTCCGGAGGATAGGCTCATAGGCTTTCACATGCGACGTGTTGAAGGCTTTGTTCCAAACTCTTCTTCTTCGCAAGTGGATCTCCGTGTTTCTTACACCGATCAGGGCGTAGAATGTGCTTTTCGGGGATCTTCTCCCGTCCCAAACTGACAGAGAATCAATGAAAATCCGGGCGGGTGAGCCACTGCGTACTCGGGCCTTTGGGCATCCCGTCAGCGCCAAGAATTGGTTGGATTGCGGAGACGTCGCAAATAGAGAGCTCGTTTGGGCCTACAAATATTCAGCGTGGGCACAGATCATACTACAAACAAATTTACCCGTCCGCACGACCGGGCCATACCGACGATGAAGGTTCAAAAAAGCGACATGGTTTTTGCCTGCGCATGTCTGATAGATCGCCCAGATCTTGCTCAACCTCGCGAAAAGTGGACCAGGGTATTTGGATAGTGGATGGAAAGGAGAAAGGCGATAACACAAGACGGAAGCGACCAGGGCAGCATAGGATGTGCAGTACGCCACACAAACTGCCGAGAACGGTGATGCGTAATGGGGAAGAAGGAGAGCAGCGGGAGCTGAAGGTAGAACTACCATCAAGCGCAGGAGCGTCTTGAGAAATTGGTCCTCGAGCTTGTTAAACAAAAGGTGCGTAGTCTGTGGGATGTTCAACAGAGACTGGCAAGAGAATCATCGCAAAGTACCAATCCAACAGCCACCGCAGAGAGAATGGCATCTTGAAATGAGATTTTCGGCATGGCGTGCATGGAGGAAAAAACCAAGGTAAGTGGCGGAAAAGTGAGGTGGGGTGGAGTAGACCCTGAATTTCTGTTTCAATTTGCGTGGGTGCAGCCGTGATGCCATCACATCAACGTGAGTCACGTTTTATTTCTGTTCTTGGCCTCGCCCACCAATATCCACCGGTGATGAACGAATGAGCACCAACTCCGCTCATGGCGACAGTTGGACCGCGGGGAACGGACCCGCATTCGTATCGGAAGCGGCATTACCTCTTTGGTCGACTTTTGCCGACACGAGTGTCGCGCTGGCATCAATGATTCAAGCTAGCATCGTAGTCCGTGTGCTCGAAACGTTCTGATACTGTTCTGATCAAGAATATTCCAGGCGGAAATAACCTCCGCATTCCGCATCTAAGATGTGAGCTGGTTCGGGACATCATCTTTCCACAAGCGTTATAAAAATTGCCGAGAAGCTACTACTGTCTTGAGATCGAATATTGTTATTTATTCGGCAAACTTCGCGGAGAAGCTCAGCCCTACTTCGTCTTATTCACCTCTCCACACCGCATCATGGTCTCGCCTCCGGATTCAGCAGGTGCCGCAGCAATCGCACAAGAACTCATTGGACTCATGCCCGCCACAATGGGTGCTACTTTGATCGGATTGTTCCTCTCCACTGTGTATGTTATTCAGGTTGTTTTGGGCGTGCTGACCTTTGCGTAGTTTTTATGGTGTTACTCTTTTGCAGACCTATCAATACTACAACAAATACATCCGCGAAGACAGCCGGTATCTCCTTATTTTGGTAAGCTCCTAAACGTATTGTGAGGTTTTAAACGATTCACAGCCCATCCCCCTTTAGGTTGGAGTATTGACGTGTGTGCAAAATTCTACACTTGTTTCTCGTATCCGAGCCGATACTCTTCTAGGGCTCTTGATAGCTTTGCGGTTATCGCAAATATGCAGTCTTGCTACTTTTATCTCATTTCCAATTTCGCAAATCCGCTGGCTATTCTTCGCATTGATTGGAGTCTAACGGTGAGAAGGCAGAAAGTGCTGATATGGGGTCGTTGACATTCATAGTTCTCTGTTATCTCTACGGCCTGTGTCGCCTTTCTCGTCCAATGTTTCTACGCCTACCGCGTCTGGATATGTGTGTACCTCCCAAATCAGCACTACCGGTGCTCACTCCATGTTCAGGTGAGCGCACGCAAATTTCTCGCTCCCTTGATTATTGTAATTATGATATCCGGCACGAGCGGTCGCTGTTGATCCTATTTTTATAAGATTGTTCTTGGTCTTGTCTCGTTTGTTATGGCGGTTGGCAAGTCTTGCCTTTCAATTTTTCAGCTCGTTGAAAAATGAATCCATCTGTGCAGCGTACATGTCCCTCATGTTCCACAACGGTTCACTGTTGTATATTCCGACCATCACTGTACGTCAACTATTTGCCTTGTCTTAGACTTGCTTACGCACCTACATTTTTAGTGGATATCTTCCGGTTCTCTAGGCTGTTCTCTCGGTGCCGACCTGGTCATTGCTTCAACCATGATCATGTATCTGTCCCGAGGACTCCAACAGGGATTCCATTCGTAAGATGTTCAGTTCGATCCTTGGCCAGCTGACAGGAAACTCTCTGCACAGAACAGACCACGTCCTCCGGAAGCTTATGATATACAATTAACACTGGATTGATTACTACGTGAGCTCCCCCCAGCTACTTGATCCAAATAAATTTTGAATTCGTTCAGGGTCTGCACAATCATAACTCTGATCCTCGGGGAGATTCTCAGCTCGACGTTCTACAACACAATTTTCTACTACCCTCTCAGCAAATGCTACGTGAACTCGATGCTTGCATTGTACGCTTTCGACCTGGTGCGACCCGTCACTGATTTCCCTGAATATTCAGTCTCAATGCCCGAGAATCTCTACGTGCACAAGCCGGTGTGAGCTTAAATCTGGCTAGCTTGCCTCACTCGTCATCCGGTATGGCGGCTACGGATTCGGCGATTGTAAGTATTCTCCAGGTACCATCCGTGGTTACAGTCTCATCGTACCGCAGGCCGGCACCGCGGCCAGCCCGCTCGGAAGTGTTGGCATGATATTTGCGAAAATCCCAAATTGTTAGATATGTCTGTTCATGCCATGTCAATGCTGCCCGTTGATTTTCGTATTAGGAATCGTTTGCGCTTGGCGGAGACAAACTCACGGTTAATTAGTCTTTCCGAATGACCGAAGGCGTGAGCTCGATAAGTTTGATGGACCAAAGAAATCACCGCGAGACAATACTATTTATTGTTGATAGCATCCCGGACGACCACAGCGCCAAAATAAAACACCAAGCTACGTATTGATGTTGAGATAAAAACAAAATAATTACAGGCGAGCTTTTTCGACAGAGTGCTCTACTTGTCGCAGAATAGACACCACCATTTCCGCCGCCGTGTCAGGCTTCTCCTGCACAAGCAAATGACCGGCCTTCAGGATGACCTGAACGCTTGCCATTGAACGTCCTTCCTTGCCGTCGAAAAAACGGTCCCTGGTTGCGTTGGAGTACATTTCGGGACGCTGTCCGAAAATTCCATGCACCGGAACGGTAGCACAGAGCTTGGGGTACAGGTGCCCGGCGATGATTGGCACATTTGGCTCGCACTGCCAAATTTCTTGGGCGATACTGCAGCTGGTTGTAACCTGTGAAGATCCTTCAATGGACCTGAATCCATGTTGCTTATACCCATGTCCATTAACAGGTTCCCAAAAAATTCCAGAGGACATACGAGGTAGCGCTGAAACACGCGGTCGTCCCAGGTTTTCCATGGCATCCGCTTGCGTGCCCAAAGAGAAGCATCCTCTCTCGAAGCAAAGGTCGCCTGACGAGACTGTACGCCCCGAACATTCAGTTGACCCTTGAGGATTCGCTCATCGTCCGCGGTGACAGGCTGTAGTATATGGACAGGTTCAAACAGGATGACCGCAACAACGGGAGAAATGGGTAGAGAGATCTGGAAAATGGCCAATGTCCTGTCTCGCAAGGTCCGTCAGGCCATACTGCCTCTACGCATCTGAAATTTACTTGCCAGGCACACGTCGCAGTCGAATGTCCCACAGCAACGATCCGCTTGCCAGTTACATAATGAGACTCGACGAAAGAGCGCAAAACGTCGGCGTAGTCTTCAAGCGCTGTCCCAGCATCAATTCAACTCGCCGTCATCGCCGCATGGTGGGCATTGTGTGTGCACGTACACGCCATTTTGGTTTTCAAAACATGGCCATTCATAACGGCCGAGTCGCCATGATTTTGCCAATCGATCGCCCACATTTCGTTGACGCGTCCAGGGAAGAGCTCAAAAATCCTTGAAATGACGACGTCCCACTGTTCTTTATCTAACTGAAGTTTCAGGGTAAAATTCAGGGCGATGAGGAATTAGACACACGGTTGCTTGTGCTATGCGCGAAGACGAGTGTGACCCCCTCTGGATTGCTGTCATGGGGGATATATTGGTTGGCCAGAGAGTATAGCCCCGTTCTCGGCTGAACGAGGGTATGGGTCTGAATATTGTAGGACATGGTTGTGGATGCGCACACAGAGAGGTCGGTTTGTGTTGTCTTTGTTATGCCCGAGGTTCTGGAACTACCCGTACTCGCACGTTGGGTCCTGGGATTCGAACTCACCTCGCGCCCACAAATCGCTCCACAGTGCGGGAGAAGTCGTGATCGAACTCGCGGTCTCCAGGGCTGAACTGCTCAAGATAGGATGGAAGGTGGGTCGGTTTGTCTGCTGCATGCTGTTGTGAGACTCACGCGCTGACATGTTGATCGGCCACCTGTTGTCGTGGTTTCATGCGTTCAACAGGTGTTGTTCGTCCCAAGATCCTGGGTATGTGGGTCCAACAAGAAAGATCTGACTATACAATCACCATCCGATTTCCCATGATCAACTGCCGCCCTTCCAGAACCGGGGATGCCCTACTAAACTAGGGAAGTTCAAAGCCCAGGGTTGGTACAGCCTCGCGAAGTTGGGATACGCCGTACACAAACTGACACCCCCCGCACGCAGCTCGTCCACTGCGACTCCCTCTCAGTACAATGAATGAGTCCGAAAGCCCTCCAACCTCCCCGCTTCCAGCACCCCGACCTACCCAGAACGCCACTGAAGGCGACAAACCAAAGCGAGGCATCCGCTTTTGGTTGGTTTTTTTTTCCCTCTTCGTGTCGTTTTTCTTGGTGTGCTTAGAGGCCGTAAGTCACTTCAATGGGTTTAATATAATTCAATTGATGCCCCCCAGACCGTCGTGTCGACAGCCTTACCGACCATCGCAAAGGATCTGCAAATCACGCAGTTCGTTTGGATAGGCTCAACGTACGCTCTGGCCAATGCAGCGATCTTGCCACTGTGCGGCGGACTTGCGCAGGTGTGCAGCTTCTCATCGCTTCAGGTATTTTGTTAACGTTCATACCCCCAGGTCTTTGGCCGAAAACCTGTAATTTTGGGATCTCTCGCTCTCTTCATTGCCGGGTCTGCCATTGGTGGTGCGGCGGCCGAACGAGGGAACACTTTTCTCCGCCCGGAGTTCGTTTTCTCTGTGCACGTTAGAAAAACTTTATGTGCTAACTGGGTGTGTAGTTCTGCAGGGAATGGGTGGTGGTGGAACCCTTGCATTATGCACCATTATCGTCTCAGATCTGGTTTCGCTCTCCGAAAGAGGAGCGTTCAATGGAATTTTGGGGCTGTATGTAGGTCGCACAACCGTTCCGAATTTACGCTGATGGGATATAGTGCATGGTGTTTTTCCGGAGGTATCGGACCCGTCGTCGGTGGAGCATTGGCTCAACAAGGGCAATGGCGTTGGATCTTCTGTAAGTCTTCTGCCACGGCCGTCGCTTAATATCGAATGCTGCTAGACATGAATATAGCCATCGCGGCCTTTGCGTTCCTCATGACACTGTTCACGCTACGTTTGCCGATTCCGCCGGGTACAATGACAGAAAAGCTCATGAAAATCGACTGGGGGGTACGTCATTACCTGTTGAAAGCTTGTATCATTACTGATTCGCATTGAGCAGAGGAAACGCAATTATCATCAGTAGCACCGCTGCCTGCAGCATTGGCCTCACCTGGGGTGGAATCGAATTTTCGTGGAACTCGGCACATGTTTTAGTTCCGCTGATTCTTGGGGTCGTCGGCATCGCTGCCTTCCTTCTATACGAAGCGAAGATGACGAGATTCCCACTGGTGAGTGCGGTATATCTTCAGTACGACCTGGTTTATGGGTTTAAACCCAGGTTCCTTTCCACATCGTGGCAAACAGAACTAGTCTCAGCGGGTATGTCGTAAAATAATGGTTCGTCTCGCCCTGAACCACATTATTTGCAGATTTCTGCAAACTTTCATTCTATCAATGCCTCATCTGAGTTTGCTATGTACGACAAGCCATTCTCCTCGTCGAGATAACGGACTCACTTCAGCCGTAATTTCAGACTACCTTCCGGTTTACTACCAAGCATGTAAGGATGCCTCTCCAACGGCGTCCGGCGTCGATCTGTTCGGAATAGCGTTCAGCATCGCGCCGATCACGATGCTGACAGGATTCAGCGTCAACGTGTTCAAACGATACCGCCCGCAGCTTTGGTTGGGCTGGGCTATCCTTGTTGTAGCTTCGGGGCTGTTGAACACGATTACTGCGGATTCCAGTCGCGCCAAATCCATCGGCTTCCAGATCATCAATGGACTCGGAATCGGACTGCTCTACATGAATTTGTACTTCCCCATCTTGGCCCCGCTCCCGATCACATCCAGCGCTCAAGCACTTGCATTTTATAACTACGTCCGTGCTCTCGCCCAGGTACGCGTACATTTTTGCTCTATCAATCCAAATTTCAACCAAATTTCTCCCAGACGTGGGGCGTCACCATTGGGAGCACTGTACTGCAAAACCAGCTCAAGAAGCGTCTCCCGCTCGGTTTCAGCCAACTATTTCCCGAAGGGATCGAAATTGCTTACGCTGCGATCCCTCAGATCCAGGGCCTCCCTCAACCACTGAAAGATCAAGTTCGAGTGGCATTTGCCCAGAGTTTGTCCAAATTGTGGGAATTGCACATTGGCCTCGCCGGTCTCGGCCTCTTGGCGAGCCTTCTCATGCGAGGGCTGCCTCTCCACACCCAACTGGACAAGAAATGGGAGATGGGGAACAATGACCCCGGATGTGCCCGAGAATGGTGGAAGCTCTACAGCACAATTCGCTAACAACAAAAATTTCTAGCTGTAGCGAGCTGTATAATTTGGATAATTCTATCCTCCCCCCCTCCATATAAGGAAAATTTCCAGAAACCCAGAGAAAAGGTTAACTAGAAACCCACTTACGGCACTGGCAATCGGCGAGCGGAGTGCAAGGTTGGATGTACTCATTTTGCCCTGAAACTGAGGCATGAAGGCTTCCACATGCAAACTAAGCCTGTCCCCATCTATTCCTGTGCCCAAATACTGTCTTCGGTCTTCGGAGGGGTCCTTGTTGTTTTCTCCTTACAGCCGAGGTACCACGGCTAACCCGGGATTCTTCGGAATTCACTAATCCGCCAATTCATTGTTCAAGGGATTCCGACGGGTTCAGATGGTATCAGTTGATACGGCCGGATTGATGCATCAATTCGAGGCATTTCTTTTTCCAAGGATTTGATGGGAACGAAGGATTTCCAATGATTTTCCTTTCGAATGCCCTTGAATTGGCGGATCTTCGGAATCCGACTGGAAGTCGAGGGAATTCCATAAACTCCCGGGATTGTCGTGTACCGAGGCGTGCTGACATCATGACAGAATTGAAGGCTCTGGCAAGCACAAAATGAGAATGCGGCTGGATGATTCAGTGTTTGTAGAGCTTCCATTTGGCACATAGAGGTTCAAATATTAAACATATATTTATACCCACCAGGCTGGGTATGTGATAGCACTGACAGAAATTCTAGCTGGGTGATCCCGCCTTGGAATGCCAAAAATAAGCAACATGCCATTCACTCAATGCTCATCATACAGCAATCCAGTTATAAGTCATCTCCAATTGAATCTGCCACTTGAAAGCCTTGTAGAAATGTTTGCTGCAGGAGGCAACATCTCGGCACCACTCGGCAACACATCCGGCACCTGGTGGGTTGCTCGGAATCCGGGTTTCCAAATAAGGATGCTGGAAACCGGGTTTCCGAATAGAATTGTCCGTACAATTTCATCGTTGAGGTTTGTGGTCAGCTCTGGTCAGCCGTATAGTAATTGGAAGGTCCCATGTTTGTCTCTCTTTATGTAAAGCCAGTCGCGATATTGCATCACGTGGCAAGATTTCCTTTCTGCGATGTGCCAATGCTGAACAAGAGCCTGACTTGAGATAAGCGCAGCGCTATGTTTCCTTATTCGCCGTACCCGAACTGCAGAAAACTCGCGGAGCGTCAAGAATTCGAAGACGGCACGTTGACACCGTGCCACGGTGCCGCTGCCGTGGCGCAGCCTGAGTAGTGCACTGTGCGCGCGTCGCACGATCCGTCATTCGACGGCACAAACGAAAACTCGGCTGTTTAATCCCCCCAAATTTCGTCGAGGCCCTTGTCCGAAGTTCGGAACCTCGGCGCTGACGACGCGTCACTATGGCCGTGCTCAATCTGCGCCCAGGCCCCTGAACAACTTGAAGCAAAATCGGCGCAAATTTGGCTCAGGCTCTGGGTAACGGGGCCTGGGGATGAGGCGAGGGGGAACACAACACGATGGGACGGCCTTGTCGCTACACTCCAGTCCTACACTCCAGTCCTACACACCAATCCTTCTCGTTCGACTTGGATCTCTCCCAAAGCCGTCAAAATTGCCAAAATACTTCGCCGAATCTTCGAATTACTTCTTCCGAGATTCGAGGATGCCGGTCTTCCGGTCTTCCGTGTCGTTTTCCCTCGTCCTCTTCCGGACTTCCGCTATTTTATCCCGATGCTTTTCGGGAATTCGTACCAGTCCCGATTCCTCGGGAAATAGACCTTATAAAGCCTTCATGTCATTCACCTCCAACCAACTTAGAACTCCACTCCTCAGACCCTTTTCATCATGACGATCACCCAGGACGGCTCTGCACCACTCATCGCTGTCGTTGGCGCTACTGGTAACCAAGGTGGCAGCGTCGTTCAAGCGCTAGCGGACTCGGACAAGCCTTATCGCGTTCGAGGGTTTACCCGCGATCCCAGAAAGCCGGCCGCACTGGAACTTTCCAAGCTTGGCGTGGCCGTTGTTAGGGTTACCTTCGTTGTTGAGAACAAGGACGAAGTGAATAAGGCGTTCACGGGAGCGAACTTTGCCTTCGTACGTTCATTCTTCCAAATCACGCAAGGAGGTTCTAATTAGTTCAATATATTCCAGCTCGTCACAAACTTCTGGGAACATGTCGACATCGATAGAGAAATAGCGGAGGGTAAGCTCCTGATCGACGCCGCAAAGGCAGGTGGCGTCTCAGGCATCGTGTGGTCGGGCCTCCCGTCGATCAGCGAAATTAGCAGCGGGAAATTCCCGCACGTCTGGCACTTCGACGGCAAGGCCGTTGTGACCGAGTACGGCCGCCAGGCTGGTGTCCCGTTCGTTGACGTCCAGGCTGGAGCGTACGGAACCAACTTTTTCAATCTGCCCTTTGCACCAGAGAAGCAATCCAATGGGTCCTTCGCACTCCAGTTACCGGTGAACCCCACGACCGCAATACCGTTCATAGACACAACCCCGGATTATGGTATTTTTGTGCGCTACGTTCTCGAGCTGCCTGTCTTCCCCGACGGAGGCGAGTTCACCGCATATGCCGAAAACATCAGCGTGAAGGATCTAACTCGGCAGTGGTCGCAGGGTATGCGGCAGCATTGTATTGTCCTGTCTGTTGAACTCAACTACTCTGCGAAACAGCCACCGGGAAGAACATCTCGTTCGCACAAATCACTGTGGAAGAGTTCAAACAACGGCTCGAAAGCGCAGGCTTCCCGCCGCACATTGTCCTCGATCTGTCAGAGGCGTTGATCTCCTGGGACGAGTTTGGGTGTCAGTACCTCGCAGAATTCCGACCTATTAGTTGGCTAACTCCACGGTTGTTCTCAGGGAAAGTCCCAGCCATCCCCCAGGGCCTGGTGAGAAGCCCGCGTAAGTGGGCCGACTTTGTCAAAGCTACGGACTGGAGCAAATTATGGGAGACCACAGCGGGTCCAAGGAAATAGATCCGCGTTTAAAGATTTATCAATATCCGTATATGGGAATGCACTGGGATTGAGATTTTCAATGTCAACCAGCCGACAGGGATTCCGGGCACCGTTGTGGTGTTCAATCCCGCCTGAACTCACCTGAAACGAAGGTGGCCCCAAGACCGCATACACTAACCTAACTCGATTCCCGAAATTTCCTGGTCCGAGCCATCTTTCAACCTCTGGAAGTCGTATTTCTCCGAACCCACTATTGTACGAGAACCACTTCGGGGGTTGCGACCGGATTTGAATAAGTGGCTGCGAAACGAAGTAAAACATGGGACTTGGGAGGAAGGAAGGAAGGTAGGTAGGTAGATTACGCGGCCGCTTAAGAACGCCGGGGCCCAGAGATTATCGAAGTGTACAGGCACTTTGTACACCATTGTCCCTGGACTCTCCATCACCCCGTAGCCGAGCTCACGACCAGAGTTCTTCAACCCACCGCGGTAGAACTAAAGGATAAACAGAGAAGTGAGTGAAAAACAGGGACCTCATACCAAGCTCAAAATCATACAACGTTGGGTCGGGAATCAATGACGGTCTTAAAAGGAATGCGTAACTCAGGGCGATGGGGAGCTCTCGGAACCCACAAAAATTGAACACTACCCAAACTGGGAACATCGAATGAGCGACACAGGGATCTGCCTGTAGGTCGTGCCCGGAATCGAACCGGGGTTGCCAGAAATCCAAGATACGCATCAGAATCTGGAGTGATAACCGCTACACTACACAACCGATGAAAAAGTCGTTTTAGGTGTCCGTGCGATCCTCGGTGGAAGGAGGCGAGCTACTAGATTCAGCGCAAGTCGAGATTCTTGGTTGAGAATGTAGTCGAATACCCAATAAAGCAGAAAATGCATTGCCTTATAACAATCCGTTCATCACAGAAAGGAAAATCCAATCAGATTCCCAAGAGATAAATTCCTCGAGAGGTACTCTACCCATAAACCACAGCTGACAACGGGGACGGACTTCGGAGGACAAGGAGTCGACCACAAAGTCCGGAGCCCTGTCCATGACTCCGAGGACTGCCGTGTCCCAACCTCCGTGTCCGGCCATTGTCGGGAGAAGTCCTAGTACGACACCCAAGTACACAGTGTTCTGGCACCCACTCGTGGATTTGATCCCCACGCTGCACAACGCCCTCGCAGCCGTTCACACAAAGTCCAGTGATGTGTGAACTAATTGTATGCTGGTGGCTGAGTGACGGACACGAGTTGTTCCTCCAAATACCTCAACCGTTCCTCGACGTTCAAATCTCGTCTGTGCTGTTGGTCGGGATGGAGTACTTCCGGAGTTTCAACCGCTGCTGGAAGCGGTGCGTTGGGGGCCGCGGTAGTCGCTGGCACTGCGGGAGGCTGGACTTTCGGCGTTACCACCACCGCTGTGGCCCCTGGTCCATACACGCAGTTCAGTTTCTGCACGTGGCTCAACGGCAACATAAAACGGAAGACGAACCTTTCGACCTCATCGGCGGCGGTGCGGACGGTCTGAGCAGCACCGGTGGTACGGGCGTGTAAAGGAGGAGTATGTTGCGGCGTCGACGAAACCGCATACGGTAGAGGTATGCTGCGATGGCTCCGCAAAGGACTGCAAGTCCGCCTATGATCCCGCCCACTAATACCCCGTGGTTCACCATAGAGGGACCGTGGGTAGCGGCTGGGACTCCAGTGGATGGCGAGACCGAGGCAGTGGATGTGGCGCTATGCGACGATGCAGGATTGGATGAGATCGACGAAAATGGGAAGGTGCGAGTCGGCGTGAGGCAGGAAATATCGGTGCTGTTTTCGACGTAGAACGCGAGGGATTCTTTAAAGAAACCAGGCAAACCGAGTGTCGCGGTCATCTCGTACCATCCTGCGGAGACATTGACGGAGCTCCAAGCGAAAGCCCGCATTAGTGGGTCGATGGGATCAGTGTTAATTTGCTGGATGGTGATGTCGCGCTGGCTCACAGCCCTGGCGGCGCTGGGGGTATGGAATGTCACAGTCTTCGTTACCGATGGAGGAGCAGGCTGAGCAACACCATCATTGGTTATGAACAGTGTCAGCTCAAAGACATCGCTGGTTGTGACGGGCGAATACGACCAGGTTATTACAGCCGGTGTGCATGTTGTGAATTCTGAGATTTTATTGAAGCTGAATGCAGGCGTCACAATCGCCGGCTGGGCGGCGGACACGCCTGAAGCTAGGTAGCACCATTAGACGTAGATACGTTAAACCACCAAGCTCGACTCACGATCTTGCCTGGGCCCAATGTACCCATTCACAGAGCCAATATGCCACAGAGCACAAATGAGAAGAGCGATGGGTGGGGCGCACATTGACGTGGCCCGCGAGAGGTGGGGAATAGGTAGAGATCGTCCAAGGCGGCACAGAGCAAGTGCAGGATGATTGTGGAGTCAGAGAGACTGTGGGCTACTGGAGAAGATAAGCCCAGTATTAAGAATCAGTCAGAGACTCGGACACGGGGGCAGATTCGTCTTTCAATTGGCAGATGGGAACAGAAGTCTTTGATCGTCTCGTTCTTTGACATCTTCAATGAACGATTGCATTAAATCACCGTGGTGAAAGCTGCTGAGAAGAGCGATGGGTGGGGCGCACATTGGCGTGGCCCGCGAGAGGTGGGGAAGTAGGTGGAGATCGTCCAAGGAGTTGCAGACCAAGAGCGGGATAGTCGTGGAGTCAGAAAGACCATGTGCTGCTGGAGAATATAAACCCAGTATCAGGAATTAATCGGAGACACGGGGGCAAATTCGTCTTTAGCAGTACACGGGAATCTTTCTTGTCGGGACGGGAACAGATGGGAACAGAAGTCTTTGAATGTCTTGTCCTCGGGCGATTTCAGTAAATCATGCATCATGGTCCCAGAAAGCTGTATTAGTACCCACAGAACACGCGTGCAATACCATCTCGTTGATCATGTTGACGACCGCTGGGTCCCTTCCAGATTCTCATGAGTTCACCAAATCGCAAAGCCTGGTGACTCCGGCATGTTACGATTATTCCTGAAAATAGATTTCGGACAGTGGTACTGTAATAATGTCAAGTCCTAGCAGTCTCACACTTTATTTCACCCGGCTTGTACCTCACAAGTCCGACCTGTGTAGCATCCCAAGAGGTTTTGCGGGGCCGATTCGAATTCGAATCCAAGCCAAAAAAAATATCGAGAAATCTGTGTCGGTTTGCCGAGTTTGTCCCCGGATCTCGTTGCAATTGGCCGTTCTATGTATGCAAAATCTGTGGTCGGCCAGAATTCAGAAAATCAGATGGTGGCAGAAGTGAAGGAAAGACCTGAAATCAAAGACGGTCACAACAACGCCACACTAGGGGTTTTGATGATAATCGATCAAAGCCGACGGCGAAGCCTCTGATCGACACATGTAGTCTGGTTTACGAACACCAACAACCACTGCCACTTTGAGCTTCGACCTCATTCACCTATGTCACTGCTAGTGGCTATCGCAAGCGACCTGAAATCTCAGATTCTCAAGAACCTTTAGCTTAGAGGCGGATTATCCGTATTCTTTCGCCACTTTCCACGAGGACTCGCGGGTTGTAGGATTGACGGTGTGAAATGACGCGAGTTGCCCGCGCCCACTCTTTGGCTCTGAAAATATCGAGACGTGGTACATTTACCCTGCTCCCGCGCTGCCTGCCCCATGCTCCTCCCTCGCAGCTTTCTTTCTCCCCGTTCGGCGGCTCGATATCGGTTCGGGGAGGAGCAGAATGAGAGACGAGGACCGAGACCCCCGCTGCCCGTCACTCGCGCGCATATGGATCCTGGATCTGGCTTTGGGAGCACCTGCGCCGAGTCGAACTCGGCATCGGATACTATTGCGACCCCGATCGTGCGGTAGAGGACGGGGAAAGAACTGCGAGCGGCCAAGTCAATGGCGGCCGATGTGGGGTGACCTCGAGGCGCTGCTGCTGACGCCCGTGGATTGTGTCGTGCGTCGTTTCTTCTGTACTCTTATACCTCTCTGATCATCCATGCATTCTCGCAGGCGCTTGCCCTCCCTCTCCAAGTCTGGCAGCCATCTTGGAAACGATCTGCGCTCGGTATGGCGCCTGGCGATGCAAGCGCCCATGTATGTGTATGAATCGATGCGGTGGGTTACACTTCTCGAATCCTCGCTTTCCCCATTGCATCCTTCCCATTCGTCCCTACCTCGGCCTCCTCTCCCATTTTCCTCGTGCCTCCTCTCCTTGTCCTCCCCAGCGTGTTTCCATGCATCCCTCCCTCCTCCCTCCACACCGTCCTTCTCGACGTCTCTCCTCCTTCCTCCCTTAGCCCGCCCACGCCCTTCGCTATCTCACTTCGTTCTCCCTTCCTCCCTCGAAGACGTGCCCCTCTTACCCCTCTTCTTCCTCGCTTGTCTCGTTCCTTAATCATCCGCTAACGCCTCTTACAGTCACCCGCCACTTCACGTCTTGGCGTCGCACCACACTGACCCTCATTCGCTCCGCGACCCCGTTCTTCTCCGAGAACCATCGTATACACGGCCTCGCTGTCGTCCCTGGAGAGGGGGGGCGCGCCATCCAGCCGCGCATCCGGCCGTGTAGCCGCATGTCCTAAAGAAGGGCTGCGGAGGGGATGGATGAATCCCGCAGTCAGCCCTTACGGGACTCCACGATCCTCGCTGAAGAAGCGCCATGGGCCCGCGAAGACGTGCAGTTCACCGCGCACGCTCCGTTCGCGTCGATGTGGCGCAGGTGAGGACGGGGCTCCTTCTCCGTTCCGGGTCGAAGTACCATCACTGGAGGCGGAGCGGGCCTGCACAGGAGGGGGCGAAGAAACGCGGAGAGGGCGTGCAGGTGTGCCTTAGATGGGCACGGCGCCGTGTCCATCACTTTCGTCGTTCCGGGTCGAGGTGTGATGGCTGGAGGGAAGGAGCTCGCCCAGATAGATCGTAGCCGCCCATTCTCGGCCGTGCGCGGTGCCCCTCGACTGAAGGCGGGCCTGGCAGGGACTGTGCGGCGTCGGAAGAGAGGGAGAAGAGAAGAGACGCGGCGAGGGCGTGCACTTGTGTGTAGAGTGAGGTGAGGAGGAGCCACCGGCTTCCGTTTGCTGGTGCGGGCGACAGCGGGCTGGGTGTGGTAGAGTGAGGCGAGGAGGAGCGCGGCGCCTTCCGTTTACCGATGCGGACGATGGCGAGCTGGGTGTAGCCTGCATTGGAAGGATATTCGCGGTGTCCGTCCACGACGAGGATGATGATGGTAGAGTGGTGCGGGGAGGACCGCTTGCGCTTTCCCTTCCTGGTGCAGACGACGGCGAGCTGGGGCTACGTCCCTCCGCACCGGAGATGGTGGTAGTGGGAGGCGGGGAGGTTGAGCTTTCCACCGGACGACGTCGGCTGCCACGAAAGGGAGCTGGGTGTAATGTGCATAGAGAGGTGTGCGCTGCGTCGGGGACTGGTGGTGGAGTGGGGCGGGGAGGAGCGCCCCCGGCTTCCGTTCACCGGTGCGGACGACGGCGAGCTGAGTGTGTAGCGTGCATTGGAAAGATGTGCGCTGCGACCCTCCGCGCCCGGCGAAGAATGTACCAAACGCAAGTCGGGGTAGAATAGGTGGAGCGCTACCCCACTCGTGCGTCGAAACGCGAGAACACGAGGGTGGGTAGAGCCTGTTCGCTTGCTGGCGAATATCTATCGGCTGCCGCGTCGCCGAGTGTGTAGTGAGGGAGGGCCTGCGCCCGTGAGTCGTCCGATTTTACTCAACGTAGAATCTGCGCCTCGACTCGACGGTGGACATCCGCATCCGATTCTGTCCGGTCTCTACTACGCCGCTGCGAAGATCGAGGATGCTCTTTGCCGTTCACATCGATTTCAAGCGCGATCCTGTTCAGATATCAAGGATAATCAGACTGGGGAGGAAGCTTCACACCCTGTAATATGGACATATCCTCCGCGCCTTTTTTTTCGGATGCGTAGAAGAAAATCCAGCGTCTGTGTTCTATACACCGCCACAAGCTCTGTATCTTTCCTTCGGCCCTCACAATCACCCTGCCCTTGCGTCCAGTCTCTCAACTGCTGCTATGGGGTTCGGCTGGTTCGCGCGTCTGTTTTAGGTCATACCACGCTCAATACCCCCTCACCTGTGCTTTCCTGTCGTCGTGCTTTCCTGTACTCACAAGGCTGTATCCGATGCATCACTATTGCGCCCTATTCAGGTACCATCTTGGAACGACGGCTTCTTATCTGCTTCGAATTCACTCAGCAGTTCGAGAAGCGGTGTATAGCGTCATTTCCATCGGGTTGCGGACTGCATCCTGTGGCGCCAAATTACACGTCTTCGACATAATCATATCCCTTCAGCAGGGTTTTTTCCTTATCAATTTACGTTCGGTTTGTTTTCTTTCTTGGTTGATGGGCGGGAAAACATTTGGTTTGCCTCCCTTGTGATGGGCACATAAATAGTCCCAATGTCCGCCAGGAAGAACACCTGTCCTGCAACCTCCCACAACCTATCTCTATCTTAAGCTACCTAAAGGCGAGAGCGTCTGCCCATGAACGACTTGAAGTTCCTTGTACTGTACGGCGTGCTAGCTGTGGCTGTACTGGCATCCTTCCGCAAAGCATTCCATGACCGCAAGGTGTGCCTCATCTATTGTGTACAAAGACGTTTCTCATCCTCTCTAGCTGGATATCGTACCTGTCATCGGATCCTCCGGCTTCCTTTCTTGCTACTTGGGATGCCTTCAAGTTTCTTCATCATGCTCCAGATTTGATTCAGCGCGGATACGACCAGTATGCCGGAGGAATATTTCGAGTGGCCCATTTGTTTCGATGGGAGTATGTGGTGTGTAGTCCAAAGCTTATCAAGGATATCGCTGGCGCTCCAGACAATGTGGTATCTTTTGCCGCAGGTGTTGCAGAGAGGCGAGGTATTTTCGCTGTTACTTCTTCGTTTCTCATATTCCCCACATTGGTAGAGTCTTCAACGTTAATTTCTGTTGTTCTGCCTTACCGGAAAGTCTCATTCCTTGTTCTATAGCGGATTTCACCATGGGTCGAGCCATAAGTGAGCCGGGGCTCCCGTTCTTTCCATGATGCTCATGCATTGTTCCACCATTCTTAGCCAAAGATCCGTATCATCATCACGCGATCCGCACTACTCTCACACGGAATCTGCACGCCTGTTTTCCGGACGTCAAGGATGAAATTGTTTGCGCCTTCAATGATGTTCTGCGACCGCGAGGATCGGGTACGGAGGAACCTCACCTCTTACTTCGGCGTCCTTACCATACACCGCGATTTAGAATGTAAAGCTCTCCCTGTACTGCCTACCATGATGGTGATAGTGGCGCGCGTGAGCAATCGTCTCTTCGTGGGTCTCCCCTTATGTGATTTCGTCCCCATGTCTTCCCTTCGTTCAACTAATTCCACGTGGGCAGAAACAAAGTGTATCTGGCGAATAACGTGAACTATACGATCGGTGTCGTTCGCACCGCCCAGAAAATTTTCATTATTTCCGCTATTTCTACGGCCGCAAGTTTCTTCGCTCCTGGATCTTACGAAACTTGACGTAGGAGTTATAGGCTCATCGGTCCCCTGATTTCCACCAAAAATAAGAGCAAGAGCCCTGCCATTTTTAGGTCCGCTTCTTGAGGAGAGGCCGTCGAAGGAAAGGGAGCTTGGATTGGCCTGGTAAACATGTGATTATTTTTCAATGGTGTTCGAAGTGTCTACTGATACCGGTGCCTAGAATGATTTTATTTCGTGGCTTTTGGACTTTGCGGAAGGAGAGGAGCGAGCGGCGCTTCCACTTACGGTGCGCATACTAGTAACGAACATGGCAGCCATTCATACATCTTCCACGGTAAGCATGGACCTGTTCAAGAAATACAATGCCTTTATCTTATCTCCTCTGCAGGCTTTCACCTATGCGCTTTTTGATTTGACGACATACCCCGAGTACCTGTTACCCATGCGAGAAGAAGCCGAACGCGTTGTCAAAGAGGAGGGCTGGACGAAGGCTGCCCTAAACGGCATGGTCGAAATCGACAGCTTCGGGAATCGCAACGCATCAATACAGGACCTGGTGCGTTCATTTCGGGCTTCTCTCCCTGTGTCGACGCTTAGCGGCAATGAACAGTGGGAATGCGGCGCCGAGTAGTCGTAAAGGACGGCTTCCGGTTCTCCGATGGCACCGTTCTCCCGTACGGCGCGTACCTTAGCGTCGCCTCGCAACCAACACATTACGACGATTGTAATATACCTTCTATTATTCAGCTGCCCAATGGCTAATATTTCACTTTTCAACCAGAAAAATACGACAATGCCGCGATGTTTGACGGATTCCGTTTCGCACGGGAGCGGGCAGAACATCTGGCAAACCACAATCGCAACGACAACCAAGACATCTTCAAACGTCACATGATATCCACCGCTGTGGACCATTTGCCATTTGGAACGGGGAAACACGCGTGCCCGGTAAGCAACATATCACGTATTCACTGAGTCGTAGGATTGAACGATCCTGGCAGGGACGCTTTTTCACGGCCACGGAACTGAAAGCCACCATGGCGAGCCTCATAATTAACTACGACGTCCAAGCCGAGGTGGAGGATGTGCGGCCTGCCAACAAGGTCTTCGATGCAAAAATAACACCCAGTGCAACTTGGAAGGTGTGTTTCAGGAAGAGGCAGTGATCAATTCAACTTGAAGGGAATTCAATTTACGAGTTGCACCTTAGGCTAGCTGCTGTAAAACACTTGAGTAGTATTTCATTGCTCTCATCCTTCCCCTCCGCCACCCAAATACACGTCTAATGTTATCTCCTGGGAGAAATCAGGATCCAACTGCAAACGTAGAGCTACCATGGTATGCACAATGAAATTTGAGGAAGCGGGCTCTGATGACCGCTACAATACACAACCGATGCCGAGCTCCCACATGTCAGACTCAAAAAATTAGAATTAAAGGCAGTCAAAATTTTTACTTGTATTGAGTCTGATCGAAGTTGTAGATGTCGAGCCGGACCTGAGAAAACGTGATCAACGCGTGATCACATGTGACCGATTTGACCAACATTTTTGCAAAAACCGACAACGAGAAGAAGCACAATAGCCAGAAATCATTTTCAATGCATTCATTCCAGGTTTAACTGCCCCCAGCTCAATATCTGAAGATTTAAGGTCGAGAATAGACCACGTGGAGTCATGTGATGGTCACGTTTTCCTAGGTCTGGGTTCGAACCCAGAACTTAGCACAGACTAGGTTTCAGGTGTCCGTCCGATCTTCGATGGAAGGAAAGCGGCTACCAGCTTGAGCGCAAGTTGATATTCTTGATTGACATTACAGTTGAACCCCCGAAAATACAGCAATTTTTCGGTGCCGCTGACCGGGTAAGTATCTGAGTGGACTTGGCCCAGTGCCAAATAACTAACTGTCTTTAAGCCATACTATCCATAAAGACGTGTGAACAAAGCTTTTCCCTGCTAATCATGAGTAACAAAGTTTTTTAATGTTGAGCTTGTTGCTTCCAAAGCCAATATAACACCCTCGCCACAACACTAGCTCCTGCAGGCGAAATGTGTGTGTGGTCAAAAGGATAGTAAGTATCAACGAGTGTCGCACCCTGCTTATCATACAGCGCAGCAGTAAACAGCCCATGGTCCACAAATATCGCTCCAGTGGTGGCGTCCTGGCAGTAGGTGACGAACCGGTTCGGCACATATGAGAACATCCCAGTTTCCCAGGGGTTGTCTGGTGTGGCGGTTGAGATAATCACATTGGCACCCTTCAGTTAGAACAACTTAGTTGCGTTCACGAGGTATGCCTCGTATGTCAACATGGTTTCGGTAACGCCGCTGTGTTGTCTTTAACGCAAATGGAAAAACTGGCAAGACATACCTGAACACACTGGTGCACATTGTCGTGTACCCAGCAGCGCTGACAGGACAATCCATCCACCTGTTATCAGTTGGGGTCAAGCTCCCTCCATCGTTGTGTCCAAATTCGATGATGACATAATCACCTGCCTTGACGTTTGCAACCATTGCTGTGAAGCGGCCCTCTTGTGTGAAGCTGCATGCAGACCTCGCCACGATGGCATTGTTCACAACAATGAGGCTCAGGGAGGAACTTTCCCCATCCTTAGCGGTATCAGAATAGGTCATGAAAATATGGAAGACCCCACCTGCCCCACCATTGTTCCCATTCAGAGTCATTGTCAAATCGCCAGCAAGGTAGACTGGCAGCAGCAGAAGCAGCTTCTGTTGTGGCGAGAGCGAGGAAGACTTGGTGGGCAAAGTGGAAACACAAGGCAGCACCCTGGTGCGATGAGATACCAGGAAACCTCACTTATATACC
This sequence comes from Mycena olivaceomarginata, assembly GCA_029378375.1. Taxonomy (NCBI): domain Eukaryota; kingdom Fungi; phylum Basidiomycota; class Agaricomycetes; order Agaricales; family Mycenaceae; genus Mycena; species Mycena olivaceomarginata. The sequence continues at coordinate 32,496 of JARKIC010001487.1, read as the reverse complement.
CAATTCCAAATATCAAGCCCAGTATCCTATAGAAGGAGGAAGCAGCGCAGAAGCTGAGAGTCCTGGAATACTGGGTGATGTTGATGCTCAAACTAGTGCTGTCCATTAATATAATACGAAATAATATATTATTAATATATTAATGATAAATACAGATATGATATGGCTCCAGGCCACTTGCATAATATTGATACAGGATAATATAATATGATATGATATTAACATAATATGATACAGTGCTCACCGTAGTATCATATTATTCTCATATTATAGGACCGTATGCAGTGCACCAGACCCTGTTTGCCCAAGCTCTTGCCTTCTCTCAGAAATTTGGAGCTATCAACCACCAAAGTTCAACTTGACCTACTGGGATCTACTGCTCGAATCTTTGAGTTGCTGGTGCCGACAGTGATTTGAATGGGCAAGCCGGAATCAAAGGCAGTGCCAAGAGGGTCAAAATGAACTGTTCTGCTGTTTTGACCCTAATGTGTGCTGATATAGTGCATAAAGTGTTATACAAGCCTTACCTGAACCAGCAAGAGATTTGGCACACTGAAAGGGGTAGAAGTGTATTATTAATATATCATTAATATATTATAATATGTATTAATACATACAAAGATAATATAATACAGATACAATATGGCCTCAGATCCCATAATATGATATTGATATAATATCATATGCAAAATTTCATATTAATATCATATGTGGACAGCACTAGCTCAAACCAATATGCGGCCATTGCAGACAACATGGTAGCAAGCCCAGGAGAGCCAGGGGAAGCATGAAAACTCTCGCAGTCAGGCCACCAGGTGTATTCAGGGGAACACCAGCACAAGACTTAGCAGGAACAGATGACCTGATGGAATAAACTCAACCTGGCCCGAGGCATCCTGACACTGCTGTATTATATCAACCTAGTGTGCATGTAACACAAAACACCCAATTTTTGAGGTCTTAAAAAATTCCTTAGAATTCGAAAGAAGATTTAAAAATACATGGCTCTAATACTGCAACACAAAAGAAAAATCCATTTAAATTCTCAGGAGAATATTCTCCTCAAGGTACTCTACCCACCATAAACCATAGCTGGCAATGGGGATGGACATCAGAGGGGAAGGAGTGCCAGCAACGGCCTCTGGGTCAGCTAAACAGTGAGTAACCCAGCGAGAACCCCAACCAGGATAAACCCAATAGACACTAGTAGCTCGTGTGTTCTAGGACCAACCGTACGGCACCCTCTCTAGGAGGCCATATGTTGTAGGTTGGGATGCAAGGCGGAACCCAGAACAAGTTGAAGAGGGTGTGATATCCACTCAGGTATACAACCCGGGGTGTGGATATAACCTGTAGCATGATGTGAAGGAAGCGGGGCAGGGTGGAGACAATGCATATGTCAAGCCAAGGTAGAAGCCTGAGATTAGACGAGGGTAGAATCTACTGTACATGGAGATTCTACCAAGCTTATATAGGCTTCTAATAAATTAAAATGATCGCGGTCAATCACGATCAGTTCCTGTACCGCAGCATTAAGGAGTGTTAATGCTGATACTCCTGTACTCCTCTGTGTCGGTTTCCATGGCATTGGAGGACCTAGGAGACCCGATGTTTGGGTTTCCTAATCCTGAATGTCATCGTATCCAGTGGTTCAAACCCCGATTGGTTTGCAACCAGTCATGTACTTTGTGTACGCTTCTGTGTCAGCCATTGGTGATCTGGGGACTAGGATCCGTCTGTACGGGTTCCTAGTCCCTAACGTCTTCTGTATCCTGTGGCGCAGACTCCCCGAGTCTGTGGCTTTAGAATCCGTGGCTGGGTCTCAACCGTGAGAAGGTCACGTGGTGGCATCATGAGAGTCCTGTGCCGCTAAGACACAGATGCGTCTGTATCCATACGGACATGTCACGCGAAAAAGTAGAACCCGGGCGATTCATGACATTGGGTATTATCTGAAAGCCCCGTTTAACCACTTTATAATACATCAAAACTCATGAAATTTGGTTCAGAACTGAGGTAGAAATGAGCAACACAAAGAGGGCACTCAAATTGGTTTTGTCTTAAAAAACTGCTGACTGTCATCAATTATGCAAAGAGCTGTAAACAGTTTATAAATGTTTTCTAACCATTTCTGTTTAGTTTACCAGGTTCCATAAACAAAAACTAAATGGTTGAAGCCTTACGGCAGACCTGCCAGACCCTCAGGTCCAAACCCGCGAAAGATCAGACCCAGTCAAAAGTCGGTGGGATCGAATGCAATCACTTGAGTTCACCGGGGCCATATATTGATGCGGTGGGATCATATGAGACGACGTGAGCATGCACATGGTGGTGGCTCAATCGATCCCGACTTGTCTCTCCCTTCATCTTTGGTGCTGCTCAGTGCTAGTCTAAGTATATCTGTTCATGACGACACGGCCGGGGATTGTGTGATCGCCAGTGATTGCATGACAGCGAAATTTTCCAGTGCTCGCTCTTTCCTCCTGCCACCATCTTCTCTTTCCCATGTTGGGTGCTGCCTACAGCGGAGGCTCTCTCCTCCTGGTGTCATTCCATAGGGCAGGCCGCCTGCTCCATCTCGGCCGTACTCATGGCTGGTCGTCGTTGCTGACCACACCTTCCCCAGACACCGGCTCGCTGGCAGGTGTAGACAACATGTCTTCCATGTCTAGTCCTTTGGTGGGCGACTCTGAGCTCTGAGACTTCTGTGGTTCTGGCCTTGAGGTATGTTACTCTTTTTGTTGATATCCTTCCCAGTTGCTCATGCAGCTCCAGAAGCACCGGAGTCCCAAGAGGACTCTGAGCCCCCCGACCTTTTGTGAGTGTTTCTATTTCCATTTCCATTCGCCGCGCTCACCAATTCCTCCAACACTTCTAACATCGTCACACCCCCGCCCCATACTCCCCACAACTCTTTTCCAGGTATGGCCGGCTCTACTCCCAGTCTGTCCCGCAACTGATTGCAAACTAATGTAGGCATAACGACAAGTGTTCTAAAGAACCGGTGTGATCTTCTTGCCCTGGCTGCATTCCTTCTAATCAAATCCACAGAAAAAGGCATCCACCTTGTGGCCGTCGGTCGAGGACATTCGTAAACACATCAACACAATTATGGGAACAAGTGCTGCAGTTTAGGGATATATGGCAATAATGGATTTGAATTGGTGCATAGTATTTACGTAGTAGCTTTTTAATACAATTTGTTTTCGCTCAGACCATCCCTCCCCTCGTCTGAATAAACAGCCCAGTCCATCTCAATCCATCCCATTCTGTGGATCGATGCACTGTTGGTCGGAGAGCAATTAAACGAGATCGTTTGAATGTTGGCGCTTAATAGCGCAACTGAGCTCGCGCGATACCGAGAATCAGTGCCACATTTGTGATCCTGTGAGTTGTTACGAGTTGCGGTGAGCCCGTCTGTCAAAGTCTCGTTCTACTCAACTCACATAATCTCACACGATCTCGCGGACTTTTGACTAGGGATCAGATACCCGTGTGGAACCCTACAGACCACCATTGATGGCCACGCATGGTCATTGGACTTTTATCCAATAACGACCGTCATAGGAGAGTGACAATGTGATATGTGACGGCTTCCATGCTCTGCCTTATCTTAGCAGCTGTATGCCTTACGTACCGGCCTCGCATTCGCCACGTCACACAACTTCGTTCCTACCCTCACTTGCACCGCCGGTCTAGGCATGGAGTCTGGCCGAAGTCGTGACAGCGGGGTGCGTACTACTTACGTCCTCCACAAGAGAGCTGGTTATTGACTGGGTGCAGTTTGCGAAGAGCGAGATCGAAGCCGAAGCGGGCGGTCCCCTGCCACAGTCCGATTCGCTCCAGGCGCCACCGGAGCCAAAGACAGTGGCTCAAAAGAACGGAATGATATATCACATAGCATGTGAGTCAAAATTTCGTGATTCACATCAGCTCGCTCATTTGAAGACGGATCTCCCGGACCCGATACCGAGGGTCCTTTCGCACGCTTCTGTGCCGTGAACGCAGTCATTTGGAAACTTTATATGGGCCAGGCGAAGATTTTTAACGACCATCTGGCAGACTCTCTCAACAGTGATCTTGATCCCCTTCTCATTTTTGTACGCGCGATTATCGTCCGCCGATATGAATCTAACGTTAATCTTCCAGGCCGGTCTCTTTTCTGCGATTCTCACCGCCTTCCTCATCGAAATACGAAAGGGCCTGCAAGAGGATCTCCAAACTATAACGAATAATCTCATCACTATCTTGATCCTGACCCAACACAACACCACTGGCGCCCAGATTCCGGCCACAAGTAACTTCACACCAACCCCTCACATCACGCTGGGTTAACGGGCTGTGGTTCTCGAGTCTGACGTTTAGCTTGATTAGCGCACTTGGCGCGAGTTTAGCGAAGGGTTGGGGAACCCAGTTCTCGTCAACCATTGCGGGTTCGAATTGGGGCGATGCGCAGCTGCATTGCGGCCGGTTTCGTGGCCTCCAGAGATGGCATCTGCACCTCATCATCCAATGTCTCCCCATTCTCATTCATATTGCCTTCTTCTGTTCAGCATCGGTCTCGTCATTCTTCTATTCAGTGACGACCCTATCATCGGTATTACCGTCTGTGTTTTGACGGTGGTCGTTGCGGTCTTGTATATCGGGAGCAGTTTCCACCCCGCTTTCTATCTAGACTCGCCATTCCGCACGCCAGTCTCTGGCATGATTTATAGTCTGCTAAAGCGCTCATGGCAATCTTGGGGGCCCGGATTCCCAAATGAACCCGACGCACAGAAGGCGCAGGCGTTGGCCTGGCTGCTGTCCGAGTCCCAGGATCTCGAAACCATTAATGCAGCTGTGTATGCAATCGCTGGTCTGGTGGCCAACCCCCGCACCCAGGACCAGCTCCTTTGCCGCCCCACAGTTGACACCCTCTCCCGAATCCTCTCCACTGAGCTCACTAGGAAATCTGATGACACGGCTCTACTGGAAGCTTGTTTGTACGCACTCCTTCGTTTACTTCAATGTGCACCAGCGCATGGAGAGGAGCCCTACGTGATTGATACGCTACGGGCTGTAGCAACCAACGACGCACTTTCTAACACGAACTCGATACCTGCCGATCTCCGTGTGCTCGCAGTCTGCGTTAGATATCGTATTATTCTGCTGCTCGGAGACGACAGACTGTATCATGGCACGGTTCTCGAGGCCGATATACCAATGCTCATCAAGTCATGTGGGGATCCGTATCTTCGCCGGCTGCTATCCGAAGTCCATCTGCTCTTGCGTGGCTTCGGAAAGATGAATCAATCTCCCTCCCTACCACAATCTGTAAATTTCCTGCGCGTCCTCAGGGATCGAAATACGCGCGATCTGAGCGAGATGCACGCAAAGTTGATCAAAGCGGCAGATGCAGGCTGGTCATTTTATCCATTTATGTACAACAAACTTCATTGATCGATGTCTAGAAGCCTGTGTGGTCGGGGGAATCCCCAACGATCGTGTTTCAACACTGTTAGACGGATTAACACACGGGTCAACCGGAATGCGGAGGAGATACGCCAAACTATTCGCGGAATTGACTGTTCATCGTATGTGTTGCCATCTTCCCAGCATTCTATCGTGACATTGGATATAGCCACCTTTATACAATACCTGGAAACCTGCGTTTCTGGGCAACGAATTTGTTCATTAATAACATGGGAAGACAAAGAAGGGCGCAGGCATATACGCCAAGCTCTGGAGAATCTATGTGCTGATGGTTAGTGCAACTGCCTCGGGTCTGGCAAACAAATGATGGCATTCGTAGTCAACGGCCGGAAGTTAATAGTACCAGACGACACCCGGGCATCGGTTGCAACCCCGGCCATGTGCCAAACAGCTGCTGCTATGTTGGAGTATTCAAGTTGGGACGCTCGCCAGTCTGGACTACAGGCGGTGGTAGCATTCTTGAAACACGGTTAATTTTAACTTCCAGAGACACAGTTCCTTCCCTGACTGTGAACCAGACGACACCCGGGCATCGAGTGCAACCTCGGCCATGTGTCAAACATTTGCCGCCATGCTGGAGCATTCAAGTTGGAATAGTCTCGAGTCTGGACTACAGGCGGTAATAGCATTCTTAAAACACCGTTAGTTTCAATATCCAATGCACAGTGCCTTCCCTGACTATAAACCAGAGGACACCCGGACATCGATTGCAACCCCTGCCATATGCCAAACAGTTTTCTGCCATACTGGAACATTCAAGTTGGGGTGCTCGCCAGTCCGGACTACAGGCAGTAATAGCATTCTTGAAACACGGTTAGTTTTGACATACAGACACACAGTCCTTGACTAACTGTGAGCCAGATGAAACCCGGACGTTGATTGGAACCCCGGTGATGGGTAAAATGGTTGCTAGCATGCTGACGGATTCAGATTCGAACATTCGCAACTCTGCAGTGCAGACACTGGGAGAATTCTTAAAGCATGGTGAGTTTTAACATACAGATGCGCAGTTCATCCCCCTGACTGTGAACTAGACGAGACACGGGCATCGATTGCAACCCCGGCCGTGGTGCGAAAGAGTTGCTGCCATACTGGGGTATTCAGATCCGGACGTTCGCAACTCTGCATGGCGGGCGCTGAGAGCGCTCTTGAAACACGGCGAGTCTTTTTTAAAACATCTAGATGCACAGTTCCTTCACTGAGTGTGAACCAGATTACACGCGGGCATCGATGGCAACCCCGGCCCTCTGCCAAAGAGTTGCTGGCATGCTAGAAGATTCAGATTCAATTGTTCGCACATCTGCCATGCAGATGCTGAGGGAATTCCTGAAGCACGGCATGTTTTAACATACAGATGCGCAGTTCTTTCCCTGATTGCGTGCCAGATGACACACGGGCATCGATGGTGACCCCGGCTGTCTGCCAAAGGGTTGCTGGCCTGCTGGAAAGATTCAGATTCAATTATTCGCACGTCTGCGGTGGAGATGCTGGGGGAATTCTTGAAGCACGGTAGGTTGTAATATCCAGATGCACAGTACCTTCCTGAGGTCTAAACTTGAACTAGACGGTGCCCTGGCATCAATTGCAACCCCGACCGTGTGCAAAAGGGTTGCAGCCATGCTGGAGTATTCAGACACCCATGTTCGCAACTCCGCACTGCAGGTACTGATAGCATTCTTGAAACAAAGTGAGTTTTAACGTTAGACACATAGCTCCTGCCCTGACTGTGAACCAGATGACACATGGGCATTGATTGCAACCCCGGTGGTGTGCCAAAGGGTTGGTGGCATGCTAAAGGATTCAGACCCGAACATTCGCAACACTGCAGTGCAGACGCTGGGGGAATTCCTCAACCACAGTGAGTTTAACATCCAGACACAATTCCTTCCCTCACTATGGACCAGATGAGATGCGGGAATTGATTGCAACCCCGGCCCTGTGCCAAGGGGTTGCGGGCATGCTGGAGCATTCAAGTTGGGGTGCTCGCCACTCTGCACTGCAGACACTGATGGAATTCTTGAAGCATGGTGGGGTTGCAATATAGACACACAGTTCCTTCCATGACTGTGAACCAGATGACACGCGGGCATTGATTACAACCCCAGCCATCTGCCATCGGGTTGCTGGCATGTTGGAGGATGCAGATTCGAGTGTTCGCAACTCTGCAGTGCAGACGCTGGGGGGAATTCTTCAAGGACGGTGAGTTTTAACATCCAGACACACAGTTCCTTTCCTGAATGTGGACCAGATGAGATGCGGGCATTGATTGCAAACCCGACCCTGTGCCAACAGGTTTCAGACATGCTGGTGCATTCAAGTTGGGGTGCTCGTCACTCTGCACTGCAGATGCTGGGGGAGTTCTTCAAGCATGGTGAGTTTTAACGTCCAGACACACAGTTCCTTCCCTGACTGTAGACCAGACGAGATGCGGGCATTGATTGCAAACCCGGCCCTGTGCCAACGGGTTGTGGGCATGCTGGAGCATTCAAGTTGGGGCGCTCGCCACTCCGCACTGCAGACACTGATGGCATTCTTGAAGCATGGTGGGTTGTAATATACGGACACAGTTCCTTCCATGACTGCGAACCAGATGACACACGGGCGTCGATTGCAATCCCGGCCATCTGCCAAAGGGTTGTTGGCATGCTGGAAGATTCAGATTCAATTGTTCGTACATCTGCAGTGCAGATCCTGAGGGAATTCTTGAAGCACAGCATGTTTTAACGCACAAATGCGCAGTTCTTTCCCTGACTTGTACTAGATGACATACGGGCATTGATTGAAACGCCGGCCCTGTGCCAAAAGGTCGCAGGCATGCTGGAGCATTCAAATTCGCATGTTCGCAACTCCGCAGCACAGGCGCTGATAACATTGTTGAAACACGGTGAGCTTTAACATTCAGATGCACATTTCTGACTGTGATCCAGCCGAGTCCCGGGCATTCATTGCAACCCCGGCCGTGTGCCAAACAGTTACAGGTATGTTGGAGCATTCAAGCTGGGGCACTCGCAACTCTGCAGTGCAGATCCTGGGGGAATTCTTGAAGCACGGTGGGTTGTAATATAAAGATACACGGTTTCCTTCCTTGACTGTGAAGTAGACAATACCCGGGCATCCATTGCAACCCTGACCGTGTTCCAAAGGGTTGCTGCCATGCTCAAAACATTTGGAATCGGACGTTCGCACATGTGCAGTGCAGATGCTAAGGGAATTCCTGAAGCACGGCATGTTTTAAAGTACGGATGCGCAGCTCCTTCTCTGACTGTGGACCAGACGAGATGCGGGCATTGATGGCAAACCCGGTCCTGTGCCAACAGGTTGCGGGCATGCTGGGGCATTCAAGTTGGGGCGCTCGCCACTCCGCACTGCAGATTCTGGGGGAGTTCTTGGAGCACGGTGGGTTGTAATAACAGACACACAGTTCCTGCCCTGATTGTGAAGCAGATGATACCCGGGCTTCAATGGCAACCCCGGCCGTGGGCCAAACGGTTGCTGGCATGCTTAAACATTCGGATTCGGACGTTCGCAAATGTGCAGTGCAGATGCTGAGGGAATTCTTGAAGCACGGTATGTTTTAACCTGTGGATGCGCAGTTCCTTCCCTGACTGTCAACCAGATGACACACGGGCATCGATTGCAACCCCGACGATGTGCCAACGGGTTACGGCCATGCTGGAGCATTCAGATACCCGTGTTCACAACTCCGCACTGCAGGCGCTGATAGCATTATTCAAATACAGCGAGTTTTGAGATCTAGACACACATTTCCTTCGCTGAGTGTGAACCAGATGATACACGGGCATTGATTGCAACCCCGGCCATGTGCCAACGGGTTGCAGGCATGTTCGAACATCCAGATTTGGATGTTCCCAGCTCTGCACTGCAGGTGCTGACAGCATTCTTGAAATACAGTGAGTCTTAACATCCAGACCCGCAGTTCCTTTCCTGAGTGTGGACCAGATGACACACGGACATTGATTGCAACCTCGGCCATGTGCCAAATGGTTGCAGGCATGCTGGAGAATTCAGATTGGGGCACTCCCAACTCTGCAGTCCAAACACTGGGAGAATTCTTGAGCCATGGTGGGTTGGTAACAGTCAGATACACAGTTCCTTCCATGACTGTGAACCAGACAACACACGAGCGTTGATCGCAACCTCAGCCATGTGCGAAATAGTTGCGGGCGAGCTGGAGCATAGCGATGCGGACGTTCGCAATTCCACACTGCAGGCGCTGATAGCTTTCATGAAGTACAGTGAGTCTTGATATCCAGATGCAGTTCCTCCCCTGACTGTAAACCAGACGACACCAGAGCATCAATTGCAACCCCGGCCATATGCCAAATGATTGCTGGCATGCTGAAGGATCGAGATTCGAATGTTCGCAACTCTGCAGTTAAGACGCTGGGGGAATTCTTGAAACACGGTAGGGTTCAACAGCTCGACATCCACGTGCGGAGTTCCTCTCCTGACTGTTACCAGACGCAACAAACACTTTCATCTCGGGAACCGATCTAGTCCAAAAATTGGCTGCGATCCTGGCCAACTCTGACCCGGACCTTCGCCGCTTTGCACTGGAAACCTTGACCAGTCACCTCGAGTACGGTGTGTCTTGTCATTCAACTGGCAGGATCTTCGTTCAATTGCGATCAAGACAACCCCCGTGCATCACTTTCAGAACCAGAAACCTCCCAGAAAATCTAGTACTTCTTGGAGAGTCAAGTACTGCTACACGACGAGGTGCGCTCACGATTCTAACCTTTCTCTTGGATCGCCGTTGGTCTTGGATCGTCCTGAATATACACCTATTGACTTTCCCCTTTAGATGATTGCGCAACAGCCATCTCAACCCCGAAATCTGTCAAACTCGTTGTAAATCTTCTCACTGGTGGGGAAGCCGACACGGAAATCCTCGAATTTCTCAAAATTCTCATTCGACGTATTTATTCACACTCTATCATTCCATCTGCTCCGGCGCTGATTCACAATTCTAGGTGACTCTGCTGTGATTGATTCTCCTCTGGTCCACGAGGTACTTCAACGAATGGAGCACTCGGGCACCTCCTTGTACAAGTCGTACTCTAAGATGTTGATGATGCTGCCCGTGTAAGATTGGAGTTCACGATCTCCCTCTATGTTTGCTCAATTCAGTGTCAGATCCTTTACCTTTCCATCCGCCGATGCACGACAATTGATCTCCTTCCTTGGTAATCCAAGATCTTCTATTGCAAAAAACGCAGCAGGACTTGTGGTGCACTTTGCTTCAAATGGTGGGTTCTTTCGACTTATCACATAAAAATAACCGAATGACTTGACTACCTGAACAATCTCGCAGATCAATTTCGATGTCATTTACTTCATTCAAACCCTTGGGATCTATGTATCACGTTACTCCAGCGGCCCAAAACTGCAGATAGCGCCCTCATAATCCTCGCAACTTTCGCTAAGCACGGTCAGTTTCATGATCTTGCGTTATCACCCTCGTGTAATTGGTTTCTCGGTAGACGACACCCGTGCTTGGATCAGGGATCCTGGAACGGGAATTATTTATGAGTTGCTGACTATGATAAGGAAAGGTTCATCCGACTTTGATCGTTGGTCACAAGGCTTGAAGGGATTGTTCGCTTTGGGTCTGTTCTAGAAATGAAACATGTTCCTGCTGTAGTACAGCCGTTGTCAAAAGTTTGTAAACGAACATGGCAGACAACTCGAACCCGTCCACACAATCCTCTTCCTTCAAATAACCGAGAAGCGCTCGGATAACCAAGACCGGCTCGACGGCCCAAAGCGGCCTGGGTTTCCATGAAGAAATGGCGGACTGTGGGAAAATTATCGAGCGCAGTTTTAAGGGAGAAATAAGGGCAGATGCAACGGAAACGATGGAAAGAGAAAGCCATCAGCAGCACGGACGAGAACGGGTCGGTTTTCGCCCAAGGGAAAGGGAAAACGGGAACGTTTAAGCCATTTCCGTGCAATCCTCGCAGATGAGAGTTTCCGTCGTGCGATGGGGAAAAGGGCGAGTCAGAGCAACGTAGCAGGACCGCCATGCCGAAGAAAACCTGGATCCAACTGCCTTGAGCTAGGAAAAAATATAACTAGGAAGTTGTTCTCGCTGCGGCCACCCGTACCTCTTTTCGGACAAGCTCGTGGAAGAAACTGGTTTTTCTCTGGTGACTTGGGTGTAGGGCCGTGGCTTCGCCCGGCAGAACCTCTTACTTATGTACTTCTCTTCGTATGTAGCCGACGGACGGGGCGAGCCGTCGCAATGGGCCGTCGGACGGGTCGGAGCCCTACTCATTATTCTGGAAATGCATTGTTCTGGCTCGATGACAAATGAGGCGAAACAAGCAAGATTGAAGGATATTAAGCGCTATTGAGCCACATCGATTATTTGAATAGCAATATGAGACACCTCAGGGTACACCGCCAAAATTACGTAAAGGGCCTTTAAGGGGGGTTATTTTGTAGTACAATAACCCCCTTTAAGGCCCACATCCGCCAGGCGGACATGTCCGTAAGTATGATGTCATGTCCGCTTTGGGAAACATGCGGCTGGCGGACGGCACCCGCCCCGCCCTACACTGGCTATACCCTGCTGCTGTACTGTCCACCGGCGCTTTACTTCATGTCTTGCTATCATACCCAATACATGCAGTCCTTTTGGGTTTGATTTGACCCGAAAATCGGCCCATTGTACACCGCCAGACACACCTGCTCACCACCCACCCACCCTTGATTGTGCCGCCTACCACTCCTTCCTTGCATCTCCGGCTCCCCTTCGCATCTGTACATCCACTGTGGTTTTATTGTTCCATCTAGGCTCAATGTAATCCAAAATTTGGTGTGTAGAACAATTTGGCGGACGTGTCCGCGCATTAATTGCAGGCTTGATTTTTTGTTGAATTTTATGACTCTGGTGATTCAATCCCAATGACCACCTCTCAATTGACATCTTACTTACCTCCAGGTGCATTATGATCGGATTCCGGGTTGTGAAGCATAGCAGCGGACACGTCCGCCACCCGGTTTCAACCCCGGCCTTTTCATCATCTTTGTTGCTTTCATCTTGGACTTGATGCAGCTGGTTCACACCTGACGCCTGCCTTCTATTTGCACTCAACTCACCCGGCTTTGTCTTGGCAGTCAATAGCGGCGGACACATCGGCCACATCGGCCACTCACCTGAGCCCTGATCTGCAGGTTGTGTTGTTCAATCTGAACTTACATTTTGATGCTTTTGTTATCTTTTCAACATGTTCTTCTTTTCAGATTTCAGGTTGACCGGGTTTGGCAATAGTGGCGGACACATCCACCTCTACGGTCTGATGGGACTTCTGATTGTTTTACAGATTCTCTTTGTGTCATCCACCTCTCACCTTCTCAGCTCAGGCTGGCCTGATTTCCTCAATCTGTTCTTCCATTGGAGCGACTTGTTTTCCTCAAAAAGTTCCTGCTCCTTCGAATTCTGATTACCCGGTTGCAACTTCTCGAATGTATAGCAAAAATTACACAATGCTTGGATACACTTTGTTCTCTGAACTTACGATTCTGACCCTTGCTTGTGCCATCTGGAATGTTGCTTGTCTCCAGGAACAGAGATCAAGAACAATGTTGTTTACATTGCTATTTTATTGAGTGCTTTCCCCTACAGTAGACTGTAGTCTAACTAGAGCTTATTCCATCGGCTTGGTGTAGATGTGTTCCAAGTTGACACTGTTGGAAAGATGAATGTCCGATGATGCCATGCTCCTGGAAATTATGTCTCACTTGGTATATAAATTAAGTGTTTGAATCTCAGGAGGTGTACAGCAGCCAGGAGGAAGTCAAACCCAGGGATGGAACACTCAAACATGCAGAAACCGAGGAAGATTGGTTCATTGGCAGATGGCGGATGTGTCCGCTACACATTCCCACGGTTGCATTATACACTTTTACAACCTGGAGTGCCCAAAATGGCATGAAGCTGGGCAGCTAAATGCTCGGGTCAAAGTTACACTACCTCCATACACATTTTCAACGCATGGAAGTACTTGCTACATCCGTACCAGGATTTTTTGAACTTCGATGTTTTCCCCTTTGATTCTATCTCTCTTACCTCCAAAATATTACCTGCTGTCATAACATACACTATATCCATGCATTGCAGACTCATTAGATGTGTTTGTGCTATTGGCGGATGTGTCCGCCTACCTTCAACGTAAGTGGCGGCAGCAGTTTACCTCATCCGCTCAACCAATCAGGAACCGTATAAACCTCCATCTAATTAGATTTTTTTGTATTGGACACATTTCTAGTGGTTTCAACACATCTCTGGGGTGCAATATAATTCTGAATACCCTCTGGCCTCGTCTGATTTATCTCAGATTTTTCCGCCAATTATAATATTGGGTGCACAGAAATGTCCAACAATTAAACAAAGTTCACAGTTGAACCTTGACCAAATGACCGAGAATATATGCTCAACACTTTGTATAAAACTCCTGGACTGTATTAGTCTTTATATATGTTCTGGCAAGTCCCTTCTCTGTATATTGACCCGATTGATCAGTTATTTTGGCTTTGAATTAGGATCTTCTCAGGAGAAACATTGAACCTCAACATGTAGGCTCAATGTGCAGCTAACTTGTGGCATCCCGGAGGAAATAAAACATTTTGTGCTCTTTTGAACATCAAACAAGTGGTTTGTAGACCGGGGGTCGATGAAACATAACAATCCCTGCGCATGATTACACATTTGGCGGGCTGGCGGACGTGTCCGCCACACATCAGAAAGAATGCAAATGTCCCCCCACTATTTAATATGGATTTTAATCTCTAGCTTAGGTGGTAATGGTCAAACCTTCGAGACAGTCCACCTTACTGGTGACTTTTGAAGTCCTTGGAGCTCAAAGAAACCGAATTGAGGTTGAACATGCAGATTTGAGTGAGGAAACATTGGTCATAAACAAACATCAGCCAGAGTGGGGCCAACTCAGATTTTGTTCACAATATTCAGGTACCAGTGTCCAAAGAAACTGTGCCCGGATTGTGCAGGCATAGATGCATTTTTGTGTCCCTAAAACTCGAAAACATTGCCACATACTTCCAGAAAGCTCAAGTCAGTAGAGTCAGTTCAACAACTCAAGGAATCTTTTCAAATGGAAACAGAAAGCAATGTTGGAGGTGGCCAAGCAATCCTCCAATTTCCGCTGAACAACACATGATTTAATCACGCAGAGGATTCATCCACCGTCATGTCTGAGAGGTTTAACAGATCAAGGAGGAAGGGGAATGTTGAACAGAAATATATTACTCGGATTCTGTGTCTACCAACAAGAAATTTTGTGAATGTATACTGAAGTGGCGGACACGTCCGCCACCATACCCGGCAAATTTAAACCAGATTGGTTGGGCGCGGGCGGCAGTCAAGTGTCGGGTAGAAGGCAGCAGCTGCTCCAAGTGCCGGCCCAATCAACAAAGATGAGGCAAAGATTGGAGTTACATTGGATTGGCGGACACATCTGCCGCTATGTTCCACGGACCAGAAATCATTATATTGCACCTGGAGGTAATCAATGCATCAGTTGGAAGTTAACCATGCTAACCAAAGTACCAGAGTGCGAAAATTCAAGCAATAATCAGCCTCACACTCAATAAGCAGATGTGTCTGCGCAATGTTTCACGCACTGAATTTCGGATTGAATTGAGGTTGGTGGGAATGAAGAACACCCATTAGATCCATAGACACGAGGGGCAGCCGGAGACACAAGGAAGGAGCGGTAGGCGGACCAATCAAGGGCGGGCAGGTGGTGGGTAGGTGTGCCTGGTGCGGTGTGCTCTGCATTGAGTTCCGGGCCAAATAGAACCTAGAAAGACTGGGAATATTGGCTATGATCTCAGGACACGAAGGGAAGGAGAGGTACAGTATAGGGTGGGGGTACACTCAAGTGGCGGACGTGTCCGCCGCTGTGCTCACTGAGTCGGAATTCAATCAGATCGAACGTGGAAGTAAGTAAGATATCAGCTGGAAGTTCATTCACTCAACTGGAGCACCGCAGCATGGAAATTCAATCAAGAACCAGGCCTACAATTGATGGCGGATGTGTCCGCCATGTTGTTCTATGCACCGAATTTCGAGTCAAATCGAACCTAGCAGGGATGCAAAGATCATACTGAATGCATAGACACGAAGGGGAGCCAGAGATGCAAGGAGCGGTAGGCGGCGCGATCGAGGGTGGGTGGGTGGTGAGTAGGTGTGTCCGGCACGGTGTGCAATGGGCCGGTTTTCGGGTCAAATCAAACCTAAAAGGACTGCATGTATTGGGTATGATAGCGAGACATGAGGCAAAGCACCGGCGGACAGTACGGCAGCAGGGTATAGCCAGTGTAGGGTGGGGCGGGTGGCGGGTGCCATCCGCCAGCCACATGTTTCCTAAAGCGGACATGACATCATACCTACGGACATGTCTGCCTGGCGGATGTGGGCCTTAAAGGGGGGTTATTGTACTACAAAATAACCCCCCCTTAGAGGCCCTTTACGTAATTTTGGCGGTGTACCCTGAGGTGATATGAGAATAGGTTTTAAAAAAATTATTAACGGCTGCTACTGCCACTGCTACACATATATATGCGTGGATCCAGTGCCAATTGTGTCCTCTGACCATCTCTCTCACCCAAATGGGTGCGATCGTAGCGTGAAGCGGGAGCTGTAAGTGGGTATGGGACGAGAACGACGGGGAGCGGGGCAGTGCGGGAGGAGAGACTCTATGCACAGGGAACTATATTACCGAGAAGTGACCGCGTACCAAACGGGTGATGCACGGTGGCAAGCACAGGGATGAATTCAGCTGAGAGCACCTGGAGACGGACCACATAAGACAGTGTAACAACTGACAAGAATGAGGCAGGACATACTTACCTTCTGTGTACACGGAAAGACTTGCTGCAATCATGCAGGCGTATGCGGCACTTTGATATATCAGAAGTCCTCTGATTATCGGAGCTTCATGATATATCAGAGCCTCTAATCAGCGGTGAGCGTGATGTTTCAATCCCCCTCAAATCCCTGCCCCGGCGCGATGCCACTCTCCGCCCGATTTGGGCGCCCCCCGTTAGCCCGCCGCCCCGCCTCAATTGATGGCGCTCCACTGCCACTCCAAACGGGGCAATCATTTGTTCCCATCCCCATTTACACCTTTGCTCCGCCCTCCACCACACGGGGTCCTCTTTGCCTCTGGCCCTCCTACTGGCTCGGTGGCTTACCCAGCATGTTCTTCTTCCTTCTTACCACCACTAATCTCGACTTTCCAGCCTCTATTGGGTCCCAATACCGTAGAATTGGTGCTGCGCTGGCACCACCACGTCGCCCATAAAACGGTTTCTTGCCTCGGGCTGCCTCAAGCAACATATCTGAGGACCCTGCAATCCGCAGCTGTACCTTCCACACCGACTGATCAATTACCCATCGATCCCCGCTCCTGCGCGCTCGTTGCCGATGCCCTCGCTCTTGCCCTCGTGCTCGTTTCCCACCCTCGCCCTCACTGGCCGCGCCCTCTCCCTTGGTGACCGCCACTCGTGCTCGTTGCCTCCGCCCTTGCGCTCACTGCCCTCGCCTTCGCGCTCGATGCCCCCCGCCCTCGCGCTCGATGCCCCCCGCCCTCGCGCTCGTTGCTCCCCGCCCTCGCGCTCGTTGCCCGCCGCCCTCGTGTTCGATGCCTGCCGCCCTCGCTTTCGATACCTGCCTCCCTCGCCGTCGAAAGCCTGCTGCCCTCGCACTCGATGCCCGCATCTCGCGCGCATTTCCCCCGCCCTCGCGCTTAATGCCCCCCGCCCTCGCGGTCCTTGTGCTCGCTTCCCTCCGCCCTAGCATCCGCTTCCCGCCGCTCTTGTGCTTGCTCCTCGCCGCCCTCGAACTCATTACCCGCCGACCACGTCCCCTCGCGCTCGTTACCCGCCGACCACGTCCCCTCGCGCTTGTTACCCGCCGCCCGCATCCCCTCCCGTGCCCCCGCCCCGCCCACGATTGCCACCCCATACGCGCTCGTTTCCCGCCGCTCTCGCGCTCGTTACTCGCTGCCCGCGTCCCCTTCCGTGCCTGCGCTCGATGGCCGCCGCCCGCATGCTCCGTGCTTGATCCCCGCCCAATGTGCGCTCGTTGCCCACCTGCCCACTGTCCCTGCTCGCTCCTCGCACTATGTGCGCCTCACCGTCTCTTCCCGCACGCTCGGTGCCTACCGTCCACACCCCAATATTTAAATGCTCCAAGTTGCAGTCGAACCATACTGTGCTGTAACTTTATATGTAAAAGAACGATAATACATTACCTTTAACACTCTTCTTGCCTCCAAAAGTCTTAGAAACCGACAGGAAATGAGTAAATTGGAGGGGTTTCGGGTGTTTCGGCTCTTCGGACTTACTCCCCGATGGGCGCTTCACGGGCGCCTGCTGCACGTTGAACACAAAAACCCCTCGGTGAGAGCCTACCTGGGCATGAATTTGTGGTCTAATAGCATAAATTAGATCTAGCATGCTGAAACATTGAAAAAAGAAAGTTAGTTGGAAGACATTGAGGCAATGAAAGAAGTCGCATAAAAGCGATGGTCAAGCTGCCAGTGATAACATCTTGGCGCAATCTCCTACCCCGTCCCATTCGCCACTTATTCTTTTTCTTCATCACAATTCTCAATGTTTTCAGGATTGGTTAGAGTCACAGATTTGATTTACGACCCAGATGTCATAAATACCGGTAAGTTTGGTGGGTTTTCAACGATTTCTTTGTGTGCTCGTGCCAATTTGGCCCTATGTCCAATGTTTGTGAGGCTATTGTCATGCAGATCGATTAAAGCTCCAGTTGACTCACCTCCGCGGATATGGTTAACGATCGAGAGCAATTCTGTCTCCTCAGAATTGCTTGAAAGTGCGGGGCGCAAATTTCCGAGGTCAAATTTTCTGTTATCGTGCACGTCAGGCGCCCATCAAGCGCCCATCCGGACGCTTCGGCAGTGTTACCCGATGTCACAAGTGTTACACTTCTTGGCTTCCACCACGACTAAACCACGACTTCCTCTCGTCGAGAGGTCTTTCCCGGTCGCCTCGCCCTGCGGCTTGCCCCCAACTCTCCTCCAAACTGTCCTGGGCATCCACAGCCCCACTTTCGAGCATTTATGTCCCTCCAGAGCCCGCTACACATCATTCCACCCACTGCATGATCTCTTGCCGCCGTCTCCTTGTACATCTCCTGGAATGGCCAAATATCGCTACTGTCTCCTGGGTACCCCAGAAACCCTTCTATGCAACTTCTATGCACCCACCGGGGACCGTAGCCTTCGGAACATCGTCATCTCCACACCAAGTCGTCTCGAGCATGAAGCATCACAATAACTCGGGACAGAGAGAATGAAAATTGGGTGATCGTGGCCCAGGTGTGTCCACAGTACCCGGAATGATCGCTCGTGAATAATTGGCCTCCCATTCGCATCTTGCAAGCATTTTAGTCCCTGCGCATCGGCCCCGCTGCACCTCGCATGTACGTACCCTTCTACATGTATTGGGTGTGTTTTTTTATGGCTGCTGCTTACTCCCCCGCGCGGTGGTCGGTCGGTCGACGCCGTGCCAGCGTGAGCGCTCTCCCACCATTTCGGTGGATGGGAGTACGGTCAACGTGCGCGACCATTACAGAACCAGTGATGGTCCCGGGCCCCTGCGGTTGGGCACTGTGGGCCCGCCGTAGCGCTGTGGCACTGTGGCTTCACTGCTTGTGGGCGCGCAGTGCAAGCGAGTGTTACACCCAGACACTGGCAAATGCGGTGGTGGTCGAGTGGCGCAAGGGAGCGACTGCCTTCCCATGCACATCTGCGGGCTACCTTGTTTCCGTGGCCGGGCATGGCGGCGCAAAGAGATGCAGCGCCAGCGCGAAATGGCAGCGCTGAATTTCCCGCAGCGGGGCGCGATAACGGAGATGAGTGGTGTAGCGCGTATGGCGCGAGGGTGGGGATGGGTACTAGGCAGTGCTACAGCGTAACCTGTGCCTGGCGCTTGGCTCGGCGTAGGATTGGTAGGGTGAGCGGCACAGGTGCTGGTGCTGGGGCGCAGCGAGCAGGCGGGCCAACTGCGGCGTGAGGAAAAGGGGAGTTGAGGTGCGGCCTGCAAGGCGCACGCACACTAGAACAGCGGGGTAGTACAGGATATGCTGCAAGCAAAGCATGGTGAGCGGTGGTGTGCACGATTGGAGCATCGCCGAGTCGCGGTGCAGCGGCACACAAGGAGATGTACCTCATGGGGGCTGGCCGGGCTTGGGTGAGCGCATCGCTTGAGGCTGCACGGCACCTAATCGACGCATCGGTAAAAATTCAAATGCGCATTTCACCGACAACATGATTTGTCCCCCGGTTGTTACTATTTTGCCTACTTATACACCCGTATGTACTTTCCATACTTCATCTATCCATCATATTTTTTTCAGAATTTTGGCGTGAATTTTTACATTATTTTGTCATCGTCGTCGACAACGATGTCGAGGCCATTTGATCGCATTTGATCGCGACGTTAAGCTTGTTCGATCGCATTTGATGGCGACGCCGAGAGCCTCGTGTCAATTGGCGATAACCGACATTGGCTTGCAAATAAAAGCAGAAAGCTACCTGCCATGATATATTGGATTTGCTTCTGAAACTAGCGGTTTTGATACATCATGGGTCTCCGGCCATCAGTGGGCCATGATATATCATTCCCCCGTACTAAGGTGCTCAATCTCACCATGACCTCAGACCCAGTGAAAAAGGCGTCGAGCCGGATCGAGCGAGAAAGAGGCAGATCGATCAACTCGTTTTGGCTCGATAATTTACAGCATGTCTCGATTTCACTCGATTCAATTTGATGGGATTTTGAGCGCCATAGTGGGAAATCAAGCAGCATCGAGCGGAGATGTAGCTTGGTCTATGAAATTGATCCCTTTGATTTCACTGGTACCCCTGGCTATTTCGGGAGAAAGCAAGATACGTATATTCAAAAAAACAAGTCCTGGTACCTAAATCCCTACTCCAGCCCCACTACCGCCTATATTATACCCTGAAAGCGAATGTCACCTTGATGCCAAGAAATAATATGCGTGGGTAGTAGTAGTAGTAGTAGCAATTTTATACACAGCATGGTCCAAACACTGAACATTGCGGGTGATTTAGCCTTCGGCCACGGCGTATGAAGAGCTTGCGCATAGGTATCATCGCCATCTTTGAATGTCTTCACCCGGGCTTGATATGTAACAACAGAGATCTTGCGGGTCTTGCGAGAATAGCAAAACCTTGATGGAAGACACCCAGTGACCAGAATTTGGCTGGTATTCTCTGTTGACGGGGCTAGCAGTTGAATTTGCGATTTGAAGGTTGCTTGAAGGTTGCTTGAAGGGGTCAGAGAACACCAGTGACAGTATTCTTGAAATTGTGTGGACGCAGAGACGATATGCTTCATGAACTCAGGGGTGGCTTGTGCTTGGTGGGAGAGGACATGGTGGAGGAGACGAAGATCAACCAACTTGCAAGTGAGCATGTGTGCCGAAATATTTCATGATGGGGCAAAGTCGTACGATACCCAGACGATACGCGGCGTGAAATTTATGAGATATGCGATACGGTTCGCAGTCCCTCGAATTCGCTCGATAAAATTTGATGGTTGTTGATTGACCATTTGATGACTTGACCTTCCTCTTTCTGCCTTGTTCCGGCTCGACACCTTTCTCACTGGGCCTCAGAAACCGTACAGGGGCGCAGATATAGGACTGCCGCGGCAAAGCACAGCCACTTGCCGCCTCAAGCCACAATCCTGTTCAGGCTTCGGTAGTTCTTCCTCCATCCATAGAACCCTCGCAGCAACCATTGAATGTAACACACCAAACTATCAGGTTTCATCTTCACCCCAGTGTCGATTATATGTATGGGTAGATGCACAAATTCAGGTGGTCCAAGTAATTATCATTATTGAACTGTTCATGAGGTGCATCTGAGTACGGGCACATTCATCACAAAGCTCTTGATCGATATTGAAAGCCATCATTCCAAATTGATTGTAGGTCAAACAAGGCCAATGAAACAACGGACAAAGTGTGCATACCTGCTGTGGTGAGACAGAAACACCTGCGTGCGCGTTTGGGTTTTCTATGTACTTTTATCTGTGTGTCCGGCCTTTTCTGAGATTCCGGTGAGCACACATGATGGAGTCAAAAGTTTCCGAGCTAAACTCACAACTAGCATCGATGTTTGCGCCATTCTCAACCAGGAACTTCACAACCTTGAGGTGACCATTTTGAGAAGCCAAGAAGAGGCTGGTGTATCCATCCTTCTCTGAAATTTAGGTGAGCACCCATGATGGAGTCAGAGGTTTCAGAGCTGAACTTACGGCTATCATTGACACTTGCGCCTTTCTCAACCAGGAACTTCACAACCTTGAGGTGACCATTTTGAGAGGACAAGGAGAGGCTGGTGTATCCATCCTTCTCTAAAATTTAGGTGAGCACCCATGATGGAGTCAGAAGTTTTCGAGCTGAACTCACGGCTAGCATTGATGTTTGCACCTTTCTCAACCAGGAACTTCACAACCTCGAGGTGACCATTTTGAGAGGCCAAGTAGAGGCTGCTATATCTGTCCTTCTCTGAAATTTAGGTGAGTACCCAAGATGGAGCCAGAAGTTTTGGAGCTGAACTCATGGCTAGCATTGATGTTTGCGCCTTTCTTAACCAGGAACTTTACAACCTCAAGGTGACCGTTTTGAGAGGCCAAGTAGAGGCTGGTGTATACGTCCTTCTCTGAAATTTAGATGAGCACCCATGATGGGGTCACAAGTTTCCGAGCTGAACTCACGGCTAGCATTTATGTTTGCCCCTTTCTCAACCAGGAACTTCACAACCTTGAGATGACCATTTTGGGAGGTCAAGTAGAGGCTGGTGTATCCATCCTTCTCTGAAATTAGGTTAGCACCCATCATGGGGTCAGAAGTTTCCAAGCTGAACTCACGGCTAGCATTGATGTTTGCCCCTTTCTCAACTAGGAACTTCACAATCTCGAGGTGTCCTGTTACGACCATGCACTTTCCGATCCATTCCGGTTCCTTTCCGGCCGTTTACGGCCATTCCAGTTACGGCCTACTTTACGGCCGTTGCGTCCTAACCAACTTCCTGTTGCGTCCGACTAGTTCCGTTGACGCACAACCCTTGGGGTTTTCGCAATGAAGGTCTTCTGAGTGTTTACCAAATCAAACATATGACTTATGCAACTATGCTTCCCTCTTATTGTTCTTATTGTTCTTATTGTCTTTTACATACTTCTTTCCACATTAGACTTATCTCCGTATTTAGTATAAATATGTATTATGTTCTACTGTATCTTTAGTTGAAAATTA
Source organism: Mycena olivaceomarginata (assembly GCA_029378375.1). Lineage (NCBI taxonomy): Eukaryota > Fungi > Basidiomycota > Agaricomycetes > Agaricales > Mycenaceae > Mycena > Mycena olivaceomarginata. The sequence continues at coordinate 9,656 of JARKIC010001487.1, read as the reverse complement.
GTGTGCTTTGCCTCCACATAGCTCCGTGGTCTGACTTTTGTCTCCTCTGTCTCTGAGCCAAGTTAGTTGGTGTACCCGATCCTCTACGTGGTATCACTTCCGGCCCTTTCTGTCCTTCCGGCTTTCCGTCCTTCCGGCCTTTTCCAACATGGATATAACATGTCCATTTTGAGAGGCCAAGTAGAGGCTGGTGTATCCTTCTCCTCTGAAATTTAGGTGAGCACACAATGGGGTCAGAAGTTCCATAGTGGGATGTACCTCTAGTGTTGACATCCATTGCCATTCTCAATGAGGAACTTCACAACATCAAAGCGAGCCTCTTGTGATTCAACGAGGAGGCTGGTGTATCCATCCTTCTCTGAAATTTATGTGAGCAGCTATGATGGGGTCAGAAGTTCTATGGCTGGATGTACCAGTACTGAGGTGATGGGTACTGGCATCGGAGGCTGATTCATCCAAAGGCAAAACCAAAGGATTTCCAATTTTCGATGCTGGCCGGTCACACCTATTGGGATTCGCTGTCTGAGAACTCCCTTCACTCTCCAGGGGAGTGAGCTCAGATTTCGCCCTCAGGAATACAGCACCTAAATGGAGTCAGACTTATGAGTGTCGGCCTGATAAAAAACCTCACCATCCTCTACAGCTATTTTGAAATGAGCAAATATTGCTCGTATAAATTCTTGCTCAGTAAGTGGCGCCTCATGCTTATTATATTGAGAAGGAAAACAGAGGCTAAGACCAACCAGACATACATTCATGAGGGCATCGCACCAGTCATCATTGTGAATTATCACAACTGTCACATGTGGAGCCTGATGATTGGTTAACCATGTGGAAAATGCCATGCTGATGAAATAATACCTCGCAGAAGAGGTATTTGTGGATCACTTGAGATGAGTAGAAAATCTGCGAAACACTCAGTATGTGCTGGGTGTCTTTCCTCAGCATACCTTGGGAATAGGGGAGGCATTTGATGTAATGCCATCTTGCCCAGCGTACTGTTTACCCTCCATTACTAGTAGGTGTGCTGCCCCCAGTACGTGCACTACCACCAAAGAAACTCCTTAATAACAACCCTTGAGAGCCATGTGACAGGGAATACTGTTCGCCTCTAGTAGGTCTGGTACTCCTGGGTGACAACCCTAATAACAACCCTTGAGACCCAGATGATACAAAACCACGGCCCAACTTGTCCATGAAGGTCAAGGGATCTGCCAGCTGGCGAACTTTTGCACAATCCCCAAAAGACCTTTCCCAGATATTCTCAGCAAGTGAGATTGTGAAGCCATGGATGAAGGTTGTTTGATTGAGGGGAGTTTCTTCAGCTGGTGGCGAATCAGCCTGCTTGTGATAACCTTCCCAGCGGTATTTGTACCCAGATTCGGCATTTGTTGTTGGCTTGAAAAAGAGTTGGAACTTGTGCTGGAGCGAAAGATGGTGGAATGATGCTATACCCCAGGACCTAGCTTTTTCACACCCCGTGATGAGCAAAAGGCTGCCGTTCTGCAGTTTACGTCCTCTAGTCTCCCTGACATACTTATACCAGCTCTGAGCATATTTCACTGCATGGTGTTCCATACTTGCCAGATTTCCAGCTTCTGCAGGTGTGCACCATGGGGTAGAGCCAAAACAGCTCCATGGGGACCCACACATTCAAATACAAATTCCCCACTGGCAGTGGAAACTGTGCATGCAAGAATGAGCATGCAATTGACTTTCATAGCTGAGACCCACTTGGAAAATCCCCTCAGCTTATCAATACCTGTCAAGACATGATTTCCGGGTGGAAAGTCATAGTGTTTGATGTCTACTAAGGCATATGGAACAAAATCCGCAGGGACATTCACATTGATGTTGTCGTTTGCTGAAAGGTAGATGTTGAAGAAGAAATCAAAGTCTCCTTCAACGGTGACTGTGCCGACATCGCCGATGGCAACACCTGTCTGTTGGTACTGCATGGGAAGATTGATTTGGGGCCCGGGCCAGTACAATGGGAGACCGCGGCCCCGACATAGCAACAGATTGGAATAGATTCCGCTCTCTGAGTAAACAGGATGCTCCGAATTTGGGCCCATCTGAGACTCTTGATTAAAACAAGAAGACTGGATACGGCAGACACACCATTCCATTCCGGTTGTGGGGCTGTCTCTGGAACCGTGCCACTGGGGACCACAGGATATAAGTTCATGGTAACACTTGTAGCTGCTGGAAGGTTGTTGTTGAAGGTGGGACCGCCTCCCTCACCCCCAGCACCACCAGTACCTTGCATGCCTGCTCCCCTAGAGCCTCCGTGCGCACCTAGACAAATATAAATGATGACGCGGATGTTTGGTCCCAAGGAGGTTTCTCACACCAGAAAAGTGATAATGGGATGTGGGTGGCCGCCTGGGTCATTGCCGATAAAGAGCTTCTGTCTGTCGCTGAATTTTCTTGACACCAAAAGGAGGATAGGATGTTTGTATTAGTTGTAGGAAAATGGAATCCAGGGAGGGAACGGAGTATGGCCTGCACAAGGACCACAACGATGCTACCACGGGAAGTGCCCGAGGGATGGAAGACCAGTGGTGTATTGGTGGGTATGGATGGGCACAAACGCGCAAAGTCGTACATAATGCCATGTATATATACTGTATATACTGTAAATACTTGCTGTTAATATATCCGACAGGTCTCAGCTAACTGTCAGCTCGAAGCAGGTTGCCAATCATTGTCAAATTCTAAAATTAGTCCCTGACACTGGGAGAGACCGAATGACCACTGAAGGAAGAGATGGACCCATGGCATTGTGTACTTATTTGTCTTTCCAATATGATGGGCACTGCTCTCTTCTGACGACGTCTGGTAAGCATCTGGCATAAGGCGATATTCTGCGCCATTGGCCGCACGTGTTGTCCTGCCTCCGTTCGCACCCCGACTCTCTTTCGCCAATCACGACACTGTCACCCTCCTTAGTGCCACATGCAGCACCGCCTGCAGCACCAGCACACGCAGCCGTCGTTCGCCATCGCCCCCCGCGTTCTTCGCCCACACGCACACCACGAACATCGGCTGTGTATATCCGCCTCAATATGCCGCCCCACGCACCCTCGCGCATCCCCACCCGCCTCGACTCGCAGTAGCCGCTCACCATTCCCGCTGCTGCCTGGCTCGCCCCCCCCGCCTCGACCTTCGTCACCCCATTCGTCGGATATTATGCATGTCCCAGGTCCCGAGCTAATGTTGCTAAACCTTCACAATTGTATCAAACGGGCGAATCAGTTGGCACAGTGGCAGGGAGAGGTGCTGCCCGTCCTCCTCCCCAAGCTGGTGTTGTTGCTCCAGGAGTCAAAGTCCTTGTGCGACTTGGACGGATGCGAGGCAGCAACACCTTCGTGTGCCTGCGATCGAAAGAGGCACAAGGTCGTAATTGTGCATTTCTCTGGTGTGTATTCACAAGCAGCCGGTATGGTAAGAGTTTTTAAAAAACACATGCTACCCAATGGCACGGGGTTTTGCAAAGCCCCGTGTCTATTGACGTACAGCCACTGCGCGGGGTTTTGCAAAATCTTGTGTTTATTGACGTACAGCTACCGTGTTCCAAATCCAGCAAAAAATGTATATCCCAAGGATTGAACGAGTGTTCAGATAACAATAGTAGCCAACATCACTACCATTAGACTAAGGAGGTTATAGATGTCTAGGTTGCCTACCCAGTTAGGCCAAGCTAGGCTTGACCTAACTGGGACTGCTCATACCCAGACCTAGGGCAGGCAAGCTGCTCTAGGTCTTTGAAATTTGTTTTGCACAGTTTATTCAGTGTTTTGATGTGGTAAAAAACCCTAACCAACCCTAACCAAAACTAACCAACCCAAACCCCTAACCAAAGAACTCCAATATACCTGGGAGACAAGGCAGCTAACCCCTAACTCTAACCTTCTAACCCTAACCCTAACCACCCTAACTGTAACCTGGCCCTATGTGGGCCCTACAGGGGTGGTGCAAGGCTTATTCTGTATTTTTCCCACCTATGTATGAGCTATGCAAACTAAGGGGTATATACAGCTCTAGTAGTGTAGTGGTTAATGCTTGGTTATACTTATAGCCATCATGCAAAGGATTTTGGTTCGAATCCCACTGGTGACTTTCTATTTACATTTGCTTATTTGGATGACCAGTGGCTGTACGTCAATAGACGCGGGGTTTTGCAAAACCCCGTGCTGTTGGGTGACAGGTCTTTTGCACAAGGCTTACCTGGTCTAGTGTCACAAGCTCTCTTATATTCTCCCCACTAACTCTTCGTTTCAGCGATACAGGATGTGGAACTAGAAGTCTGCAAGTGCACAACCGCTGCTGTGCAGCTCATGCGACTAGGCGCTTTTGGGTGCGCACTCCTGAACCTGTTGCTGGCAGTCGACCTATGCGTATTGGAATTTGCGCAGAATTTGTTCCAGCAGATTTCACCAAACAACACAGCGATCACCCTGACTTTGGAGCGAGTGCTGGAAAACATGGGATATCAGCTTGACCACCAGGTACGTCACCCCCACTTTCCTGACTTGATGACATTAATGTAGAATAAACAGCATTCCCTGCGACGGAGGTTTGGGAATGTGCTGACGTGGTACACCCACCTGTGCGACCTCATGAAATACCACTACCAGGGCATCATCAACAAGAGACGCGAGGAGGTGGTGGGGCCTGAAATACCACCGCCCCCTGCTCCTGCTCCATCCCCACTGCATCTTCTCCAGCGCCTTCGCCAGTGCACGGGGCGTACAAGGGAGCAAAATGCACCTTCCACCACCACCCTGCACTGCTCACGCAGCGCGTCACCAGCGTCTGCCACCCCAACCTCCGCAGCGCCTTACCCGGCGTCTGCCACCCCCAACTCCTGCTGCCCCCCGGTGGACGCAAAAACGGGAGGGAGGCATCACCGGAGCCACCCAAGAACCCATTTCCGGAAACCGCCACTGCGGCTGCATCCAAGCGAGTACCTACGGCGGCGATGCCCTGCCTGCTTCGGCCAATCTCAAGCATGATCCCACAGCAGAGTGAGTCTGAGATGGGTCCGTAATGCCGCCCACCCGCTAACATTTCACACAGAGCCGACATCTTCCCATGCATCGACGCCTGCTTCACACAGAAGAAGAAGAAGTCGGCGCGAGATCCAGTCAAAAAACACCCCGACTCGCTCTTCATTCCCAAGCAGCAGATGGCACAGACAGAGAGTATTGTGGACGGTGTCTGCGGTACATCAGGCAAGAAGGAGCGGCCTCGTAAACGTGGGGTGGGCGTGCATATGCTGGACGAAGACAAAGATGGCTACGAGCACGAGGACCCTGCTCCTCCCTTGCTCGGTTCTGGATGGATGCGAGGCGTCGTTTACGGCCGCCAGCGAAAAGCGGGAGAAAAGCGAGCACCGACTTCTTTGAAGATACAGCTCTCATGGCCCTCGTGTGGCGGCACGACCGAGTTCTGTTCCTCGTGAACAATGCACTCTGCAGGGGAAAAGCAATTCTATGTGATTGCTCTTGTGGAGACTTTATTCCAGCACATCCCCCACGACATCGTTGTGGGTTTGCTGTACGACGTCGCCTACTCCGCGGAGCGCAGTTGCGTGAAGTGGGGTTTTCTGGACCACTTCATGGGTTGAATCGCCTGGGCAGTGTCCGTCTTCCATGCTTTCGGGCATGAGTGGGCGTGTCAGCTGCTGGTACCACCCTCGGAAATGAGTGGGCTTTGGGTTCACAAACGGCGAAGGGGGCGGAGTGTTTCTGGAATTCCATTCGCCACTTGATTGCGCATCTGCACATCTGCGGAGTACGTCTGCATGCCTTTTACTTCATACCTCATGTATTAAGCAGATGCCTCGAATCAGTATGCACCTGTTTACCATCACCTCAATTTGCCATTTTTCTCTCAGCCGGCATTCCTCCTTCAGCCGACCCCACCTCATTCGGTTTGTTTTCTTCCCATGCCTATTTACAGACGACGCCCCCAATCATGATTTAGCTCTGGCCGGCTGTGCTTCTTGCGTGCCGCTCCATTCACGCGACCTACTTTCCAGCGCTCAAAGCCCTCTCAAAAAGAAGATCGCTGTCTAAACCTTCCTTCGTTCTTTCCCCCCATCATCTTTCCACTGTCCCTCCGCATTGCTAGGTGCATTTCACGGCCAACCGCAGCCTGAAGCAAGCTTACTGTATTCTTTCTGTTGACTATTTGCATATGCGTGCCGAACGGCCAGTGCTTTTCTGTATCAAGCGCCGTAAGATCCGGAGTGCGTCAAGACAGTTCAGCGCTGCCACTGTGTAACTTCAACCCCCCTTGGAGCCTAAAAACCTCAGCCTGGACCGCAAGTCTCTGAATAGCCTGACCGCTCCCTTCCAGCGAACACTGAAGACGTTCAAGATATCAAGGCCAAGCGTGGTACGCAAGATTTCTGGAGCTTCAGTAGTGGCACGATACGACAGGACCTCAAGCTTTGACCCATGACAAGACCTCAAGCCGTTTAATACACTTTCAGAAGAACGAAAATCCTGTGCGCAAATAACCTCTCAGTTATATCCTGGATACTCAGCAACGCCTGTCCGACACTCACCATTCCACTCTTCGTTTCATCGTCAGTTCGTCCATTCTTTCACCATTTTCTTGAGAACGACCCGCCTGTTCGGAGCCCGAATCACTGATAATCTGCATCCCTTCTATGTAGATCAAACCCAGAAACGAAGAGCCTTGGGGCCGAGGAACACATATAGAGTCAGTTCCCTCTTACACTGCTCTGGGACACAAACTAACCTTCTAGGTCGGATTTCTCTGTGTTACGCCTCTTTGCAGCCCGATCCGTCCATGCGTGGCGGCCGGGTTCGAGCCACGTTCCCGCGCTTGGTAAGCTGCCCGCACCTGATTTTGTCCTGCTCACGTCCTCTTGGGTTTGCGGGCATCAAACCATGGTGCCAGAGAAACGGTCAGAACGTCGTCTAAGATAGGAAGGTTCGCGTCCGGACGGTCCAGTGAGTGTGATTTGTGTATTTAGCGAGCTTAGGCCTGACTGATTTTTGTTGGTTGTAGTGTTCCTCCATTGTGGTGCGCAGTGGATTCCGTATAACAGAGTTCTATTTAATTCTCCATCTTCTAGCTACGCCCACCGATGATGATATTAGCATCAACGCCTCTCCGAGTATGCTTCCATTTGAACTGGGTTCGTTTTAATTTGCAATTAAGTTAACCGGCATTTTTACAGTATTCTCTCCACACTCTCAGTAAGCTATTCCGCGTCGTTCGGTTGAACTACCCCACTTCCGTAAGCGTCGCCATGACGCCATCCATTCCACATCCCGATATTCACCTCACTGATTATTTTACCAGACTACAGGAGCAGTCCAGCTGTGCTCGCTCGCCAATTGCATAGGTTTCTTAGCATCTATATAGAGTAGGGATTTCAATCGGTGAACATTGTTGTCCAGCTTTTGATCCCTCGCTCACGGTATTGACTCTCGGGACCAGGTGTAACTGTTTAATGCTCGACAGCTACTCTGTGCTGCAGGGCGGAAATCATTTCGCATATGTGTTCGTATTTTCTTCCCCGTTAATGACACTAATTTATATTCTTGAGTAATCTAATGGCGTAGGGTGCGATTGAGTGTCACTGATTCACGTACAGCGGGCTACTGTTACCGTATGTAGATTATCATTTCGTCCCTCACCTCCTCTAACCCGCCAGTTGGATTTGTTTCGCCCTAGCACGTCCTAAACGTCCTAAAACTTCAGATCCAATTTTTCGTCATCTCGCGGAATTTCAGTTGCACACGTAGTCCGCTGATGCGCAACTCCGCGCACAGGCGTACCACAGGATGCTGATTTAAGTTTAGAGGTTCCGTGAGCGAGGCGCCGCATAATGGTGAGTTTCCTTACGAATGCTGTATTTTTGGCCACCTCTCTCCCAGTCCTACGAAGCTTCAGACATCAATATCGCCCCGCCCAGCAAGCCAATCTCCAGGGCTCCTCTATCAATTCCCACGCCCCCTGTGCCAACCAACGTGTCAACGAAGTGTTTCCAGTATACTATGCTAACGCTTCCATCTCAACTCCGCGCCACGCACTCTGAGCGCGTCCTCGACGTATCCGGGCACCGAATTTCTGTCAAAGTTCTGGATTTCCCGTGAGCGATGGATGTGGGTGTCTTTGGTTCGTGACCTCATGCAACTTCGCTCACTAATCCCGCAGTGTGTTGTATCGCAGACTCTAATTATGGCTAAACTAACACCAGAGAGAGCGGCCGCGCCGTGCATTAGAGTATTAGTCTGTAGCTTGGTTTACGATACAGGCATTTGTATGTAGATATCCATGTGAATCAAAATGTTTAAAGGCACTTTCATTGTGCAAAGCCAACGGCCAGAAATCGACGAAACCCAGTTGTCCTTCAGAAATCTTTTCTAAATGATAGTGGGCTTGCCTTTCAAGTCAACATTTATGCCGGAGCGAAGCGAAGGCATGTCTTGTTGAGATTCATCTAACTTGTTGAGCAGTATCACAACCGCCTGTACACACTCGACGCGCAGATCATTCACCACCAGGAGGCCAGCCTCTTCCACCTTGGGGATTGGATTCGCTGGCGCTATCACCACTGTCTCAAAAAGCGCACCGATGCCACCAAAGACCTGTACAAGTCTGGAAAACCAGTCGCATTCTCGCAGGAGCAATGGAAGCTGCAGGGTAGTTGCCCAGAGGAAGCCTTTGCCGCATACGTCACTACATATTCTCGTCTTAAGTCTGGTTGCTCACTCGATGTGTAGGGTGTAACAAAAATCTGGGGCAGCGAGCCGTCAATGCGGTGGTGCTGCTCTGTTCGTCTATGAAGGCACGTCAAGAACTCCGTCACGAGCTGCGTGAAAAGTACCTAAGGGCTGTCGAGGATGGGGACGAGGCGGCCACAATGTACGAGCAGGAGTTTAGGGAGGCGGAGGAGGGTCTGACGAAAGTGCAAGCGAATCTGCGGCAGAAGGAGGCGGCCTTGGGGGGTCACCAAACACGCGGAGCTGCTGGAGCTCGTCAAGAGCGAGTACATGCACCTGCGGATGAATGCACACGCTCTGAAGCTGCGACTGCACGAGCAGCTGCGAGCAAGGAAGTTTGAGATGGACGTTGTGGGGCGGCACGTATCACAGACTCATGAATGGTAGGCATTGTGATGACTGGAACGGTCAGAAGCCAACCACTGCTTAGACTCGAAACTACATGCTCACACCGAGTCAGCGGTGAAGCACCGCGAACCGACGATCACCAAAATAGCGGCCGAGTACAATAAACTCTGTGGCCAGCTCACCAAGCTCATCAAGGATAGAAAAACCCCCAGCAGGCTCGACCGCGCCTCTCCCAATTCCCCCAAAAGGACTGTGGCAACTTGAAGTCGACAATGTCATTTTCCTCGACGTTAGTCTGGATGACACAGACGACACGACTAGGGAGCCATCGCTGTGGTTCTGCGACGAGCACGTGCAGGTGGGGATCAAGGGCATGCTGCAATTGGACCGGGTGTGATGAAGAGGATTGCGGCTATGGAGGGAGACAATGGCGCTGTAGGTGTGGTTTGGGGAGGAGTGGCAACTGAGCAGAGGAAGTCATCGAGAGAGCGGGTATGTCGTCTGGAATGTGCCGATGAAACTCAGGCAACTGATATA
>JARKIC010001486.1:0-116741 GCA_029378375.1 Mycena olivaceomarginata | reverse complement strand
CACGGAACAAACTTTTCATTTAGCACTGTGGACTTATCCTACGTTGGTGATCAGCCTAGTGTTGGTTGATGGTAACCTACCGTAGGTTGAGGGAATTTTTCGTATCCTGCCGTAGTTTAACTATCTATGTAGGTTGATTGCAACTACCAACTAGGGCAAGTGCACAGAGTGAGAGCAACCTGCGATAGGTTGTTCTGAAGTTGTTTTCGGTAGGTTTATCTCGAAACGTTGGCATTGAAAATGAATCCCCTGAAATCAGACAAACATTGAGCCTATTGAACGAACAGTTCAATATTGACATTGAGGCTCACATTTTGAAATGGACCCTGAATACTGGGCAAGCTCGCGCGTTCGCATCATTGCCGGTGATAAGCCAGTAATTGGGCCATGGTTAGATACACGTAATTTTGCGTGTTTCTGATCGTGCTCATTGCTGAAACTGTTGTTTCTATGCAACAGTACTGGTTCCTGGTAGCTGTTGGGCGAACCACAGAGAAACGGGTGGACGTTCTAAGGAATTAGAACGTCCATTGGCTAGTCTCGCCCTGAAAACTGTAAGGGAAACGTGCAGCCAGATAATAAGTCAAGGAACTTCTTTTGACTTGTTTCCAACATTCACTTAAGCAACGGAAACGGGTCAAGGGAACGGGAGTTGGCAATGTGTTGTGTTGTGTTGAGACGCTAGGGGAGACGCGTTCGGTCACGAGTGTTTCGGTTGCCAGAGTTGCCGGTTTCCATCGGATGCGGATACACCGAAACAGGTGGTCGGCTATTCTGTGGATCCGGATCACAACTCTAAAGGCGTTCTAAGGTTCTTTCTCAAGAACCCTTTCTGGGAAACCCTAGAGAAACGGGTATCTACCGAGACCTACAAAGGAGTACTATCAAGTTCCGTACTTGGAACCAAGGGGAAACTTGAGTTGAAGCAGAAACAGGACGAACGAGATGCAGTGCCGATCTATCGGTGATCGACACACCCTCTGAATAATACAGGGGTGCTGCTGACGGGTTCCTGCCTCGTAATTGGCAAGGGAACATGGCGTGCTCACAGTTGGGAACCAATGGGAGGCGACGCTCGGAAGAACAACCGACGGAAACGCGGTTAAAGAGACGGATAAACGGACTTTTGACTCATTGGGATTGTGTTTTGGGCTTTGTAACAGTGTCTTGGCGGTTGTATAAGTATCCGAGGGTGTTTCTACGATGGACACAGCATCTTCCCCCGAACTAGTAGGCTATACGCTTGCGCATTGGGTTGATCTGGGATCCTCGGCGAACGCACTCTTATAGAGTAGCACTATTAGTCGAAATCTTAATTGTTTCTGAATCATATATTATCTGGAAACGCACTTGGGCTTTGCCTGGAAACTGTCTGAACTCTGAGAATCTGTTGGATCTGGGACTCTGTTGAAAGAAACGTTATTGTTGTTGTTTGCGGAGCGGGTTTCAGAAAGTACCGTCAAGGGAAAACTTTGGAAACGTGACTGCTGGCGTTGCTCAGAAAGTACCTCTTTAGGGAAAGCTCTGTGAACGTTCTTGGCCTATAAACTAGGGGCCTTACTTGAGTCTACGGGACTACTTTAAACTTGTTTCTCTGTCGCTTGGACACACACACACACACGCTGCGAAGCTATAAATCTATCTTGTTTGGAAACAACGTTTCCACTGTGTCTAGAAACACGTTCTACGCAGCTTGCTCTATTATCTCTTTGAGATACGAAACCTCTCCCTACAACCTTTACAAGGCCCTGTACTAGGGGCTGTAACTCGTCGGGATCTTTGGAAACGTGCATATATTGCCGTTTGATTTGTTTGTTGGTTGTTGGAACAGTCTCTGGACTGTTTCTGTGCCGCTCTCGAGTCAAGTGGGGTTATTTGTGTGTTTCTTATATAGGTTCTGAGCACATCAATCATCTGGAGCCCACCGCGAGGGAAGGTTCTGATCTCGTTTCGAGATAAGATTGAGCATTCTGCTGTAAAACTCGTTTGGAAACTCTTCCAAACCGCGTTTCTGTTGGGTCGTCACCATTCCTCCTAGACGAGGCTCTGGTACTGAACCACACATCACCTTCGGGTTTTCCTGCTCTACTTCGTGGAGAAGGAGGACTTCGTAGCGGACAATTCAGTAATCCCGCTCCGGCATCGCGTAGCACCGCGACTTCCCGTCGAGCGAGGGATACACTAGTTGCTCCTTTGCAAACTTTCACGCACCGGAAACCACCGAGCGTATCTGGTTCTCCTAGTCGAGGTCGTGGACGTAACGTTTCTACACTGGCGAGCGCGGTAGCTTCTGGTTCTGTTTCTTTGCCTAACACGCGAAACGAACCGAGTGATCTCGGAAACCCAGTTGAGACGGAAACAACACCGAACTCTTCTTCTGATCCAACAACGACTATGCCTACTGTTCAGGGCTTTAAAATACCCACGGCTTGGGATTCTAATCGTCCCAAGTTCGATGGCGAGACTGCCAGCAGTCTCAAATTGTTTCTTAGAAACACCGAGCAAGTGTGCGATAGTGGAGGAATCACTGGCGAACAAGAACAGAAGAAGCTTCTGCTTAATTACCTCGATGATAGCGATATCAGAGAGCAATGGCAGAGTCTCTCCATGTTTGCGGAAGCTGAGGGTTCGACGTATAAGAAATGGCGGAAACAAATCTTGCGGTTGTATCCCGAAGTGGAGGACCAGGAGGTTGGTTCGATTCAGAAACTCCAGGACATATGCGCGTCTGCGCGTCCTATTTCCCGCCCCGAACTCGGGAAATTGCGCCGTTTCCGACTAGCGTTTGAAACGGAAGCAGAGAAACTGAAGAAAGGACCTTCAGCCTTGGTTGTGAACCGGACGTTAGTCGACCTCGTCTTGTCTGTGTTGGAAGATGGCTATAGCCAGGAAGTGGAGGTAGCCATGAACCAGCAGGGCATACGCGCGATTCATGAAGGAACCGCTGCGGATGATGAGGTTTCTGACGATGAAACGGAACCCACTACTCGGAGAGGAGACCGTTTGTCCTATAAGCAGGTGTTGAAACTTGCGGATTATATTGCGAACAATTGGACTGGGAGAACTGCGGGTGCGATGTTGCTTGATAGCCCTCGGGCTAGCACGTCCACACGTGTTCCTGGACTTATTCCAACTCTGGTTTCACGGGATTCAACTCCCATGAATTCGATAAAAACAGAGGTCAATGAAAGACTTGACGTGTTCGCTGGGCAAATGGCGCAACTGAAGATACGGCGATCCTGCAGGAGAAACGTCTTGCTGAGAACTTGAAGAAGATGGAATCATCTTTCGAGAACACAGTGAAACTGTTGAGTCAGGCTGTTAAGCCGTCTCCTCCTCACATGGATAACCGTCCGCGTGAACAAGCTGAAGAAAGGAGGGAGCCGCGCGAACAGCGTGAGCCTCGCCCGGACGTGGCTTGTCATTTCTGTAACGGTCCCCACTATATCAGGGATTGCAGGAACAAGGACGAATTTATAACTCTGGGATGGGTTAAGGTTGAGGATGGGCAGCTTAGGCTGGGAACGGGTGGTTGGATACCCAGGTATCCTGAAAACCTGAGTCGTATGCAAAAGGTGGAGGAGCACTTCCGGAGACAGGGTGTCACCAGGGAGTCGGCCAAAGCCCAGCGCGCTGGAATGATGCAGAGTTTCTACTCGAGCGCTTCCTGGACTCAGGACGATGGGTATGGAAACGGGTATACCGACAGGGTGGATCACCTGTATGATACGACTGAGGACGAGATTCGATCTGTAAAAATACAGCAGATGAGCCGCGCTCCCAGTCAGAATTATATGGCTCCGTCTCCTGTGTTCCAGCAGAGCATTCCGTTTCCGTCGACTGGGGCGCAACCCCTTGCTTCAAATGGCGGTGTTCAACCACCGCAACAATTCTTGCAGGTCCCACAAGGACAGTTCGCGAGCCCGCCTGTTCAGGCGAATAACGGGATCGACATTTCTCAGCTGATACAGCTGTTTAATGCGGTTCGAGGCGAAGGAACTGGAGGTGTGGTTGACCAGTTGGTAGCAACTAGAAGTGGGGCGAAGACGGATCCTCCGTCTAACCCAAATTTTTAGGCGGACCGATGAGGGAGGCTGGTGGACGACCGAAAGCGAGACCACTAAAAGCAGCTAAACCTCCTGAGGACCGTGTTTCTGCTGCTGATACGGAATTGGATTGGAGGCGAAAAGGCAAGAGGGTGGAATTCCTTCAGCCTGATGAGTTAGAAGAGGAGGAAGATGTTCCTAAAGCCCCTGCGAAACGCGCAGAAAGGCGTATAGTGTTGGATGACTCGGACGAGGAAGAGAACCTCCGATGGGTTTCGAAAAATTGAGACGGTCCACGGAGTTGAGCGGGGCGCGTGTAAATCCTGCACCGCTGCGTTCAGCTCTGCGTTTCAAGGAACCAGCAAAAGAGAAGGCGTATAAACTGGTTTCTAAGTTTGACGATGGAAACATCGTACAGAACTTAGTTAATCAAACCAGAAACATGGTGCTGGACGGCGTTACAGTCGGCATGATGACAGCCATGAACGGAGAATATGCGAAGGCGCTGAGGGAGACGACATTGAAGGTGCGGAAACCGGTGAAACCAGTTATGATGGCTGGTTTCGCAGCGGAAGCACCTGGTCTTCCCTTCATGGATGAAGATGAGCCCGTACGACTGAACAGCGATGCAATATCGATAGACAGTCTGACGCCCGTCGACTCTGTGTATATTTCTACAGAGAAGGATGTGGGTCTGGAACCCGGATGTGTGGTGGCGCCAGATATTGTTCTTCAATATTATTCTACTTTGGCACCAAACCAGGCACCGAAACAGATCTACGCCGCTGTAGAATCAGCCAACCTGAGGGTTCTTTTCCCAGTGCTGGAAGGACGAGAGAAACTGGAGAGCGTCGTGGATCCTGGTTCAGAGATTGTTTCTATGGCTAAACGCGTGGCGGAACGGCTGGGCCTGTCTTGGGACCCAGACATTACCATATTCATGCAAAGTGCGAATGCACAGCTGAGACAATCTGCGGGCTTGGCACGCAATGTTCGATTCACCTTTGGTGATATCCATGTGTATCTACAGGTCCACATCATAGAAACGACTGCATACGACGTCCTGCTTGGTCGACCGTTTGATATTTTGACTCGCTCAAACATCCAGAACTTTAGTTCTGGTATGCAAACGATCACCATAACGGACCCGAATACTCAGAAACGGGTTTCCTTGCCTACGCTTATGCGAGGCAAGTTTCCTCCTGATATGAAAGAGAATCAGAGGGCTACCGTGGAAGAAGTTAGGGACGAAGATGAAGTTCCGAAACCGGCGCGTACTGCTTCGGGTGCTGAAAAGGAAGCGGATTTTCAGGGCTCTTCGAGGAACTGATGGGAACGCATCAAGGAGGAGAGTTGGCTGTTCAGTTCGGTTTCAATAAGCAAGGAGAGTTGCAGGTGGAAGGCTATGTGGAACCGACAAATGGAGAGTTCGTAGCTGATGAGCTGAGAACTGCCTATTTGTTACGGTCTCTGGACAGCCCGGAACTAGAGGAGGACGAAGTTGCGGTACAACTCTTACAGGAGTTTTCTGGGACTTTCGTTAAGAAACAGAAGGAAAACGGACCTATGAGGTCTACGCCCTAAATGAACAATTTCCGGTTCGGCTGGGGTCTGATTCTACGCACAAGAATCGGAAAGAGACTGGGAGGAGCACAAAGGAACATACGGTGGGCACTGGAGCTGAATGCTACATGTGTTTCCGTGATGATCCTTCCTCGGAGCGAGTTGAGAAACTTGACAGTTCAGGAATACCAGTCCTGAACAGCTTCGCAGGGAAGAAATATAAACCTGTCGCGTTAAAAACACGACCAGTGTATGCGGAATTACCAGAGCGGTTCAGGATTAAACGACAGATAATTGGGGATCCGCTTGCGGACATGCCTAAACTGTCTCCTAACCCAGGTGATTTCGTTCCTACTGGACGATACACGCAGGAACGGATGGAAGCCATAGATAAGATCCACGAGAGGATTTTCTATGGCCGGAGGAACGGAAACTCATGCATCATATGGTTACGATCCAGAATGAAGCGTTCGCCTGGAATGATGATGAACGGGGAACGTGGAAACACGATCAGTTTCCACCGGTGGAAATACCCACGGTTGAACACGCGGTATGGGTTGAGAAATCGATTCCCATTCCACGCGGGCAACTCACAGAATTCTGTGCGGTGATAAAGAAGAAAATAGATGCAGGAGTGTATGAACCTTCGAACTCTTCCTACCGTTCAAAATTCTTTGGGGTTCTGAAGAAAGATGGGAAGAGTATCCGTCTGGTACATGCGCTGGAACCTTTGAATGCGGTTACCATAGCGCATTCTGGGTTACCACCAGCCACAGACGAGCTAGCAAGCCACTTCGCAGGAAGGGCATGCGGAGCTGTGTTCGACTTGTATTCTGGTTACGATCATAGGGATTTGGCTGAAGGGTCCCGGGATTACCACTACGTTTCAGACGCCCTTTGGGGCCTTGAGACTAGTCAAACTTCCCCAGGGATGGACCAACCTCGGTTCCCATATTCCACGATGACGTTACTTTCATACTACGGAGGAAATTCCTCATGTTACTATTCCTTACATCGACGATGTTCCTATTCGGGGTCCTGGTAGCAGATACCAAGATAAGGATGGAAACTATGAGGTTATACCTGAGAACTCAGGCATACGGTGTTTCATATGGGAGCATTTCTTGAACCTGAACAGAGTTGCCCAACGGTTTGAAGTATAGTGGAGGCACTATCTCGGCGTTGAAGGTGATTCTGTGCAAAAACGAGTTTGCGGTAGTAGGCCATACTTGTTCGTTTGAAGGTCGGAAACCGACTACAGACCGGATTGGAGTCATTTGAGATGGCCTCCCTTAGAGGATGTTTCTCAAGTGCGCCAGTTTCTGGGAGTAGTAGTAGGGACCATGAGAATGTTCATTCGGTACTACACGGTGCAGGCGAGGCATTTGACCAGACTGCTACGGGCAGAAGTCGAGTTCGAATGGAACGACGAAACCCAAGCGTCTATGGATGCGCTGAAAGAGGCGGTTAAAAACTGTGAAGCACTAAAACCACTCAACTATGAGTGGATTCTGATATAGTGCTGGCAGCGGATACGTCTTGGATAGCGGTGAGAATAGAAGTTTATCAACTGGACCCTGTTAACCCAAAAATCCGGTACTATGCTAAGTTTGCATCGATCCCTCTAAATGCTAGAGAGGCTTGTTTCTCTCAGCCTAAACGCGAGCTGTATGGCCTGAAACGTGCGCTCACGCATATGCAATATTGGCTGCTGGGTTGCCGGAAACTGGTTGTGGAAACGGATGCCATGTACATCAAAGGGATGCTAGACAACCCGGGGATGGGCCCCAACACCACAATCAACCGGTGGATCGAGGAGATTCTAATGTTCCATTTTACGTTTGAAACATGTGAAGGGACTTACGTTCTTCGCCGGATGGCTTGTCGAGAAGGCTGAAACAGCCTGGTGATCCCGAATATCCCAGCCCGGAGGATGGTTTCGATGAGAACCCGTCTCCTGAGGAACATGAGGAATGGGACCACGACATTGAGCAGCCTTACGAGTTCGATGACTTCAAGCGTGATATTGATACGCGCGGAGGGTATCTCCAGACCATAGAGGAAGTCGAGGAGACAAGTGTTGAGGATGTTCCCTTGGATCAGATTGAACAGTTGTGTTGGGATTCGTACACGGAACACCGGAAAGACGCAGAACTGGTTAGAGAGGCTTTCAAGTCGAAAGGCTTAGAAATGCCCCAGTTCATTATGAGTCAAATCCGTGAGGAAGAACCGATGTTACCACCCGATGCGTTCAAGTTCGATCCTCAGAAACGGGAAGAATATCCTGAGAAACACAGGACAGAGTCTGGTATAAACCAGGATGCGAAGCTGGAGAAGCTTAAGGAATGGTTTTAAGAAACCGGTCGCCAAACGGCCAGAAGGTTTCTCAGACAAGCAGTACCGTAACTTTATGGTGTATGCTAGGTGTTTCTTCGTTGACAAGAAGGGGCGTCTATTCCGAAAAGGAGCTGATTCTGCACACAAACTGGTGGTGGATAAAGAGCATCGCATGTACATATTGAAGGCTTCACATGATAGTCTGGGACACCGAGGTGTATTCGCGACTAAATCTTTGATTGAGCTTCGTTTCTGGTGGCCAGAATTCGAGCGCGATGTGGCTTGGTACATTAAAACCTGCCACATGTGCCAAGTTCGACAAGAGGAGTTGTTGCGAATACCGCTGTTCCTACTATGACGCCCAGCCTGTTCCAGAAGGTCCACGTAGACGTCATGATTATGGGTGTTCCATCAAATGGACATCGATATGTTGTTTCTGCGCGGGACTCTCTCAGCCGTTGGTTAGAATCTAAGGCCTAAGGTCTGAGAACGCCTCGGAACTGGGAAGGTTTCTTCTGGAGAACATTATCTGTAGATGGGTTGTCCAAAGGAGTTTGTGACCGATAACGCACCACAGTTTCTGGCTGCAGTCGAATGGTTGAATCGTAAGTATGGGATCACGGGAATCCGTGTGTCTCGCCTTACAACTCAAAAGCCAATGGACCAGTAGAAACGGGTCACAAACATATGCGCCAGATGGTGTATAAGGCCACGGGTGGAGATGTGTGAAAGTGGTTTTGGTTTCTGCCACAGATAGTTTGGGCCGATAGAATAACGACGCGGAGAGGGTTGGGTTGCTCACCTTTCTTTGCGGCGACTGGGTGTCACCCCACTATTCCTCTTGACGTTGTCGAGGCTACGTGGATGGTTGAGTACCCGGGCGAGATTATTTCTACTGCAGAACTAGTGGGGCTGAGAGCCAAAGCACTAGCCAAGCATAGGCAGCACATTGAAGAAATGCGGGAATGGGTAGACGCTGAGAAACTGGATGCAGTGCGGCATTATGCTCGGGAACACGAGGGAGACGATTAAGGACTATGATTTCCAACCAGGAGATATGGTGCTTATTCGAAACACGAGAGTTGAGAAGTCCCTGAACAAGAAACTTGAGCCAAGATACTTGGGTCCGATGGTTATTGTTAGGAGGACGAAAGGTGGCTCGTACATTGTCTGTGAAATGAATGGAGCAGTCTATCCTGGAAAGGTGGGCGCGTTCCGTGTCATTCCGTACTTTGCACGCAAAGCTCTGGATAAGAAACACAAGATCGAGAGCTTGATTGACCTGTCCAAGGAGGAATTGGACGAGTTAGTTGCCAACAAGGAGAAAAAGGATGACGCCTTTGGTCGTGACTTACAGTTCGATAATGTGGTCTTGAACCCTAACTGGGAACAGGAAGATCCTGCGGACTTGAGCGACGAACCAGAGGAAGAGTACGTTCCTGATGTTGACCTTGATGAATGGGACTCTGAGGGAGACGGTCCGAGACGTTCTAAACGTGTTGGGAACTGAGTTCACACCGTGTTTCCAAGAAATGAGTTTTCATTCTACACTATGGGCAAGGCTGTACATAGTGTCTACGAGGGGCATACATAGCGGTAGTGTGCAAGGAGTGTACTGGTTAAAAGAGGAAGGCATGGATTGGCTAGGAAGCCACGGAAACACGAGTCAAGTCTGGGAGAAAGGACTGGACGCCGCACTTTGGCATGACTTCGGAACGTCTTGAATATGGAAACATTCATTCAAGCGTTGTACCCATGGCCACGAGCCCCACGTCCTCGACCACCACGTCCGCGATGAAAGGCACGGGGACCGGTCGGCCCGTGTACACCACTGGGGGCGGTAGGAACTGTGTGGGGTCTGGGGAACTTCATTAATCTCATGAGTGCTCGTCTGGAAACAGCAGGCGACTCACGCGTACATGGGGAACTCCTGCGGCGTCAGACCTTTCTGTTCGACGAGGGCGCGGACGCGTTCATACTCCTCGAAAATAGTGTCGTATTTCTTGACATCGAGTTGGATGCGCGCCGCGGTCTGGGACAAGTGGGTGTGAATAGCACAGTCCATGCGAAGGAGGGCGTCGTTGGTGGTAGGGAAACTGGCCATGGTTGCCAGTAATTCTGCCGGTATCCTGAAGGATAGCGAGGACGTCGTCGTAGGAGAGATGGTCCGGCATGTGGGGCCTGGACACGACAGAGCCCATGGCCTGGATGGAAACATCAGTAGAGAAGGGGAAATGCGTTTGTAGAAACACGCACCCTGGAAACTATGGAGATGGGCGTCTGGGAGCCTTGGCCGCTGGCTGAAGTCGAGGACGTCTTCTGGAAACGGAGGTCGTTCTGAACTTCAGTAAGCCAGTGGTGCTTAAAGAAACAACTGGATGACTCACAGCGCGTTTCTTGGCGGGCGCCTTGTTGCCGGAGCTGGCCTTCTCATCGTAATAACGAGATCCCTGGAAACAGGTGAACGTGTTTCCGTGAGGAAGGCAAAAGGAACATACGGGGGCAGGAGGGGGTATGTATTGCTCATTCCCCTCCATGTCAACGTCGGAGTCTGTGAGTTCGTCCGAGTCGCTCGAAACATCGGAGGGCTCAAGCTCAGCGGACGAGCGGAGGCGCTTGGCGATGGGCACGGAGTCGGAAGTGGCCTGGGAGAAATAAGAAACCGCGTGAAGTAAGTGTGTGGAAACGCACCTTCTTCGACGACGCGGGAGCCTTCCCTTTGGAAACAGGAGCCACGGGAGCGACAGGAGCAGGCGCCACGACAGGAGTGACCACGGGCGCTGGGACAACCACAGAGGTCCCTGCAGCCTCGGTCTCGCCCTCCTTGGTGAGGACGTTGTCGATGCGCCACTGGCGCAGAATGTCGGCGGCCTTGAGGAAGTCTTCCACGAACGGAGGGATCAGCTGGTCCTGGGTAGCGGGATCCAGAGCGAGGGCAGGCAGCCACTGCCTAACCTTGTTCGCGGTGTTCGCAAGCTTCGCAGTGAAGAACTTGGACCGGCCGAGATACAAGTAGTCGCTCGTCAGGAACGGAAGCTTGGAAACAGTCAGAAACGGAACAACGACACGGAAACAGAGTGCTTACCCAGTACTCGGCCACTGTTTCGATGGCGTCAGACTGAACCAGAGCGCTACCGCTGCTGGTAGTCGACAGGAACGTGTTGTTCTTGCGTTCTAGCTGTTTCCACGCCTTTTCCAAGCCAGGGGGGATGGCGAACAGTTCGGTTTTGGGAGTGGTAATCTGGGTCATGTCGTAGTCGATATATCGGCGGCGACGGCGGCGATGATTGCTGTTTCTGTGATACGGGGTGCGAGACTGGGGAAGAAGTACGAGAGGAACACCAACATTTAAGGTGTTTCTGGGCGGATACTTCGGCTCACTGGGGACAGTGAGTTCTTTAAAATGGGGGAGAGGCGGATAGGATCCGAACGTCGGCAAACGATTTTTCGCGATTCTTGCGTGTTTCCGCACCACTCGTGGTCGGGGGCACACGCGTTTCTGGCCCGAGACGACCGAAGAGGAACGGGGTATCCATGTTTCTCGCATGGACTAATGTCCGAGAACGCGGAATATCCTGTAAAAGGAAAGCTGTAGATACTGGAATCGATGGATGGAGGAGAGTACCGCATGGTGGTCTCGGATCCATCACTGGGTTTTCTTTGAAACCGGTTCCTAAGTCAGGGGCTGGATTTCGATGGAAACCTGGGAGCAGAGAAACAGCGAGGCTGGAGGCAGAAATATGGCCACTGGAGTGAGTATGACGCATATCCTCCTGAATTAGAGTCAGGAGCCTACCTTAGCAGTTCTAAGCTATGGAAAGGATGCTGACTTGCGGCCAGAAACGGTACATATTGATGATCTGTCGGCTAGCGGAGATTGCTCCTTTGAGCTCGGCTGTGTTCCTTCTTAGCCGGATAAGGTGTTTCCGACTTCGAGTTGCGCAGAAACATGAATTAAGGAATGGAAACGGACGATTTGGGGCAGAGATATGCCAAGTCGAGTGTTTCTGTAAACTGATTCGTTCAGTATGAAGTTTGAGTGACACCTGGGATGGCGGAACTGGTTGTTTCTAAATTGGTCAGAAACATGGAAACGTACTTAAAAAGTACGGAAACGGGGGGCTTGGCAGAGAATCTGCTACAAGTCCTGCGTTTCCTCACTCTGGGGTGTTTCCGTGTTTTGACTTAAGGCAATTCACTCAAAGTCCGTTCATGTGAAATAGTTGGAAACGACGATATTCATTGGATATGAGTCGGTTTTTGACTCGCTACATGAGATACAGTATATATTTTTTTCTTCCTGTGTGTGTAGGCTATCTACGCGATACCTACCGCACCGGGGTAACCAAGAAATTCGTATTCAGCTGTGTATCTGGAAATAGAGGGGAAGTCAGGAACGGAAGAGAAAGAGGGAACAGGGAAAGGAAGGGACTCACGAAATTTGGGACCCGACCGACCCTACTTCGCCCCGCCGCGCTTGCGCTTCTCGCCCGTAGAAGGGGGAAGTTTGGAGGACTCCTCGTCAGTAGCATCCTCCTCCTCCCCGTCCGCGTCCGTTTCCACTTCCCCCTCCTCTTTCACCTTTGGAGACCGACTCGGGTTCCTCTTTCTTGAGGACCGGCTTCTTGGGCAGCAGTTTGGAAGGGCCCGCAGGAGGCACCTCGTCGGCCGAAAGCTGGTATGCCGGAAGAGGGTGACGCTGCGTCGCGGGGTTGTTGTAGTGGTTGAACGCGTGGATGACGGTGTTCATCTGGCCGCGGGCGGACGCGTCAGGGATCGTTGACCGGAAGTGCTGTTGGAAGGCCTCCTCACTGAAACGACGGGTGTGTTCCCGCACGTTGGAGAACAACGTGCGGAGCGAAGCGGACGAGGTCGGAGTGGAGACTATCGTGCAGGGCGCAGGCACTTGCCACCTGTTGCAGGAGACGTTCGGTGTGGTCCGGGACGACGGGCGCTGTGGGAGGTTAAGTCAGAAGATACGGGAAGATAAAGGAAACATACCATCTGGAAACAGAATGGTACGAAGTCCTTCGATTCGCTGAGAAACACCCGCAGTTGCTCCGTGTTCCACATGTGGTCGCACCACTTGTGGAGTTTCTTGAGGTTACAATGCGTACAGGCAAGGCCTACGCCGGACGGATGACACTCGAGCCCGTAGATCTGGCAAAGGAAACAAGCGGCCAGGGGCTAAGAAAGGCGTAAGAAGGGGCCGATAGAAAGGAGGGAGCGTACACGGAGAGCCTCGGTGAAGTGGAGGCGAGTGAAAGGAACGAGCTCAACGCTCGGTTCCTTGGGCGGCTTCTGAGGGAGCGCCTTTCTTCGGAGTAGGAGGTGGCAGGGGTCCCTGGGAGTTGTTGGGGGACGTAGGTGCGGTGACCCTGGTGCAGCGAAAGGGTGACCATCAGCTTCACGTCCGCCGCCTCGACAGTACCTAAAGGGGGAATGAGATGGGAACAGCGGGGGAAAGTCGAGTTACACTCACGAAATTCGGTTTTCTTCTTCTCATCCAACATGTCCAACAGCGCTTCCTGGATAAGGGGCATGAGGGCGGCGATTTCTTTTGAGAAGCAGCCTAGAAACGGAGCTTTAGCGTCAAGGAAACCTGAGGAAGAGAGGGGAACATACCGAGTGACCCTCCGACTTCGCCTTGGAAGTAGAGGCTTGTTTCTCGGTTGCTCCTGGGCCGTGGTAATCGACTTCGGAGCGTTTGCGGAGCGAACGACCAGAGGGACTCGGCGAGCTGGTGACAGCTGGGGCGGGTTTCTCGCTGAGTTTGACGCGCTGAATAACCGGATGAGGAGCTGGAGTGAGAAGGGTAGGGGAAGGGACGTACCTTGGCTGGTGGGGTCTTGTTCCTCTTCAGCGGAGTCCACAACCTCGGAGGCGGACTTTGGAGCGCTAGATGCGAATCAGGAACATCTAGACCAAAGGCTGTTAAGGAGCGTACCGGGCTTTTGCCTTGCCTTTCTTTGGGGAAGGTGTTTTCTTCGTTTTGATGGGAACGGTCTTGCTCAGGGGAGGGGTGTTGTCCATCTGGTCGTTGGTGGGGAGCTGCAACCGGGAAGAAGCCTTGGGTGGCGCGGATTCCGGGTGATAAGTCGGAATCTGCGAAGGGAGTGAGAACGGGTTAAGAAGGAAAAAGAGGAGGGACTTACGTTCTTGTCTTTGGGGAGTGGGAAGACGTGCCACTCGGAATCAGAGCCGCCCACCGTGTTCACGAGAAACCGGAGGCCGTAGAAGGCAACGGTGATGTCACGGGGCAGAAGCTGAGCTTGATCCAGAGTGGTGACGGCGAAACGCTGGATGGGTTGTGAGAAGGCAACGGGGAGGAGAACAAGGATGGGGCGCACGAATTGACGAAGACCGTTAGTCAACGCCGCCGCAGCTTCCTCCTCGGTGTACTTGGCGTCGGTGCTGCGACAGATGCAGGCTAGCTTGGCGAGAGGGCGGCCGGCTTTTGAGGACATCGCAGTCCAAAAGGGGTGTGGCTCGAATTTGGGAGCGTCGGAGTCGGACGAGAAGAGGGGGAACTTAAAAGCGTAGCGAGGGGTCAGAGCGTACTCGGTGTGGCGCCGAGGGGTGGAAACGTCGCTCTGGTCATGCTCAGAATCGGAGGCGAGAGCGTTGGTGTCGTTGTCGGACATGGTGGTAGTGAGAGAGAAGCGTGGGAGACACCGACTTGTGAAAATTTTCACAAGTCAGGTGCTGCTGCGGGGAACTCGCTGCGGCTGTGTGTGGAAAAGCCTGGAAACGGGCGTGTTGGGAATAAAACATATTCCAAAACTCTGTTTCGAGCTTCTAATTTGAATTGGCTATAATTAGCCAATTCTAGCGCCAGGGACGGCGGAGATTGCAAGTCTGAGTCCAACATGCGTTGGAAACAGGACTTTTGGAGAAACATACGAGGCGGGAAACGACTTTGTAGTCGTTCGGGGATGTGGAACCGAGACGGACACTTGGACCTACTCCTATGTGGGGCATCCGTGATCGGCGTCTTGAGGAACCGAGGCATGATCACGTCATGCAGATCCGGTATTCTACTTTGGATGCCGGCGGTACCTCGGCACTTGGACATGAGTGACAGGCCATGAGAGTATGGCTTCACAACAGAAACGCAGGGTATCATTGCCGAAGTCTTCGACCGCTTGACCGAGGGCGGTCAAGATTTTAAAATGGGGGAGATGATAAGCCAGTAATTGGGCCATGGTTAGATACACGTAATTTTGCGTGTTTCTGATCGTGCTCATTGCTGAAACTGTTGTTTCTATGCAACAGTACTGGTTCCTGGTAGCTGTTGGGCGAACCACAGAGAAACGGGTGGACGTTCTAAGGAATTAGAACGTCCATTGGCTAGTCTCGCCCTGAAAACTGTAAGGGGAATGTGCAGCCAGATAATAAGTCAAGGAACTTCTTTTGACTTGTTTCCAACATTCACTTAAACAACGGAAACGGGTCAAAGGAACGGGAGTTGGCAATGTGTTGTGT
Source organism: Mycena olivaceomarginata (assembly GCA_029378375.1). Classification (NCBI taxonomy): domain Eukaryota; kingdom Fungi; phylum Basidiomycota; class Agaricomycetes; order Agaricales; family Mycenaceae; genus Mycena; species Mycena olivaceomarginata. Next base: position 101,310 of record JARKIC010001486.1, on the reverse strand, counting down.
TGTGTTGAGACGCTAGGAGAGATGTGTTCGGTCACAAGTGTTTCGGTTGCCAGAGTTGCCGGTTTCCATCGGATGCGGATACACCGAAACAGGTGGTCGGTTATTCTGTGGATCCGGATCACAACTCTAAAGGCGTTCTAAGGTTCTTTCTCAAGAACCCTTTCTGGGAAACCCCAGAGAAACGGGTATCTACCGAGACCTACAAAGGAGTACTATCAAGTTCTGTACTTGGAACCAAGGGGAAACTTGAGTTGAAGCGGAAACAGGTCGAACGAGATGCAGTGCCGATCTATCAGTGATCGACACACCCTCTGAATAATACAGGGGTGCTGCTGACGGGTTCCTGCCTCGTAATTGGCAAGGGAACATGGCGTGCTCACAGTTGGGAACCAATGGGAGGCGACGCTCGGAAGAACAACCGACGGAAACGCGGTTAAAGAGACGGATAAACGGACTTTTGACTCATTGGGATTGTGTTTTGGGCTTTGTAACAGTGTCTTGGCGGTTGTATAAGTATCCGAGGGCGTTTCTACGATGGACACAGCATCTTCCCCCGAACTAGTAGGCTATACGCTTGCGCATTGGGTTGATCTGGGATCCTCGGCGAACGCACTCTTATAGAGTAGCACTATTAGTCGAAATCTTAATTGTTTCTGAATCATATTATATTCTGGAAACGCACTTGGGATTTGCCTGGAAACTGTCTGAACTCTGAGAATCTGTTGGATCTGGGACTCTGTTGAAAGAAACGTTATTGTTGTTGTTTGCGGAGCGGGTTTCAGAAAGTACCGTCAAGGGAAAACTTTGGAAACATGACTGCTGGCGTTGCTCAGAAAGTACCTCTTTAGGGAAAGCTCTGTGAACGTTCTTGGCCTATAAACTAGGGGCCTTACTTGAGTCTACGGGACTACTTTAAACTTGTTTCTCTGTCGCTTGGACACACACACACACATGCTGCGAAGCTATAAATCTATCTTGTTTGGAAACAACGTTTCCACTGTGTCTAGAAACACGTTCTACGCAGTTTGCTCTATTATCTCTTTGAGATACGAAACCTCTCCCTACAACCTTTACAAGGCCCTGTATTAGGGGCTGTAACTCGTCGGGATCTCTAGAAACGTGCATATATTGCCGTTTGATTTGTTTGTTGGTTGTTGGAACAGTCTCTGGACTGTTTCTGTGCCGCTCTCGAGTCAAGTGGGGTTATTTGTGTGTTTCTTATATAGGTTCTGAGCACATCAATCACCGCCCGGCCGCTTTTCGACCTGATGAAGAAGGGCGTGGCCTGGACCTGGACCACTGCCTTGGCCACCGTGTTACAAGCCCTCAAGGACGCTGTGACCGCGGAGCCCGTCCTGGTCCTTCCAGACGAATCCCGGCCGTACTGGCTGGGGGTAGGCAGCTCCGACCGGGCAACCGGAGCGGTTCTGTTGCAGCAGGGCACTGACGGAAAGTGACGCCCCATCGCCTTCTACTCCAAGAGCTTGAACAATGTCCAACGGAACTACATGATCCACGACAAGGAGATGCTTGTGATTGTCCAAGCCCTTGAGGAGTGGCGGCACTTCCTCAACAGCGCACAGCACCCGGTCGAGATCTGGATGGACCACAAGAACTTGGAGTACTTCCAGAAGTCACAGAAGCTGAACTGGCGGCAGACCAGATGGTCCCTGTACCTGTCCCGGTTCGACTTTGCCCTGTTCCACCAGCCGGGCCATCTCATGGGTCGTCCAGACGTGCTCTCACGTCGTCTGGACCACGGAGCCGGTTCTGAGAACTCAGACGTTGCGCTCCTTTGGCCGGAGCTCTTCAGGATCCGTGTGATGGAGGGAATCACGGTTGACGGACCCAAGATTCCCCTCCTGCGCAATGTCCGGAAGGTGTTTGCAACTGAGCCGGAGCTCGAGGACCCCATGGTGCTCATCGCCCGGGAGCTCCTCAAGAACCGGAAGGCCCTCTCCCCCCACTCGGCCAAATGGCAAATCTCAGACCGACTCCTCCTGTTTCGTGGCAAGATCGTTGTGCTGCAGAATAAGGACCTCTGTCGCCGGATTATGGAGCAGCATCACTACATGCAGGTCGCTGGACACACTGGCCGCTTCAAGACATTGGAGCTGATCTCCCAAAACTACTGGTGGCCCCAGTTGTCCCGACACATCGGCCAGTACATCGGAACCTGCGACGCGTGCAACTGGACGAAGGCACTCCAGTGACTCCCCCACAGTGAGCTTCATCTGACCGAGATTCCATACGAGCGCTGGGACACCGTTTTGGTGGACTTCATTATCGAGCTTCTGGAGGTGCATGGGTTTGTTGTTGACGTCCGCGGTAAGCGGGCCCACTTCAACAAGTGTTATACTGGCCTTGGTGTTGTCAGAGCTGCCCAGTTGTACTACTGGAACGTCTGGAGGCACCACAGAACCCCCCGGAAGTACATTTCCGACCATGGTCCACAGTTCATTGCCGAGTTCACCCGCGAACTGTGGCGCCTCATTGGTATTGAACCTGCTACCTCCACCGCTTACCATCCACAGACCGACGGCCAGACCGAATGCGTCAACCAGAAGCTCAAACAGTTCATCTGTATCTTCACGAGCTACAAACAGGACAACTGGGATGAGTTCCTGCCGGCAGCCAAGTTTGCCTACAACAACCACGTCCACTCCTTGATGCAGCAGGTACTGTTCATGATGGACACCGGCCGCCTCCCTCAGATAGGTTTTGAGCCGAGCGGTAGGCACTCCGCTGACAAGTCCATCAACGAGTTCCGCGGCCGGATCACCACCAGAGTCTCTGAAGCCAAAGCTGCCCTTGTCAAAGCCAAGGACAAGTTCAAGCTGTACTACGATTGCCGGCGTGTGCCCGTGCCGGAGGTCAATGTAGGCGACCGAGTCTGGATGGATGTATCTGACATCAAAACGAGGTGTCCGTCACCCAAGTTCTCGGACAAACAGCTGGGACCCTTCAAGGTCGTGAAGGTTGTGGGCAACAGTGCGTACAAGCTCGAGCTTCCGCCGTGTTACCCTCAGCTCCACCCGGTCTTCCTGGTTGTGAAGCTCGAGCTTGCAAAGCCGGACCCCTTCCCCGGACACCCCCGGCACGATGAACCACTGCCCGTCCTCCAGACAGACAGAGATGAGAGGTGGGAGGTCGACAAGATCCTTGAAGTGCAAGTCCAATACGGCAGCCTCTGGTACATGGTGCACTGGAAGGGTTACAGTCCGGAACACGATAAGTGAGTAAAGCACTCTGATGTCTTCGCCAAGGACACCATTGACGCCTACTACCACTGCGACCCCAACACTCCCTGCCGGATCGCCTCAGCCACCTTCGACTCGCTGTCTTTCTGGAGGTGCGATAGGACCATCCGCTTCATATGTCAGGACACCGTATCCCAGGGGGGGGGGGGGGGTGATGTCAGGGGAACCCCACTTCTGCTTCTCCGGCTTCTCCGGATATCTCTCCGACTAATCCTCCGGATAACTCCCCGTCCACCGCTCCCACCTCAGCATCTGTCAATTTGCCCATCCATCTGTTCGCCCGTTCTCGCTGGCACGTGCTATGCGACCAGGCCCGGGATCACTGTAGATACTTCCAGACACGTGCTACTGGGTAGTTACCATTTAGTATATAAGGTTTCGCCTAGCGTGGGAATCCTCATCCTTTCTTCTCTTCGGATTCCCCCGCTAGGTGCGTAGTATTCCTGCTCCTGTATTATAGTACCTATATTTATACTTTAGATTCCCCCACTAGTTTCCGTGCCCTGTGCCGAGCTTAAGGTTGCCCTTACACTGTCACTAAATTGGTCTCTGATGGTACGTGCTTGGTCTTGACATAGTCATCACATTGCCGTGGTTGAGTCATGCAAGAAGCAGACGAAGGCAAATGGTGCAACATTGTTAGTTGCGAAGTTTTTGTGACATTTTTCTGAATGTTCGCTGGTCTGACGCTCGACGAGTCGAAGCGAGTGGTGATGGCTGCTTGCAAAAACGGTTGTTCTTTGAACCATTTTCCGCGCACGGAAAAGTTCTTCAAGGGTACCACCCACTCCCAAAAACTCTTCTTTCTCCGGGTTTTCTATGTTGGCCTGGATCCCCGCCCAAATTCCGACCCCGCAGGATCTGGAATCTCCCGGGGTCGACACCATGACCCGGTGGCTTGCGCATCGCAATTTTCATTCACCTTATGCCGGCTTCTGATGTTTTAGGTCAAATCTACGCCCATCATTCTTCGTCACCCTCGGGCCCATGCGACATTGCCACGGTTGTATCCTAGTCGTTCTAGACTCTCAAGCGAAGGGGTCGGATTCTTTCTCAGACGCCTTCGTCGGGAAGTTGAATTTTACGGGTCCTGTACTATTTGACGAGGTGGTTGAAGGCGCAGGAGGGACAATGGATCATCTGGCCCGACAATTTGGTCACCCACAAATGGGTGAACAGCTGGCTTGGGCCCTACATGAGCAATCTTGTCCATTCCATCGTCACTGGCCAACGTGAAAATTCGACTAGTGGTTGCAATGAAGTCCACCAGTGCAGAGTCTCGAAAAAACCCCGAATATGTCTTCATGGAGTGTTGCAGGCTTTTGGGACGAGTCATCCACGCTGATGAGGGGGATAGATGACAAAAATTCGCCCAAGGCATGCGATACTCGCGACGTACGTCCCTCCTTTCTTTGACAGACATACCCACGCTCGCAGACTCACGATACTCTCCGTTTCGAAGAAAATTCTCGCAAAAGATAAAAACGTCCCCGCCAATGATGTTGTAGGCATCCTTGCTGACGCGGGCGAGCTGGTGGAAATTCATTAGGAAACGCTTCCATCTTCGAACTCCGTAGGATCGGTTTCTTGTTTTATTTATCTTTTTGTAGTTTGTGGCTGACGATGGCGTCAGGTATTGGATGAACTATAGTTGGATCCACTCATCTTGCTACGAACCAGGCATTTCGAAAAGACGTGACTCGGATATAGCGTACCGAGTGTGGTCTGCTTTGTGAGTAGCCTGGGGACAAAGAGTTTAGATCAATTGGGCAGGCTACTAGATGAACAACACAAATGCAGATGATAGGGAATGGCGGCCTGATAATGATTCTAGACGATGGCTTACTATGCCTAGCCTTGTTGAGTCCCTTCAATATGTGTGTTCTACTCCTATAATCCAGACGTTCACTCCTCAGAACCAAGTCGCTCAAGATTTTCCTCTCCCTGTATGTCCTACACCTGCAGAGACTTGCGAATTTATTTCGTCTACTTAACATCGGTTCTCTAGTTCCAACACGAGATAAATTCCATAGATGCAGTAGTTACCAACCAAACTAACTCCGAGATGCCCGAAATCCAGCCGAAAGCAGCTCTTCAGTCATTGGACGGGGTTTAATGAGGTACAAATAGCATAACCTGTCTATTGATCCTTCTACTATCTTCTAAGTACGATACAAGGCAATGGTAAATTATTTTAATTCAGTGTAACCGAGCGCTCCATCGTGTAGCATTAAACATTGTGCTTGCCTTCGCCTTCGCGCGCGGTAAGAACCACACGCATCGGCTGGCGCAAGGTCACATAGTAGTCCTGCAGCGTCTTCGGCCATGCCTGCGCATCGAAGTCCGGTGCAAACTTGAACTCGAACGACTTGAGGAGTAGACTCATCACGGAGAGCATCTCGCGCTTCGCGAAGCGCTGGCCGACGCAGTTCGCCGCGCCGAGCGAGAAAGGGATGAACGCCGTGAGGTTGTGGCGCTCGAACTTAGAGTCGGGGAGCCACCTCTGCGGCAGGAATTGGTCGGGGCCGGGGTAAAAGTAGTCGGGGTTGCGGTGCAGGGAGTAGGCAGGAGTGGAGACGCTCGTGCCTTCTGGGATGAACCTGAAGGAAGCGGGGGGTTAACACCAGTGAAGACACTGTTGAAAGTGAAATATGATACATACTTTCCGCCGATTATCCTTCCCTCCTGACCGAGGCGGATCTGTCGTGTACCATTTGAAAGGACGGGAGGGTACAGGCGAAGCGTCTCATTCCTGTTTGAGATCAGGTCAACTCCAGAACGGCAGGTGGGCCGTAAGAAAACACGACTAACATGCATGCAGTGAGGAAATGCAGCTCCTCGTGCTTGTTTGCGTCAAAGCAATCTTCCACACCGTCAACGAACACACTGTCGATTTCCTGCTGGAGGCGGCGATAGATGTCGGGGTTGGAGCACAGGGACCACACAAGGCAAGTCATAGCAGACGCCGTTGTATCGGACGCGGCGATAATCCCCACTTTACCGTCCCCAGCGGCGGCTGCCAGAGTTGGCTTCACCTTTTCAACACCGGCTTCATCCGACTATATGGTCAAACACAGACAGTCAGTAAGGATGCTTCCCCTTGATCGCGGAGGAGAGCTCACAAGATGGTACCACAAATCCATCGTAGTTCCCGAGCCCGCCGCGCCACTCTGCATACGCTTCATTGCGAGATTCTCCGCAAAGTCGTTGAATTCTTTGAGATTTTTGGCCATTTGGGGGAACAGGTTCAGGGTGGGGATGATCCATGGCAGCTGGCCGGGCAGGAAGAATGCCCTATGCGCTGGTCAGGAACGCGTACTAGATGCGAAGGGTAACCACGTACTTCATATACCCGGCGATTCGTTCACCCAGGCGGCTATTATCCCGACCATCCCGCATCATCTCGAATCCGCCACCGAACGCCAAATCACTCATGAGGTCAAATCTATTGGTCATTAGGGTCGAATCAAGCCCAAGGGGAAGCGAGGCGCACGCGAATAGGTCGATCCAGTGGACGAAATCGACGGTTCCAACCTGCTGCCGCAGGCACGAGACCAGTTGGTGGGCGCGTTTCTCGAGAACAGGGTCGTATTCGCGGATGGCAGCAGAGGTCATAGAACGATTCCAGACCCGACGCTTCGCCGTATGAGCAGCTCCGATCGAGCACGCAACGGTGGGCGGCGTGTTAGGATTCCGGCCAGACTCGTAATCTAGCATATGCATCAGAGGACGAATTCTCGCGGGATAGCTCACTCACACCGTCCTTTGTCAAGGCCCCCAAAGTTCAACGTCTGAGTAACTGCTTCCGCCTCGATGATCGAGACTTCATTGGGGCCTGTGCGAGGAAGAGATCAGCGCTGGCCTCCTTTCCCAGCTTAGCCACCGACCTACGCGAACATACGGCCCGTATTTATCATGCAGCTCCTTGTGATAGAGATACTTGTAGCCGTACAGCGTTTTGTACAAGTCCCACAACCTCGTCACTTTGGAAATGGCGGGTCCGGGATATTCTGCCAGAGGGTGGAACGGAGAGAGGCGGTAGAGAGCGATAGAGACACCCAAAGTGGCGAGGAAAACGAAGTAGGTCCATAACAGCCGAACGAAGGTAAGCGGCCCGCCGACGAGGGATAAAAGAGCCGGGGGCTCGAGCGCAAGCAAGATGACGGGAATTTGTGCACTTGCCGGTTCGTATTTGTGGAAAAAGAAATGATTAACCTGCGAAAAAGTCAGGTCCCGAGGGCGGATTGACGACCAAATGCACAAACATACCAGTCCCAAGGCCGCAGCCCAGAGCGAAAGCGGGGAATCCATAGCAGGTGTTGAGAGGCCGAAGGTTAGGCGCGGGTGTTTTAATAACGGGGGATCAAGGCCGAGGCTCAAAAAAAGCCTGGACGGAAATGTGTGGCGCTCCCTAACGGCAAAGCGGATAAATGAGCAGGTCGATAAGGCAGTCCGAGCTCCAAGCAAGTTGTCAAGAAAAACCTACACTTGATGGTCTCTTTCGCACTGATTTCGAATCAAATCTGTGAATCACGGCATCGGCGGGATGTGGGCCTCGCCGATCAGGGCCCCGGCGCGGGCTAATGCGGATAGCTCCACATCCCGAGCATCTCGCGAATCGCGATACGCGACTCGGGGAGGCAGTGTCTGCCGGCAGCAAATCCGTGATCATACTCTGACAACCTCGAGTCGACGGCGTTCGATGAATGAATGTATCAACTCGACCTTGAGACCAAATCGGCTGCATATGTATGTACTTCAACTTGATCAATCCATCGGCGGAGATTCGGGATCATGTGGTGCCGTATTATACACGTCGATAATCTATTAAGCGATGTTGACTTGTACCAAGAAAAATCCGTAAAAACGCTACCAAAACTTGTCACATTGGCAATACCATCGGACGTTCCGGCGGAACAGGTCAAGGTACCCGGACAATGAATGCCTAACTCTCACAACCATGGAGAACGATACCAAACCGAGCAGCATGTGAAATACCTCGACAAAAAAAGTCCAAGCACAGTTAAAGCACAGTGGCTAACTCTCGACCCCTGAGGTCATTGCAAGGAAATCGGGCTTGGCTGCACGGTTGCCATGAGCGGAACTGCGTCCATTACGTGTTGGGGCCAGTGTGCAAGGGGCGGGTCGCTGAATGGCAGGACAGAAGAATGGCTTGATGCGTCGCCGAACCTCCAAGAAACGGCTAGAACCGGAACCTACTTCCGAGACAACTCAGCCCCGGCGGTGCATGTCGCTTTTGGCAGGTGTTCTTCGGCGAAGCGCCGGATCCGATCAAAGCCTAATGCCTCTTACTCGAGCCTAGTACCAAGAGATTTACTTATCTCAAGAGCTCCACAGCGACCGAACAAAACGAACTGCCTCCAGGTGGCGTTCAGGTTTTGCGGGTGTCTGAGAATGAATCTAACATCAAGAACATAAGTAATATAAATAGCGAGGGTTGGTCAGGCATCGACAATTATTTCAGGAATTTCACAGTGCCAGCTGCAGAAAAAAAACTATTACAGTCCCCGTAGCGCTCGGGAGCATCAACAATTATTATACAAACAATCTACAGCGGCGACTACGAAAACACATCTAACGCCATCCTCTATTATAATCCCGTGGTGGTCGGAGTGTGTCGGTCTAAAAATGATCTCTAATATGATAATGATACAGCAAGTGAGTAGTCGGGCATGGAGGCAGTATCACGGCCCAAAATTCAGGGGCCACGAGTTTTCCCACAGCGATCCCTGCGCAAGCCAATACACTGGCAGCGAGTCACACACATACGGGACAACCGCGCCTCTCTCACGAGGTGCCGCCTCCGGACTCTCAGACCATATTTCCAACCAGTTATCGAGCATCAGCTGTGAATGGAACGTGTCACCGCCGCCACCGGCAAGATGTTGGAGCGCCGGCCAATGCAGCGTAGAAGGCTGGTGGAGTGCTGTGGTGACGTTCTGGAGAATGGTGTGCATGAGGATGAATAGTCCGAACGACGTGAGCGGAAGGCGCGGGGGAGGCGGAGGCGGCGCTGGCGTAGGGGCGTCCAAGCCCAAACTCGTACCGGCAGTGGAAGGTGCGCCGCTCCGCGGGACGGCGAGTGCCGCAAGCGCCTCTTGCATACTCACGCCCTGTATCCGGTGCGAGATGGAGGTGGTGGCACCGTTGGGGCCCGGTGCATGTGCAGCCGTGAACCACTCGGCGCTGGATGCAGCGCGCCACAATACGTTATCACACGGGAGCGGGATGGCTACGTCAGAGGCTGAGAACGCCGGCGACGAGGGGGAACACATGCAGTCGTGTAGGTACGCGATGAGCACGGCTCTAATAAAAGAAATCAGAACTCAAAAAACCATTTATAGCGCAAATCTCGCACCGTTTGATCGTCTCAAAGTGCACCCACTGCATCCATGCCGACTCGAACTCAAAGCAGTACGATGCTTTCCACGATGCGACGCGTTGAACCAAACACGTTTGTCGGATCATCTGAGGAATAGAGTCACTTCCCGCGCGCTGTCCATCAGAGAAACAGTAACTTACGGCGACAAGCAGGCCATGAAGCAGCGCACGTTTAGGATCCGGTGGGGGCGGCCCCTCACCTCTGCGTTGAAGCAGAAACATCGCTTGGAGCAGGACGAGCCCGATTATTAACTGGATTTGGCGGTGGTGAACGTCGAACTGGAAATCTGTCGCGTCGAGCGTCTCCTGCGCACTCAGAGTCGCGAACTCCTCAATGATCTCGGAGAGTTCCGTCTCAACGAAAGCGGCGGCTTCAGGCGTATCGAGAAACGTCGCGCCGCAGGCGTAGAATATCCGCGCCAAACGCGGGGATGTGTCGGCCATTTTCCACGTCGACGCGTGAATGAGCGGGAACTGCTCGAGGAAGCGGGTGAAAAATAGATGAACTAGAATCGATCGGGAATGTGAGTTTAACAAAAAAGTACCGAGAACGACACCCACGGTAGATGTCCACGGTCGCGGGGGATGTGCTGACGGGGCTCCGGGTATCCAAATGGAATACAGCGAGCTCGGCTGAAGGACTTGGTACACGGTCATCGTCAGATGAGAACAGAGCCGAGTCTAAGAAATCCTCATAAAAGCCGAAAGGCGATGAACCATTCGATGTCGATGAGCTTCCCGAGGAAAGCCCGCCATCCAACAAGTCTGGAAGACTGAGAAGTTGGGATGGAGACGATGAACGGGTTGATGAACTCCCTGAGGAAAAGCCGCAGTCCAACAATTCTGGAAGGTTGAGAATTTGGGACGTAGGCGTTGAAAGGCTCGATGACTCCCCAGAGGAAAGACCACAGTCTAATAATTCCGGCAGACTGGGAATTTGGGACGTTGATGGACTACCGGGTGGTGGTGAATCCTGGTCGGATGGCAGAGAACGGTACTGGTCCGGATGGTGCTTGAACACACATTCCCGGCCTCGGGAAGTACATTTGGCACACGGATACTCCAGATTACACTTGACCTTGGACTCGGCACATCCCTGTCAATTGTTCAGTATCGGAACGCGTATTCCACCAAAGAATACGTACCTCGCAGGACTTCTTCCGAAAGCGTTGGACAGCCCTGTATGGGAGCCGGATTCAGCGATTCATCCTCGTCTTATTGTCTTTGAGTACTCACGTTCCACACGTGCGCACATGGCGGACGAGCAAATCACTTCTGGTGAATTCTGACCCTTGACATAGCTGAAGAAAATGAGACCGATGATCGAGATGAAAAACGACGAGTCTTACGTGACAGCGATATCGACGTTCGTTCGTGTCTGCAGCAGGCTTGTCAGTGGCTTGCGATCACGAAGCAGGAAAACATTCCCCACGTACGAGATCTGAGGTGCCTATTTAAGTGGGTCGTTCGGGTGAACTTCGCGGGACACAACGAGCACTGTTTTGTCTTCGGAACGGTAGGTACGTTACCCTTGTGTGCTCGCAATTTCGACATGGGGTCCCGGGTTGTGGTCGAAGGCATAGCGCGAGCGTTCGGAGTGACGGGGAGGAGTGAAAGATTATTTAAATGTCCGCCGCCAAAAGGGGAGCGTTCCTCAAGGAATTGCGATTGGCATCAAACGTCACTTCGGAAGTCGACGACGCAATGGAGCAAAGATTGACAAAAGATCTTGTATGATAAGGACTATCCCAACATGTAAATATGTTACTAGAGCAAGTTAAATAAATACGAGGTCGGGGGAGTACCGACTGGTAGCTTTGGAGTGCTGGCTCCATTGTTAATCAATGCCAATACAGCTCTGATTACTGCGATACATACCGCAGCACCATCTCGTTTCGACTGCGGCGATCCCTGCGGAGGTATCTATTGACAAATGAATTGTTGGTATTGTTGATGACCGTCGGATCGAAGGTAGTTGCTTCCGGATTAATCGATCAACTGTCATCGTGCTTCCATTGGCCTTGTCGACATCGGTTTCTCAGTATACAGCATACAGGACTGCGGGACCAATCTATGGCCGGCGCCCTTGATGACTCGTCTGCGTTCTCCTCGTTACCGAGTGCAATTCGACCGCCGCGTATTCTTGTATTCTGCCCGACCTCATTCTACATCCGATTCAGCCTGATTATCAGGTCGATTCTCTACGGAGTTCTGCCTTTTGTGTTCAGAGTGGAAAGCATGTTGGATCGGGCTTTGGCCGTGCCGTGAGAACGAGTTTTTTCACAGGGCGAGAAAACAATCCGCGGGAATGTCATCAATTGGGCGGGCTTGCGTATGTGGCTGGGTTCAACTAAGCGCGCGCTGGGCACGGCCTCATCATTGCCAGCCCCTTTCATTTCGCTTTCCACCGACCTTGAGCGGTATCCAAGATAGACCCCGTTAGCGATGTAGATATTTCCCCTCGGAAGTGGTTTCGCACCGAGCGCTCGAGACCGCCCTTATCTCGAACGTGCTTCGAATAGGTACCACCAAGAGTCTTCTTGCCCACCAAATGGGTGCATCAATCACGCAAAGAGGACTCATACGGGGAAATCAAATGCGATACATTATGGGCGCTACGCCGCGCTTGCCGGATTTGCAGCACATGGTCAGCGTCAACTTACGACCCGAGCGCGGGAATCAGTGGCAGACCATATCATGGCCATGATAAAGCCCACGGATAATAGGAAATCACTCTCAAACTCAGTTTCACTATCACAACTTGAAGCGCCGTCATGGAAACTCCTGGAAACCATTGAAAAAATTACGCGGAAGCTGTGCGGCCCAGTACTGAATTACTCCAAGTCTATGACCTTCTAACTATTCTTAGCAACTTGGCAACTCAAACATCGACGAAAAAGGGCCGGACTATCTCGGAAACTTCCGACGACCTTCGCAAGGAGTGCATAGAAGATTAGTATCAGGCGTTTGCAAACGCTTGCTCTGAGGCCCAACAGTTGTTCTCCTTATCATCAACGCATATGCATCACTCCGACACCTATTTCTTGGTGAACAGCCATTTTCAACTGAGCAGCTATCACGCAAAAGTTACAATGGATGTTCTAATCAGAATAGCTGTTGGGTAGGGCTAGAGCTGATTGCGTCCGCTCGGGAAATAGGTGTTGGCCGGACGGAATAGGATGTTTTTGAAGCTATCTAAACAGGCACGTAGTTCAACTCGGTAGTTCAGGTAGTTCAATGCCGGTTAGAAACTTGAACCAAAAAAAGGCTGCTTTTCAAATGACTGATAAAAGTGTTATATGCACTCTCAAATATTTAAAACTACCAACCTTGCTCATTTCCAGCACCTGCCGGCAGAAACCACTGGAAACCGACGAGAGGATATCACGGGTCCACGACGGCTCGGTGGCCATTGGCGGAAATCAGTAGCCTCAGTGATGGACACTGTCAAACAGCGTCCGGCAGTGGCCGCCAATAACCATCGGTGGCCAGCGGCGGCCGCCAGCGAGCTTGTTACCTCCGGGCATATTACTCATCGCCAGTGGGCTCCAATGATTCATCAGCCACTCAATTCCAGTGGACTTCGCTGGAAATGACTGGAGAACATACAAATGTTTGATATGTCTTGATTTACCTCGTGCTACATTGAATATATAAAAGAGTGTGTAGGCACACCAAGAGAATGCCGTGGGCTGGAAGGTTGACTAAGAGGCCAACCGTTGAACCGTCAAAGTGCGAGAATGGAGGCAAATATTTACTTTAAATAACTGTGGGGGGAAACAACTTAGGGCTCCAACCATTTAGTTTCCGTTTGAAGTTTGGGGCAAATCAAACGGAAACGGTTGCCAAACCGTTTTAAAACCGTTTCAAACCGGTTTCAGACAGTTTTTTGGCAGGGAAAATGAAAAAACGGGTTGAACGAACCCGATTTCACCTGAAAATCCCCCCAGCTCTTCTCCACAGTGGTATACTCCAATTTTATAGATTCAAAAGTGTACGAGAGCCTTCCTTGTTTTCTTCCCTTGTGCAGAGGTGCGCTCCCGCCATCAATCGCGGCGATCATTCCCAATTAGGATACCGCCCTCGCCATTGTATGCCGTTCCAAATGCACTTTTATTATTTCCCAACACACATAGCAATATTTCATCTTTTCCCAACACATATAGCCTTTTTTTCAGCTGAGTATGAGATAGGAATTTGAGGCCATTTTCCCAACATTCATTTACAGGATTCGGAAATTTCCCAATGCTCATTTGGTAGTTCAAAAATTCCCAACACATTCAAGGTCGCAAATTTTTCCCAACACACATTCGGGGTCAAAAAATTTTATTGCTCAAATCGAAGCCTATATCCAGGGAATAGCCCCGGCGAAGGTCAAAAGGCCGTAGTTGTGTTGAACGATTTCCGGCTAGCCCGTCCTTGGCGAAGGATTTCCTTATTTGGAAGTTCATCATTTGGCTTCCTTGTGTTCGTTCAACATAACTATGGCCTTCTGACCTTCGCCTGGGCTATTCCCTGGCTGTCCTTGGATATAGGCTTCGATTTAAGCAATAAAAAAATTTGACCCCCAATGTGTGTGGGGAAAAATTTGCGACCTTGAATGCGTTGGGAATTTTTGAACTACTGAATGAGTGTTGGGAAATTTCCGAATCCTGTAAATGAATGTTGGGAAAATGGCCTCAAATTCCCATCTCATACTCAGCTGAAAAAAGGCCTATATGTGTTGGGAAAAGATGAAATATTGCTATGTGTGTTGGGAAAAAGTGATGTGTGTTAGGAAATAATAAAAGTGCATTTGGAACGGCATACCATTGACCTCGCAACCTTGTATTTTGGCCCAAAATTCAATGGGACCAACATTTCTCGCCGTTTTGAATCTCGTTGAGACCCAAACAAATTCTAATAACTGTATTCAGTTGGTCGGTTGTTCAAAACCGTTTGAACCGTTTGTTTGCTAACCGTTTACCGTTTGGCCCAGCCAGCAAATCAAACGAAAATAAAACCGGTTAAAACCGTTTGAAACCTGTTTCAAACGGAAACGGTTGGAGCCCTAAAACAACTATTCTCCGGGTCCATGTTATAGTATGGAGCTGGGAGACTGGAGAGCCCCATTTGCTTCACATTCAAGCAGAAGTGGCTGAAAACCGACGGCCGAGGATCGCAGTAGTAGGAGTGGAAGTTGGGGGTTCAGGATCCAGTGATATCCGGTGGGGTTCACTGGAAATGGATGATCACCTGACCACCCGTGAGCCGCCGGTTTCCGAATTCCATTGGAAATTGAATGCGTTGAACGTGCACTGGATCAACAGCATCAGCCAGTGCCGAATAATGCCGATCGGCCGTTTGGCAGCGGATCGGCCATCGGTAGTGCTCGGCATTGGCATTGGTTGGACGGATGACGGTCGAGGCCGATGCCGAGCGTAATGCCAGACTGGTATCAAAAGCCGGCAGCGCGTTCTGTGCTTTCACTAGAATCCATTAGGAGATCTATCAACATGCCACGGTTTCCGCCGAATACCACCGAATTCTGTGGTTCCTGGCCACCCTTGCCAAAAGTCATGATATTAGGAGAACCTTTTCAATACATGGTGGTTGATATCAGCACATTATGGCCCCACCTCGTTCTATCGTGCGGAGTGTGTCCAATTGGTGTTGAATGTCGAATTCTAGGACCGGCATTGAAGTCAACCGCCTTTTGTAATTACCTGGTCGCGATCCACCCAGATATCGTTATCTCCGGACGGATTACTGGACGGTTCAAATTACGTCTCCAAGGTCTATGTCTGGCTGCTGATAGCATGTTATGACAGGTTGGCTAACGACGATTTGGTATCTATCAAAGGCGGTGGTGGGTTCATAAATTCTGGTATGGGGTACGGATGACAAACGTCACCTCAAGTTTGATGTAAGAAGCCTGAGTTATCCGTAAAGTGACACAAGCACTCTCAATCATGAAGCCGTGAAAACGCAGTAGAATTGAAAGATTAGACGGCCGTGTTTCGAACCGTTCAGCTGATCATATTGACCCGCGAAAACCAAGGCTTTTGAACCAGGAATTGAATCCGCCTTTCGTGAACCGCAACACCGCAACACGCAGGACCTCTGCGAACTCAAGTTGAAAGACCGGGACAACAACAATCTTCATTGATACCGTGCCAGTCACCGTAACTAATTGAGTCATGTAGTACGCATGTTCTGACGGCACAGAAGACATGTCATGTCGACGCTCGAGGTGGTGGTTGGTTGAAAATCAAACGAACCTGATAGCCATGGAATGGATGTTGTGGCAGTTCGTAGATTTCAAACTTCGAGGGAATATCATTTTCAACACCAATCCTGGGTTCAACTTTAGCCCATTCGGCGTTTTATTCCCGTTCTTCCAATAAATAAATCCTCGGGAACTCAGATAGGGGGTGAATTTTGAACTTCTGCCAGTCTTGAGCTTGTTAATCGCTTTCATAATGGCAAAAGACTAAGGGCCGGAGTAGACAAGTTAAGGGAAACGATGCCTTATTACTATATCATTGACAATAAATACCTAAGGACGGAGTCCCCTCTGGGCCATCGTAATTAAGGTATCGGTAGGTAAATCTAAATAGAAGCTCACTCTCAGCGAACGCATCATGACTAACGACGCTGAGAGCCGCTGATAATTTAACAGAGAGTGTGGACCGTTTGGAGCATACAGCAAGAGTAGGGAACGAGACGTCGAGGACTCTATTTCCACGCTGCCTTGATCACATCGGAAGCGCGCTCTCCAATGACATACGCCGCGGCCTGGGGATGGGCAGCAGGAATGAAAGGCTGAGATAATGGTCGTCAGGGTGTGGAGTACGAGGCGTGGATGGGGTACTCACAGTGACGGAGAGATCAACAACCCGCAGCCCTGTCAGTCCCTTGACCTTCAAGTCGGGATCGACGACACCCCATGAGACACCCTTCGGGGACATTGCGGCTGAGCCAGCGGGGTGGAAGATTGTTCCCACGTGGTCACGCAGGTACGATTCGATACTGGCGTCGGTGGAGGGGTCGAGACCAACGGGGGAGATAACGTAGTCGGACCAGGCTGGTGCGGTGGTAAAGCGCACCGCGTTCTTGGTGGCTTCGCGCATGAGCAGCAAGTCGAGTTCGGTGCCGAGGAGATTGGGGTTGATAAGCGGGTCCGCGAGGGGGTCACTGCTGTTCAGCGTGATTGCGCCGCCTGCGGGTGAATGAGTAAACGACCATTAATCAGAGAATGTACGGCACGCACGAGAAGTAGGGGAGACCAAGGCGGGGATCACGGCGACGAAGTTGCCCGTGGGCGGGGGGGCGCCAATGCCTCCATTCGATATGAGAAGCTCGGTCTGCGCGGAGTTGGGCCCGGCGGAGGGATCCTCGTACTGGTCGAAGATGGACGAGTTCTCAGGGAGACGGAACCACCCAATGTGACTCGGTGGGTTGTTGACGAGGGGGCCGGTGCGGGTGGCGTTCCATTGGGCAAACTGCTCCGCTGCCAAAGTGGCGTTGCGGTCCGCAGTCTCGAAGGTGTCGGTTGAGTTGACGAGGAACGAAAGGAGAAGAATGGGATGGTCAGTGAGATTCTGCCCGACCGAAGGAAGGTTGTGGATGGGTTTGATTCCCAGAGCGGTGAGCGTCGTGGAATTGCCGATGCCGGAATGGAGCAGGATGTTGGGCGTGCCAACGGCTCCAGCGGAGAGGATGACTTCCTTCTGGGCAGTCAACGTGAACGTCTCGCCTAAGGAAAGATGAGACAGCGTGCTGCGAACAATGTTCGGGATTCGTACCAGTGGGCTTCGCGTTGGGATCCTGGATGAACTCAACGGTACGAACATCGCCGGCAGGGCTCTTGACAACACGTGTGACCCGCGCGTTCAGCAAAACATGCAAATTGGGGCGAGCCAAGTATTTCGGAGCAAGATACGAAGTAGCGGAGCTGCTCCGCTCGCCGTCCTGAATGGTCGCTTGTGCCCAGCCTACAAGGTGATCAGTTACCGGAACTAATTGATTAGGTCGGAGCGTACCGATTCCAATGGGATTTCCGTTGTTCATGTCGAGGTTGAAGGGGTAGCCCTCGAGCTGAGACGTGGCTGCGATGATCCGGTCGTTGATGGGGCTGGGGAATCCCGGAAGAGAGACACTGTTTACTCCGGTAAATCCATGGGTGGAGGGGTCGAACTGGCCGGTGGTGTTGTGGTGGTCTTGGGGGGGGAACGAAACGCTCGTTCTATGGGCAGGCATCAGATCGCCGAAAACCAGGAGCGCGGGCACAATGATGCACCTTTTTGAAGTACGGGAGGAGGCTGTTCCAGGACCAACCCTTGTCTCCGGTGAAGGACGCCCACCGATCAAACTCCTCCGCCGAGCCACGAGTGTAGACCATATAATCTGGGATTGGAGTTCATTTCGATTGAAGACATTGGGCTCAACAATGGGCAGACTTACTGACGGAACTTGAACCTCCGAGGACATACCCACGGTTGTAGACGACGCTACGGCCATTCAGGCCGACCTGGCCAGTCGTCGTATAGTTCCAGTCCACAGAGGACTTGGGCGTCGCTCTTGTCCCGAAGAAGGGGACAATGATGTCGATGTCATCCTTGTTCCTGGATTAAAGGTTACCATCAGGCATAAAACGTATTGCGCTGGATGCTTACGATCCGCCCGCTTCCAAGACCAACACCGAATGGGCGGGATTCTCGGAAAGGCGATTCGCGACAACATTCCCCGCCGTTCCGCCACCAACCACGATAAAATCGAACTTTAAGTTCAACTTGTTCAGATCGGCGGCATTGTCGAGTAGAACACCCGAGCAAAGCCTCGTAGAGAGCGCGAGAACGACAGTAGGGAGGAGCCAGGCCATGGCGTTTGAGTTGGCGTTCAGTGGCATGGTCCAAGCTTTTAAACTGCCAATGAATCACTGTATTGCTGTGTTGTTCCGCGATCCGCTAGCGAGTCGGACAGGCGGTGGCGTGGGATTCGTTCCTGATATTGAATCTTGATCCCGTCCTTGGATCCAGATCCAGGGTGGTAACAAGGCAACAGCGCCATTGACAGTTGTGGGTGTGGGCCGGGCAAATGGCAAATGGCAAATACTAGTACGAATACCATACCAGGGGTCCAGAGGCGCCGGCCGCGTCGGCACAGACCTGGCCGTGTTGATTTTTGTGTCTGGTTCGAGCCCGTGAGATCGGATCATGTCGTCGGCATTGATGGCATTGCGAGTGCAGAGACCATTGCCTTGACACAAGTGGTAGACATCTGTTTCACCTCCCATATTTAGGCCATCGAATACAGGGAGACAATGAACGTCCAAGCGTCGGAGTTACGTCAAGGTAAAGGTACACTGAAACCGAATGCAACCAACACAATCAAATTATTAGCAAATAAAACTCGGGTGTGAACACAGCTGTTGTTGAGCTGTTGAGATGCACAGTGACGCCCAAGCCGCCCCACATGAGCTCCGAGAGGCGATCCTGACTCCTTCGCCTAGGCGCTTAGGCCGCTCGGAGTAGCGTTCGGGCCTCAAGTTGTCGGCGACTGCGTATCCTTTCGGACTGTGGCCATTCTTCCCCATTGCTCGCGTCTCTGGATGAGCAGAGATGAGTCGGCTTTCATTACCGACCCACACTGACATGAGCGGCGACACCGAAACGTCGCACTTTCATCGCTCCTGAGCGTTGAGCGCCGCAATCCCTGGACCAGCATTATCACCGGCGCCGAGATTGCCGCGCTGAAATCCATGGGTGCAAATCGAACGCTCCAGGCGGCGCGTTTCGCCGTCGACAGAGGCTGCCGGTGTCTCGAGGGGCTGTCATTAGCTTCACCCGCACAGCAACTAGTACTGCCGAGTTCCGCGTTTGGCGCGAAGCCAGCCGCCGCTTCTAGTCATCCGCATATTTTTGTCCTACAGCTGCGCAGTGGAACGCGGGCTAGGCTTACAGAGGAGATCTAGGCTTGTAGACGCACTATGTTATGATCGGCCGAAGCGGGCACTAGTTGCGCCCGACAGACGATGCTGTCTACACAGTTTGTGTTGGCATCAGGAACCATAAATTGCGTGGCGCTTACTGTGGTCTGAGTTTAACCAAGGGAAATAGAGAGTCTCTGTCCGGCAACGAGAACAAAAGACCGTTACCCCAGACGCCAGAGAAGCCTGCCTGAAACACGACTGTCAGGACAAGTATCGTGGGAAGCCATGATGCGAAACCAACGGGTAAAAGAGGGTCAAGGATCGGATGTCTGGCCCCACAATTCAGTTGTTGCGGAGACAATTCAACCGAATGAACTTCTACTGTCAAGGGTGAGGACGGCGAGCCGAACGAGCTTCTACTGTCAATCGTGAGTACGCCGACGTCGAATGCACCCCGATGACATCTGCCGGTGTGGTTCGTAACTGGATGCGAACACTGAATCAGTTGTTTCTGGGGCCAGCAACGCCGAGTGTCCTCGGCATATCTCGGCGATCCTCCAGAGTGACAGCCGAAGTCACTCACGGCTGCTGAGAATTTGGAGCGTGAATTAGAGCGTAACCCTAACCCATGCAATTTCAATACGCTGGAGGCTGCACAACAGTGGACTTGCCTGCGGCGTTGTATTGTCATGTTCGGAAGTGAATGCCAGTAACGAACAATTGAACACGATTCTATCTTCTAGTGACCTACTGACGATTTCGAATCCAAGAGGTGGTCGAGACTAGAGTGAACTGTGTGAGAGGAAGAAGCAAGTCTACTGGCATGGGACCACGCAAAATTGAATATGGTTGCCAACGTCCAGTGACCTACTGACGATTTTGAACCGAATGGCAGAAAGGGGAAGAATGCGTGTCATAGTACTATCAAGATGGTGATTGTGAAGGTGGGAGGGCGCACCACAAGCATCGCAGTTGGATACAAAGAACTCGTATATTCGAGAAAGCCAAGCCTCGCGCCGAGTCTCAAAAGGCTGGACCCAGAGTTAATTGCGTTCAACCATTTGAGTAAAATAGAAAGGGATGCAAACACACTGAATGAAAACCTGGATGGTCGAATCGGAATCAGTAAACCAGGTCCACGAAAAAGGGTGGATTCGAGTAGTGAGATCCGTCCGTTCTTCTACTTAGGAACCGACATGAGTGGTAATGAGATTGAATTACACGAGACAGAAGGCGGAAACGAGTTGGAGAGACATCAAGTGGTTTTGTCATGTGTTGGGCGAGTGAGAGCTTGGAAGTCCTCTGAGTCTGAACACGCGATAGGAGAGAAACAGGGCTGGATCCAAGATACGCCTTGAGGCTCAAAGCAAGGAGATGGAAATGTGAAACTCGCCCAGATATCGCGAACCCAGTCGACAGAGTGATGGAGAGGCAGGAAGGCCGCGCCAACGAAGAGAGGGGAAAAGGTCCAAGTACAGGCTATACTTATAGTGAGTCAGTGATGACGTCAGGCGCTGCCTGATAGGGTGAGTAAGCCATGAATGAGACGGAAGATATAATAACTACATGTCCGCTCCCATCCACACCAGCGCTCGACCTCGGACGACGGAGAAGGTGGTGGCACGGAAGCGTTGGTAAATCACCTGATCAGCCATGTTTGATGACACGTGCCCTGCACCGCCCCTCTCGCGCTTGCTTCTCACCACCAAGTTCATGCCACCCACAAAGCCGCGCCCAGACCCACTCTACTCTTGCTACCACAACCTTCAAAGCTTCAAGATGATCCCTCAACCTTCAAATATTCTCAAAATTTCGGTGCCACCGACTTTGGGACGCAAAGTTTGGTGAGCCATGGCACTCTTGAAGTCTTCAAGTCTAGCCAAAATTTAGGGGTCACAGCTAAGTCGGATTTAAAGGTCGATTTTTCGTTTAGATCTTCCCAAGCTCCAAGCATCAACTCTTCATGCCACTCACAAGGCGTCAGGACTTTCTTGGCAACCGTCCGATGCGCTCCAAGTTTCTTCAGTCTGTGTTATTTCCTTCCCTGTCTCTTGTCTTGCACAAACGTCCATTCTCCTCACCCCACTTCAAGCTACCGATAATTGTTCCGGGACATTTCACTTGCACTGTCGCCCGCCAAAATCGGAGTAACATTCAAGATTTATCAGTCGCCACCTCGACGTCTTCCTTCCGCTCGGCTCTACGCTTGTTCCCGCTCCATTTTATAGGCTGCAAAATTTCTACCACGCCCCGTTGCATGCGTTCTTGTTTTCGATCTAGCCGCCGTCGGTCCGCCGAGGAGTCTGGAATTCAGTTTAATACAATACCGGGTCTTGTGCAGAGAGACTTCTACCGAAGACACGACAGGGCTTCCTCTTGGTCCTCAACCTCCACATCAAGCACACGCGCTGGCTTGACCCTGTGTCATGGAATCGCCTATCGGCCCGCTCGTTGGTCAAGAGGAGCGGATGTTAAGAAAAGCAGCATGAAGGCGCAGAAACCATTGGAATGCGAGTCTATTGCTGTCAATGAAACGATCTAAATCAAGGACTCTTGTCTCTCCGAATCTGTCCACGTCTCCACGCCGTATTCTTTGACGCAATTTTTTCTGTCCAGGCAATCTACATCTCCCGGGATTCTTCTGAGAAGGATGATCCTTCGCACCAGTTTCAATGCCGCTCAATTGCTCTTCGGTCTTCTGGGATCATTTTCTCCGACGGCGCCAATCAGAACCTCCCTTGATAGTCGATCTCTGCATGTCAAGTGAGGCTACTTCTACCACGGCTGCACGGAATCTTCCGGGCTTCTTGGAGGTCTCATGTCCGCTCTGTGCGCGGGTCGATGCTTCAAGGTGCTCAGACGCACCCACCATGCTGCTGCTCATCGGAGTTTCTATCTCTTTCGCTCTCCGCTTAGTCCGTGCCGCAACTTCAATGTGAGTGTCAGTACAGCCGGGCATGTCGTTCCAGACACGCTCTCCTGACTGATGTTTGAGGTCAGTAGGACTCGGTATAATGGATACCCACACAGTTAACACATCACCAGGATATCAATGCATCTACTCCGCCATTTAGTATACTGCGTTGCTCACGCTGCGACATCCAACGCTTTTTAGCATGTGCCAGGTTCCATGTCTTGCGTTCATTTCAGTGAACTAATCCGTTGATTGCTATGAGGTAGTACGGCGACCCGCTGGCAATGGCGCAACACGGTTGGCCGTCTCACTGCGCGACCTGGACGCGTGGGCGATTGGGGCTAGAGCGTGTTTAATTCAGCTTATGTTCCAAGAATCGATTGACACGACGCCCAGTGGTCAGGGACTCTTTGAGTACCTGCAATGAATCGAGGACATGTGCATGGAGCCAATAATGGCGGCACGCTGATGGTTTCGTACCTATCGGCTCCGAGTCTCGTTCTTGATACCCACAAAGTTCCAGGTAGGGTGAGCCTGTATTCGTCGGTCAGCGCTTACTTGAACTATACAGTTTATCCGGCTACCACCAGCCCAACCCGGACTCGACCCATTCAAGTCCACTTCAACAACTTCAACCTTGAGCTCAACTACTCCGAGGTGCGTGTTGAATGTTCCTTCATTCCCTACTGCTTTTCTCCTCCACATTCCTTTCTCTCCTCGAAGCCTTCCCTTCTTTCATCTGTCTTTTCTTTGTCTCGAGTTTTGGAATTTTTGGCTCAAACTTGACGTGCCAAGGACTCGATTGATAACGTCCCAAGTCGTGTTCAACTATTATACCGTGCGTTTCAAGTCCATTTAGCACATTGTTCTTTTCCTCCCGCACTGTGTCTCTCTAAATTGGTCCTTCCCTCTTTGCGTCGCCTTTGCTGATCGATTTCTTCGCGTTGCGTTGCCTTTTCCTTTCACTTTGCTCATTCTTTCCAGACCCTTTCTCTTCGCTCGCCCCTTGCCTTTCTCTGTCCCAGTGCCCGATTATGTTGAACCTTCAAATGTCAACAGCTTTTTAATACCGCACCTCAAGCCACTGGAACCATCCTTTCGTTCCTACCTTTACTCGGTACGTGTTTTGTTTTGACTTTCTGTTCAACAGTCACAGTCCTTCCTGGCTCTCCTAAGGCACTCATTCTCTTGTTTCGCTGAGCCTCAATCTCGTATCTATCACCTCTCGATTCCTGGAGTCCTCAAAACCAAGGCCTGGTTCATACTAGAGTATTCTGTGTCGAACATCCCTTCCTTCAGTCGTACCTGTATTCGTAATTTCCGTGGCGACCCGCTCTAATTGCAATACGCCTACCCTCCCCTTTGTTTTGGCTCTCTTAACCCCGAACCAGGCGGGATTATCTCGGTTGAGTTGTACTGACACAAAAGTTCCGCGCGCGATGTAGGCGCCTCAATCTATACAAACGACTATTAGACAGCTCACGTCCATTGATGCTTCAACTTCCACACTGAGACTCGGGATTCGTAGATACTACCCATTGAATTTGAATACTAACCTTGTTGTCCAGATCTTCGTGGAAATGTGCAAGTAGCGATGGCCATTCACCATTCGCGATATTCTTCGTTGGGGTTGAAGGAAGCCGAGTCTGCCGAGAGAAGCTGTGCCCTTGTTGTCCAATGTTGATACAGACAGCGCGCGACTGTGGTGCCGATTGCGGGCAACGACGTCTCTTCAACGACCTCGCCCCAACACTAGTCGTCCATGATTCAATATCGACGAGTGGCAGCCGCCGGCTAATAGTCCGCCTACAGACCGGAGCCTCGCACGAAACCGAGCCCTTCCCCGTCTACCCGCAACTTACGGACTCTAACCTGGGACTCGGTTGTGCGCGGGGGGGGGAAGGACACGGTGCTCTTCCCAACTCATCCTTAACTAATGCGCTTCCCTCTCGTTCTTGACAGGCTCCCTCTGCCGCTCGCATCGACCCCAAAACAACGCCACCTCATCGCGCAGCTCGAATGTACTGCATGCGCTCGGCGGCTCGGGACGGCGTACCGTGCGTGTGCGACGAGCTCGATTGCCGTCCCGTCGGCGCATAAGATCACGCCCTCTGTCGACCTTCGCGAGGGGAGAATGCGCTATCCGCGCGATGGAGCGCGTCGTCTTCCCGCTTGTGCCCACGCCGATGGGCCCAGGGGAGGAGATGGAGCTCGACATCGAGGGCGTAACGCCGCCGCGCTTCCCTTCCCCCTCGTCTTTCCCTGTGTCGTCTTTTGCGGCGCAGGCTTGGGCAGGGAGATGGGTACGGATATGGGCAGGGATACGAGGAGCACGGCGGTGGCGGGTACGCAGGTGGGGTATGCGAGCACCAGCGCTGCCGCTTCCGCCGTCGTGAGTACGAGCACAAGCGGCAGCAAGCCGTACGCTGTCGTCGAGCGTAGGGGAGGGTGGGATGTCGTGCACGAGCCAGAGTGTGGCGGTGGGCGCGGGAGTAGGCGGGATTAGGCGAGCGGTGGAAGGATGCCAGCGGGGCGGCGGTTCCTGTTTGGCGGGCGCAAGGCCCGTTCCCACTGCGGGTGGTCTAGGGCAAGGGAAAGGCCGTTCTTCGGGACAGCGCGATGGATGTCGACGCAGGTCAGTCTCGTTTCCGTCTCGCAAAGACTAGGAGAACTGACGTATTTCGTACAGAAGAACTACCACCTCTCTCTCCCCGCCTACCGCTCGCTCCTCCTCCGCCTCCGCCTCGCTTCCAATTTCAGCCTCCTCTTCCCCCGCCACAGCTGCCGCCGGGTCCCTCCCCCGGCACGAGCTTCGCGGCGCCTAGCTTGCAGTCCCTGCACTCGTCGGGCCCGCGTCCGGCGTGGTTCTCCGTTGGCACAAGTGCGAATCTAGAGGTCCGAGAACGCGGGGATTCGACGGACGTGCGGTGGGGGAGGAGGGACAATGGGGGATCGGCGCGCTGACGTGGCTGCGGGAGAGGCCGTGGGCGTGGCCTCCGTGGCCACAGTCGACGGTGCTTCGCCGTCTGTGGAGGAGATGTGCGTGGATGCGGACGTGTCGCCGCGCGTACACTTTGTGGAGAACGTGGAGCCGGGCACTGCGCCTGTGGATGACGTGGAGACCCCGAGGGAGACGGTGGCATCGCCGGTGGCTGTCGAGCCGCCTTCGCCCAATTTGGATCCGACCGCCTCACTCCCACCTGACATCCCTGTGCCCGCCCCTCTTGCACACGGCCCATCCCCTGCACCTGCCGCACCCGCACCCGCACCTCCTGCGAAGGTGTTAGAACGCGAAAAAGAGCAGCGGGAGCGCGAGAAGGATGGGGTGGATAAAGAGAGCGATGCCGTGCCCAGCAAGGTGGAGGATGGTCTCACACCCATTTT
Organism: Mycena olivaceomarginata; assembly: GCA_029378375.1. Lineage (NCBI taxonomy): Eukaryota > Fungi > Basidiomycota > Agaricomycetes > Agaricales > Mycenaceae > Mycena > Mycena olivaceomarginata. Next base: position 75,437 of record JARKIC010001486.1, on the reverse strand, counting down.
TGACGGCATCCGGAGGTCAGCAGTCGGCGACAAACCGCCCTCTGTGGAGGCGGTGCAACAGGACGTCGAGATGCTGACGCGGCGCCTGTGGAGATCGCTCCAGCGCCGCTGGATGGGCTTCAGCTGAAGGAGAAGGGGTCGCTCCTAAGGATGACGGCGTTCGTTGCGGGCGGGATAGCGCACCTTCTCTCGCCCCATGCGGTGCCCAACACCGTCGAATCGCGGACGCCTTCACCGCATCTGACGAATGGGATCAAGCGGGAAGTGTCGCCTCTCGCAGCCACCATCCCACTCCCATGCGTTCCGCGCTCCGGTTCCCAGCCCACGCCCGCACGGATGTCGCCGTTCACCGCTTCGACATCTCCCTTTGCGACGCCGAACGGGCCTCCTACGCAGCCGCGCTCGCACCAGCTCAGGCAGATGCCACCCAGCGCACCGAAGGCGCTGCGAGAGGCACAGAATCCCAACGCGATGGCACTTGGCGGGGGCTCTGGCGGCCCTGCCCACGGCGCTCAGCGCTTCAATGGCATAGTTCCGCAGATCATACCGTCCACTGTACTTGAGCCGCAGTCGCGAAGTAGACGGGGAGGATGCTGGGGGAAGCAGCGGCAGCGCGGAACTTGATCTGTGCCGTCGTTTCGTGTTTCCATTTTTCTCTCTTTTATTCTGGGTTTGAGCTCTAAGTATACGCTGTCGTATTTTCCTTTCTCTTGTCGCTCTGTCTGGTCCGTAATTAACTCCATACTTCCCTCTCTTTTCTTTTCTTTTTCATATCTCTCGACCGACCAAACGAACGAAGAACCATACGTGTTGCTGTTATAGATTATAGCAAAATATTTAATGACTGGTCCTGTATTCTGTAGTACTTCGACGACTTCGTCTGTGTCCATTGAGGCGTAATGCTCGAAGGGGAGGCGTTCCTTGCTGATTCCTGTTGGTTCCTTGGGTTCGATGTCAAGAAAAAAGAATTCATGTGTTGCCCATTTTTGGAGGCGGCTGTCTTGTCAGCGGCTAAGCCGTCGCTCGATTTATTTATTGCGACGCTATTGTTGAAGTACACCATATCAAAGGAAAGACAAAGACCAACAAAAATCAATAGCTATTATACACCATCGGCTCCCCCGGTTTCATAAGCTCCGTCTGCAGCTGGGCCATCCACGTCGAGAAATCTGCGAATATCAAATAAATCCAACTCCTTGCCATCGCAGCGAAAGAAACGGAACGCACCCTCCGGCCAAACAGCGGGCAAGCCCTGCATGGCGTCGTCGCCGAAGTTCATCGCAGGCGTCGGAAGTTCGGAACAGATGGGTCTGCATCGCCCGCTGCAATCGGCATGAACGGGTCGACACTCCCGCCGAGGGGCGGCGCGAATGAATCGAACGATAACGAAGCCGTGGTGGGCGCGGGTGAAAGCGAGTGCCCGCTGTCGGGTGACGCTGCGCTCGACGTAGTCGAGTCCCCTCCCTGCCCCGAGCTCGAGTTGCGCGTGGCGGTGGGGCGCCGCGGGCGCTTGGCGAGCGGAGCAGCGAGGAGGCCCTTAAGGAAGCGCCCATAAAGGCTCGGCCCGTGCTTGTCGTCCACCGACACCTCGGGTGAAGCCAACAAGTTTATCACGCTTTTCGCCAGCGCACGAACCTCCTTCCTCCTCTCGCTAGTGAGGTAGGCTGCGAATTTGGGTTGCAGGAACTAAATTGTTACATATATCGGCTTGTGGCGGATGGGTGACCGTAGAAAAACGGAACACACCTTGATGAGCATCGACGCGGCGAATGTCACGAAGATACTTACACCGATTGGTCCGTGACGGAGGTACACTCGTTGACTCGGCCCGCCTCCAAGATCGTTCACAGTGGCCTTGACAACATCAGACGCCGCCGCCATACACTGAGCCGTCCAGCGTACTTCAGCATTTTGCAGATATGTGGAGGCAAGAGTACGCACCCGCATGAAGAACGGATTTTCAGTCGTAACATTCTTCCCGAATGCGTGCTGGAAACCAAACGACAGCGCGACGAGCCGCCCGTAGCTGAACGCAAGGCGCAGCATCCCACACCTATACTGATTGTGTGGATGCGTCATATCAGTCTGATCCAACAGCAACCACCACTTCTCCGCAAGCGCTTTGAGTTCCTCGTCCGTCTCGGACGCAATAGCCTCAAAATCGATGTTCTGGTTCAAATAAATAAATCAGCACGCGACAAATGAAATCTTTATCCTCGCTTCAAACCTTATTGAGCATAGTCGGATGCGTCGGGTCGCTGAAGATCTTCCCCATGAACGCGCCCATGACCTTCAGGTCCGCGTTATACCCGCAGATATGGATATCCGAGTGCGGCAGATTGTACGGCGAGCTGCGCCACCAATCCTCCGCGTGCGTCGCAATGAAATCGTTATTCCGTATCGTCGGCGCCTTCCCGTACTCGGACCCCATCGAGCGGTCGAGATTGAAGCAGTGCAGCCACGTTCGAGCCCGGTTCAGCATCTCGCGAGCGTGCGTCTCGTTCACCGGCGTCGCTGTGCTTGGCAGGTGCAAGTTTAGGTCCGTCGCCATCCTGTTCCGCCATCGTTAGACCCGTATCATACATAGACCGTTGAGTTGAGGAGGGCCGAACGTACCGAATGGCGAGTCCGAGATAAATCCACCCGCGGTCCTCGTCCCAGCGCCTCGACGGGACGGGGTAAGTTGCCATAAGGAGGTACGCTTGCACGAGATCGACGCGCTTCTGCCCACCGATCAGCGCTGTGCCCGCCGCCATCTGCGCAAAATGCATTGCCTGCGGATACAGCTCCGGTCGTTCGGTGCAGAACTTCGACGCCAACGCGCACACTTTTCATCGTCGCGGCGACCATTAGCCCGGCGGGGAATACAAATAATCACGAGGACACACCGACGGTGAACAGAAACGGACTGCGGAAGAGGGTCTTTTGGGCGTGTGGAGGACTGGGTCGAGCGCGGACGTCGATATGTTCATTGCTTGGAAGTAGCTGTCGAGTGATCGCCCGTCGTCAGTTATCGGACGCGCAGACGTTGTAGCGCATGTACATATCAAACAATTTCTCCACTTCTTGCGGGGAGATGAGGCCCCTCCTCAGAATATGCGGGATCGTTGGGCCCCCGCCAAGCGGTCTGCTTCCACTCGGATCGGGAGCAGCTCGATCTAGAACGGTGTCAGTTACGAAGTTGCACGAGACAAGAAAAACGCACTGGGTCTGAAGAAATCGACGTTCGCAATGTCCAGCGCGGATTTCGCGCCAGGATCCCCACGACCCTGCTTCAAACTGAGATTCGCCATCAGCCCAAAAGCGCTGGCTTCGCTGGGCAGCGTCGCGAGCTTCCCGCTCCCCGAGCTGGAAACGTCGGATCCGTCGCGGATGCGATTCCTCCTTACATCATCGTCTTCCGCGGAGAGCGTGCCAGTGAGGTGCCTCAGTAGCACACTGGCTCCAAGCTCACGGAAGATCATCTCAATCCCAGCCTCATTCTCCGCGAGGTTGCGCACGAGGTGGAACACCTGCTCCTGTACTGCTCCGTCTGCGTCTTCGAGCAACCTTGATTGAGCGAAGCGAAAGATCAGCGTGCAAGGTAAGATAGAAGGTTAGGGTTACTAGGGGGCCGTAGGGTCGTAGGGTGAACCCTAGATTAGGGTTATATTCACTGACCCTACCAGATGAATGAATCTGTATAAATGTGTGCTGTCTGCTGATGGCTGTCCCAGACAGCCATCACTAGAAGGGCAACATTTAGCTTTATTCCTACCTGCTGCTTAAATATCTGCTGCCTGCTGATGGCTGTCCCGGACGGCCATCACTAGAAGGGCAACATTTAGCTGTAGAGAATATTCCCACATACCGCTTAAATGTCTGCTGCCTGCTGATGGCTGTCCTGGACAGCCATTACTAGAAGGGCAACATTTAGCTGTATTCCTACCTGCTACTTAAATGTGTGCTGCCTGCTGATGACTGTCCTGGATGGCCATCACTAGAAGGGCAACATTTAGCTGTAGAGAATATTCCCACATACCACTTAAATGTCTGCTGCCTGCTGATGGCTGTCCCGGACAGCCATAACTAGAAGGCCAACATTTAGCTGTAGAGAATATTCCCACATCCTGCTTAAATGTCTGCTGCCTGCTGATGGCTGTCCCGGACAGCCATCACTAGAAGGGCAACATTTAGCTAGATTATTCCCACATACCACTCAAATGTATGTTGCTTGCCAATGGCTGTCCCGGACAGCCATCAGTAGAAGGGCAACATTTAGCTAGATTATTCCCACATCCCGCTTAAATGTCTGCTACCTGCTGATGGCTGTCCCGGACAGCCATCACTGGAAGGGCAACATTTAGCTAAATTATTCCCACATACCACTTAAATGTGTGTTGCCTGCTGATACCACTTAAATGTCTGCTGCTTGCTGATGACTGTCCCAGACAGCCATCACTCGAAGTGCAACATTTAGCTAGATTATTCCCACATACCGCTTAAATGTGTGTTGCCTGCTGATGGCTGTCCCGGACGGCCATCACTAGAAGGGCAACATTCAGCTAGATTATTCCCACATACCACTTAAATGTCTGTTGCTTGCTGATGGCTGTCCTGGACAGCCATCACTAGAAGGGTGACATTGAGCTAGAATATTCCTACATACCGCTTAAATGTGTGGTGCCTGCTGATGGCTGTCCCGGACAGCCATCACTAAAAGGGCAACATTTAGCTGTTTTCCTACCTGCCGCTTAAATGTGTGCTGCCTGCTGATGGCGTTCCTGGACAGCCATCACTGGAAGGGCAACATTTAGCTAGATTATTCCCACATCCCGCTTAAATGTCTGCTGCCTGCTGATGGCTGTCCTGGACAACCATCACTAGAAGGGCAACATTTCAGTGGTATATGGGAATAACCTCTATGGCCAAATGTTGCCCTTCTAGTGATGGCCGTCCCGGACAGCCATCACTGGAAGGGCAACATTTCAGTGGTATATGAGAATAACCTCTATGGCCAAATGTTGCCCTTCTAGTGATGGCCGTCCGGGACAGCCATCACCAGAAGGGCAACATTTCAGTGGCATGTATGTGGGAATAATCTCTATAGGCAAACATTGCCCTTGTAGTGATGGCCGTCCGGGACAGCCATCACTAGAAGGGCAACATTTGCCTATAGAGATTATTCCCACATAAAGACCACTGAAATGTTGCCCTTCTGGTGATGGTCGTCCGGGACAGCCATCAACAGGCAGGGCACATTCAAGTGGTATGTGGGAATATTCTTTACAGCCAAATGTTACCCTTCTAGTGATGGCCATCCAGGACAGCCATCACCAGAAGGGCAACATTGGCCATAGAGATTATTCTCACATACCACTGAAATGTTACCCTTCTAGTGATGGCCCTCCGGGACAGCCATCACCAGAAGGGCAACATTTCAGTGGTATAGTAATACCAGATCTAAGCCCAATAGTTTATCCGACATGAGAACATTAGGATACTGATTTCCTTCAGTCACGAAGCGATATTTGTCATTTGGGTAAGCCCTTGTTAAGGCGATAAGTGTGCCTTCAGCTCCGGCATCTCCTAGTGTGTCCATATAACACTCTTCCGGTGAAAGACCAGCCGAGTCGAGGTCCATTAGCTTGCAGCGCTCACGCGCATACCACAAACCCATCTGGAAATCAGGATTCGTAAGGAGGTTGGACACAATCAGTACGTCTTCATTCGTTGAATGATTAAAAATGATGTGCTGAGTCTCATTCAAGCGGTGAACTCCAACCCGTTCTGTCTCAAAGTGTTCTTCCTCATCCATGGGGTCTTCACCCGGGTACGGCTGCGCATAGTCTCCTTCCTCCGACTAATTTTCCACTGTGTATCGCAATCGATTTTTCTGAGTTCAACTCAGTTGAGTCCTCGACATGGGCCATTATATGAAGTGGCAACACCTGTTTTCCTTTGTGCAGGCTACAAACTCGCACCCACTAATATCATCCTGTTGGAGGCCAGCTACTTCATTCTCTCCGAGTCGCAAGAATGAAGGGAGTTCCTTCACTGTTTTTTATGCCACCCCGGAATGCCTCTGTTAACCCTCCCCGAAGACGAGTCGTATCGTTGTGCCATCCATGGTAAAGGGGCGGGAATTATGCTAAAATGTGCTGTGCGTCTTCACTCTCTTTCCTGACCCGTTTTAATGAACGGCGGCGTATCAACTCTTGGCAGCCCAAGGTTCAAATCGAGACCTACTAAACCAGCCAAGGGGCTGATTATTTTTTTGACACGGCTGAAACTGGAGTGCAGGTTCATATCCATGGTAACTGACGTTGAAAATCCAGGTTATGCCGCACATGCATCGCCTGAGTATCTGGCCGTTCTTATTTGACGCCGCTCCTTCGTTCATCTTTGTAATCTATTTCTTTTGAAGGACTGACTCCAACGGCTGTTCAACAACTGCGACGTCGTGATACACACACCTTTCGTTTGGGTTTTTATTGTAAGCCTCCCTCGCCCTGCCCCGTTGTTATCGTCCCGCGTCAACCTCTCCGAGATTGTATCCGGTTCAAGGACATCGGGGCTGGCTTAAAACGTCTAACGAGCACTGTTCATTTCTATAGACCCTACCCACACGAATCTGTCCGGCATTTAACCAGTCAGCTACGTAAATTGCTTCCAGCTCAGTCAGGGTGCGTTTCAGTTCGATTTTATTTGCTTGACATGCTAGCCTTTTTCTTTGACAACATATCTCACCTTCCAGCTCAATCTACCGACCTTGAGGCTAAAATGTTCGACGTGCAGAGAGAAGCTGTGCATTTGTTTCCCGATGTTTGATACACATCACCTCCCACGACCTGGCGCTTGGAACCCTCTCTCTGGCCGGCCTGACGATCGTGTGTACTCAAGCGTGTTCTCTACAACCTCTCCTCGACCTCTAGCCGCCCAACATCCAATTTTCCGATTAGCGGCAACAACGACGAAGTATCCGGTCGAAAACGGCAGCAGGGCAATACCACGAGACAATCAAATCTTCTCCACCCGTGCGCCACCTAAAGACTCAGACCTGTGACTCGGTGGCGAGCGGGATGGCTTCAGTCTCTCGACGTCCCGATTTGGTTTCTGCCTTTTTCCTGGATCTTGGGGCAGCGCCTGGCTTGAATTTGGGGCAGCATCGGCCTGGAGCGCACGGCAAAGGAACCGCCCATACTTAGGCATGCATCTTTAATTATACAATGGTACGTTTCTTCGTCGCCCCTAACTCTTTTTCTTCCCGAGCTGACCTCCGCAACGATCGAGCCGGTCCAACCACTGGCAGCCTCACCGTTGCCACGTTCGTCCCGCACCGCCAACCCAACGCCACCGCGCAGTCTCCCCTTGCTGTCTTGCTCGTAGCCGCCGCCGTTGCCGCCGCCGTCCTGCGCCACGTCACGTCTGCGCGCACCCGCCTCCCCTTCGCCTCACCGCGCCTGCCTGCGCTCACCGTTGCACTGCCTACCGCACGCTTCGCTGCCACACCTGTCCCGCGCGCCCCCGACGCTCCCCACGCACGCTTCCGCATCGCATTGCCCTGCTCGTCCCGTCCCGCGTCCATCTCGCCGACGGCCCTCCCCGCGCATCCTGCCGCGTGCGCGTTTCTCCCGGACCGCCGCCGCCCCCCCCCTCGCAGGCATGCTTGTCCCGCGAGTGCTCTCCGGCTGCACCTCCCTTCTGCGCGTCCTCGCTACGCACCCTTCCTATGCCGCCCCCATCTGTCCCGCACATCCTGCACACCGCCTACGCGCCCCTGCATTCAACGCCCACCCGCCACTGCTCCCCCGCGACCGCGTCTGCACCTGCCTCCGAGGGCCATGGTTCCCATAACCCTAACGCCGGCCACTCCGCACGCACCCTGGCCCGTGCCACGTCACCCCGTCTGCCCGTGCGTGCCCGTGCGCGCCCACATCCCAAACCACCCCCCGCGCACTTCCCCCACGCGCACATGCCCCTTCCTCAATGTCCGCTCCCCGTGTCCGCCGCCCGCGCTACACATGTCCCACACCCATGCACGGTGCTCGCGCACGCACTTCCCACAGCCACGCACAACCCTCTCCCCACGCCGCCCTAGGTTTATGTATACCCACGGTCCCGGCTCTACCCCTGCCCTCTCCCCGCACCCGCTGCTCGCTGCCTGCCTCACGCACCCCCATCGCACGCTGCCCCTGCGGACCCGCCACGGCACTACCGTGCCGCCTCTACTTCCCGCTTCTGCGTCTCCTCCCCGTAGTGCCCTCCCGCATGCCCTCCTTGCATTGTGGCCTCCCGCACGGCTCCGCATCGCGCCGCTTTGCCCGGCCCTACACCGCGGCCCCGCTCCTTTCCCCTAGCCACACCCGCGCGCCCTCCGCGCTGTCACGCCCCATCCCGTCCCGTCTCCGCCTTGCTACACCGACTCCCCTTGCCCGCCTCCACTCCGCCCCGCCATGCGTGTTTTTCCTCACGACCACGCCATAGCACCCGCGGCCGTGTTGGCCCACCCGTTGTGTCCCGCCTCCGCGTCGCCACCGCCCACAACCACCTGCTCCCCTTCCTATCCTGCGACCACGCTGTGCACCCGTTTCCGTTCCGCGTCCCCTCTACTGTCTCGTCCCGTCCCTTCCTCGCCCCACATCACCGCAGTACCATTGCATCTTGCAACCACACCGCCATCGCACCTACCCGCCGCTGTGCCCGCGTAGCCACTCCCCCCCTGCCGTGTTGCACCTCCTGCGCCTCTCCCGTGTCCGCACTCGCACACCTCCGCCCGTCGTGCCTTATTCACGTCCAATCAGCGCCGCCAAACCGCCCTTGCGCGGGTCCCACCCTGCTTGACGTGTCTAATCCCCGTTTGCACCTTCCGCGCGTCACCTCGCGCACCGTGTCTCCACTCAGCGTGTTCGACGCTCACCCCTTCATCCACGTGCACGCACACCCCGCTCGCGTCCCCACGTCGCACCTCCACCTCATCCCGGCAACATCGCGCCTCCATGCTGTCTCTATCCGGGCCGTCTTCATCCGCCGCGCTCAAATCCACGCACCGTGTGTCCTCTCTTCCGCATATTCCCTCTACATCTCCCCACTCGATGTACTGCTTCTGACTTGTCGCTACCTGTGCAATTTTACTTAATGTAGTCAGTACAGACTGCACTAATGCAAAAGATTTTGCCTTCTGGCGTGAAACAACCTCTCCAATTCAACAGGCGTCCCTTTTGATGAATGTGGAAGGCATTTCACCTCGCAAGTTTTGCATATCGTCTTCAATTCAACTCCTGTTTCCTCCTTTATTTCATCCCCCCACCCCCCCAGGCCCCTGGGGCGAGTCTGAATTAAATCACCGGTACGTCCTTTCGTCTAGTAAAATATAAAGCCCTCATTCTGATCTTTGATACGAGTTAGTTCGACTCAGAACCCGTCCTTTCAATGGCCACAGCATCCGATTTATACCGCAGGGGCGATTCAATTTACTCGGACGGCAAGCTGCTTTGGTTCTTTGCTCTCATTTATGCGCCTAGGTAAGCCTCGCCTATTATTCGCTCCTGAGTCTGTAAATCATGCTTCAAAAAATCCGGACCAACCTTTCTCTTAGATCTTCCGCCGCGCCCGCCACCAGGCCCACAACCAGTGCCTCGATAAAAGCTTAGAGGTGGGTTGGAGTCACTTTCATTTGATTTCGTAACTACTTCTTCCTTTACTTGACCTTCAAGCTTTCAGTCTGACCCTCTCCCACTAGAATAAATTCACCAGGACATCTGGGTCAATTACCTATCTATCAGCTCACAGCATCTCCGTCTTCCACATCTTCCTTCAACTTGGTCTTCCATCATGGGTCTCTCCGTGTCTCGTTTGCTCTCTGGCCTTTTTATTAGAAAGGAAATGCGTGCGTACTTCTGGGCGATTCCTTTTGTATCTTTGTGACGTTGCGGGGCTCGACAAGAATTCTTATGGTATGATATCACGTCTCATACATTGTGTATCCGGTACAATCTTTCTTCCTTTCGATAAGGTTGGTCTCGATGCCGCTGGTAAGACCACCATCCTGTACAAGCTGAGGCTGAGAGAGATTGTCACCACCATTCCAACGATCGGTGAGTGTCCATGTCCTCTCGCTTCCCCCAGTCGCTTCAACGCATCCAATGTTGAGACTGTTAAATACGAGAACATTTCCTTCACCGTGTGGGACTTCGGTGGTCAGGGCAGGATTCGTTCGCTGTGGAAGCATTGTGCGTCCAATTTTTTTTTGCCGCCTCTTTGCCGGCCTCACACCTCGAAAAGACTTCCAGAACACCCAGGGCATCATTTTCGTCGTCAATTGTAATGATCAGGAACGTGTAGCTGAGGCCCGCGAGGAGTTACAGCGGATGCTCAACGAAGACGAACTACGCGATGCCCTCCTCCTCGTCTTTGCGAACATACATTGCAGGTGCGCTTGCCCCGCCTACGACCCCGTCCCCGCCCAATATTTAAGAACCGGTCGCTCCACCCCTACCTGCATAATCCCGGAATGTGGCGCCTCGTTCCGAGATTGAAAAGGGGAACGTAGGTAAGGAAAAGGGCGCGCACTACGTCCGACTATGTCTGCAGTATGTCTGAAAGTATCTGGCGGTGTCTGAAAATGTCCGCGGTGCAGACAAGTAAAAAAGAAAATGCAGACATATGTCTGCATGTCTGTATTTGGCTGTCTGTAGATTTCTACAGAAACGAAGCTTTTTGGAGCCAGATGTGCTGTCTCTTCAGCGACGTCTCACGTCTGGACCATTGCGCCCACCAGCTGGTGTATGAGCCCATATTGAAGCTAGCCACCTGCCCTCCGACTTGATGTGGTCGGTGGGATGCGAGGCGGCAGCGTTTGGGCGCCAGACCGCTGCTTGCAACAGTGGCTCGTTCTGGGGAGAGAATACTCTAGGCTTGCCTTCTGATATAAAGCCTACACGTTTGTTCTTGCTCACCAAAATTCCCCCATTCATCATGTCCCCCTCCGCGTAGATATTCTCAGTCCGTGAAATTCAACGCTCCTTCCCTGGTGTGTTGCAATTCTGCATCAAGCAAAACCTGTCTGCTGTTCAATTCACTGACTAGCAATGTTGCTGTTCTTGCTGCGCCTAGGCAATGGTCTATTCTAGTCTGCTGTGGTGCACTATGTTTGCTTCCGAAATCCTTGTGCGTCATCCTTTTTTGGCTTTATCATGCATTACTCAGAAGACCAATCTGCTAGCGTTTTCTTCCAAGTTCCGCTTCGAGTTCGTGACGAGCTCTGCCTAATTTTCTCAACTTTTCTGTTAACGGCATGGTACCGCTTGACCGCGCAGGGGCGGTTTCTACGTGGTCTGCTCCATCCTTAGTCTATTTCTTTACCCCGTTGAATTTTAATTTTTCACCGCGCAATACATTGACTCATTTAATTTTCACGTGCTTGCCGCCGAAGCGAAGCGCAGGCATATCTTGTTCTAGATTACAAGAATTGGACTTGTATCGAAACTCATCAGATAGTCTATGGATGGGAGGTTTTTTTCTTCTTTTTTGGTTTTGGCCTACCGCGCTTTATTTCCCGCCGTTGGTGTTCGCTCATGTACTTACTCAATTCTTCTTTCCTTCGCCGCATGCTTCGCTGTTGTTCGATTTCGAACATTGATTCTCCTATATGTGTAGACCAGTCACCGAGCACCATGGGCACAACTACTTGTTCGAAATGAACAAAACGCACTCGATGACGGGGCGTACGTGGGCGACCAGAACGGCACAACTGTTGTTTAATCAACTTGTTGCACCACGGGTGCATCTGCTGTATTTATTCCGGGCTGTTATCTATCTCTTCGCAATATTGCTTGCGTCTTGCGGCTTCTGCGTGTATGCACCCCGTATGGTCAACGACGATTTACGGGAGTGAGTTTACTGGTACAAAATTTCAATTTGACTGAGATTTTGACGTTTACTTCTTCCAGTCGAAGGGATATTTGAGGGAAGGACCGTCGACATAATTTCGAATTGGCAGTACCAGTTAGAAATTCTTGCAATTGTTCGATCTTCAGGAACAGTCTGGCAAGGTCTTGGGAACTCGAGGAAAATACGTATAGTGAAGGGGAACAAAAGGGCAGTGGCCAGAGTACTACCCAAAGTTCATGTCCATCGCGCTTTCACCAAATCCGCGCCTCTCTCTGCGATCACATACGTTGCTGCTTGCGTGTGGGCGGATGGCACAATTGGCTTGACGGTAGTTATTAGATTTGCAATAAATTCAAAGTATGCACTGCGTACCAGCACTGAAGCATCGATAACAGAGAGTCGAGTTGTGCCTTTCACGCTCAAGTCCGGATCCACAACTCCGTACCGGGCACCCCACGCAGACATACCAGCGCTTCCGACGAGGTGCGATATTGTTCCCGCACTGTTACGGATGAACTGGTCCAGCTCGTCGGAGGTGAGATTAGCGATGTTCACAGTCGGCGCCAGAATGTAGTCTTTGAAAACTGGAGCGGTCACAAATCTCTGAGCGCGTTTCAGCCCATCCCGGACAACAAACAGGTCGAAGTCGCTTGCGAGGAATTGAGGATCTATAAGAGGAGGAACGAGAGCGTTACTGCTGTTGAGAGTAATTGAACCGCCTATTAGGCTGATGTCAGACGCTTTGCGTTGCAACGTTGCAAGAGAGCATGCTCACGGCTTAATGGCGTGACCATTACCGCCCCAATATTCATGAAATGGCCATGTGGGGTGGCCGCAGATCTGAGCGTGAAGCCGGCCTGAATGTTTTGCAATATCAATCTTCAAAAGTCAGTTTCAGAAAGGAACCACGGACGGAAAAGATCAACTCGATATGAGGTGCGGTAGGACCTGCCGAGGGATCTGGGAATTCTTCAAAGATCTCGGACTGTGGATCCAGACGTAACCATCCGACGTTGGTGCTGCCAACCTTCACAAATGGTCCCGTGTGAGTTTTGTTATACTGGGCAAATGCCTCGTTGAAAGCCGTGACATTCTGGCTGATCGATTCTATGGTTTTGTTCGAGTTCACGGACCAACTGAGGGCCACGGAGACATGATCTGAAACGTTCTGGCCAACGCTCGGGTTGTCAAGCACCACGGGAATTCCAAGCGCACGTAACACCGTTGCATCTCCTACACCAGAATGCATGAGAATGTGAGGAGTGCCGACTGTTCCTGCGGAAAGAATGATTTCCTTGGTTGCCTTTGCTATGAATGGAGATGACCCTGTTCAACTGGTCAAAATCGACAGACAAAGGTCCAAGGATCATTACCAGGTTGTACAAACTCAACTCCACCGAACGTCAGTTTGCCGCTCACATGGCTCGGGTTCACGAGGCGGGTAACTTGAGCATGCAACAAGACATGCAAATTTTTGCGTTGAGCGATCGGTTCCAGATAAGATGTAGCAGAGGTGCTCCGCTTCCCTCCTCCGACGGTCAATTGCAGCCAGCCTGCCTGGTGAGCCTTTGAAAGTCTCAAAGATAAATCACGTACCGACACCCAGAGGGTTTCCAGAATTCGTGTCCAAATTGAAGGGGAACTCGTCGTGCAGCTCCTTTGTCGCCTCCATGACAAGATTCCCTGCGGGCCAGGCAAATCCACTTAGGCTGACCGGGTTCATGCCGTGAGTACTGTGCACAGCTGGATTGTATTGGCGCTAAACCATGATCATTCAGTTGGTATAAAGTAAGAGCGGAAATGCGGAATGTAGACCCTAGTATCATGCAAGTCCGCAGGCGGAACCCATTTCTCATTCTATCCAGCGCTGAGTTTGGTGGTACAGTGTGCCTGGAGTTACTACTCACCTTCAAGAAATACGGAAAGATGCGATCCCAAGACCATCCAGCATCTCCAGTTAGCTTCGCATAGCGGTCGAAGTCGTCTCTGGCCCCGCGGGTATAGAACATGAGATCTGTGCAGTTTTGAGAAGAAAGTAGCATCAAATGAGGAAAGACTTGCTGTGTGCGCTGCACCCTCCGAGCATGTGTGCTTGGGACAGGGTTCAAATTGATGTTTAATTTACAAGCTCTACAGTGAACGGACCTCGGAGGTAATTCAAAACACGACCATTCAAGCCGGGTTGCGGCGTTGTAGTGTAGTCTGTTAGGCAGAATGAGACTCGTTCCATTAAATTAACTTGTGGAAGTCGTACTCCATTCATAAATGTTGGGTAACAGTAGGTTGTTGATGAGGAATGGTATCGTCGAAGAGATAACACCCTCATTGCTGCAAGAATAAATTAGGCATCCTGAAGCACGTTGTTTTTATGATCACAGACCTAACTCCAGCCTCAAGCACCAGAACCGAAAATTTTAGATTTTCCGTCAGGCGATTTGCCACAACTAGACCGGCTGTTCCACCTAAAGTTCCAACGGACAAAGAATCAGGTACGAATTTATTCAAAAGGATAATTTTTACCACCAATTATAACGAAATCGTATTGAAGGCCAGGGAGATCAGCCACATTCTCATAAATCTTGGCTAAACAGATGCCAAAAGAGGAGAGGGCGAGGAGGGCAAGAGACTTGAGCATTGCGGGATGCGGCTTGTCTGTGGCACATTTTCCCCCTCTTTATATATCACCGGGGAAAATGGCAGGTCACCGGGGCGCTCAAGCCACAAGACAGAGAGCATGACGGCAGGCCAGATATTACTGGTTGAAAGCGTATAAGGTCCGCAGATGTGCCTGGCCGCCCGGACAACGCCAGTCTGCCAAGGCTATTTAATGTCGAAAGCTTCCGGCGCCATGGGAGTAATTAGCTCCATAAAATTCTCGGGCGTGTTGATATGAAAGTTGACTGCGCATCTCGCAGAACAAAGACAGTCGAACCATATTCGCGACCGTGCCAATCTGGGTAATCTTGCAGATTTTTTCGAGGACCTAGAATGATTTTCAGAAGAGGCCGGACAACTTGGCATTCTGATCATCGCCCCGCGCGTGTCGGTGCTGTGAAGCCACATATCGTTCGAATCGGGTTTAATGACAACTTTCATCAACCATCAGACCAAGAGCCAAGAACTAAATAAACCACTGGAGCAAAGCAAAGCAAACGTGAGCCCAAAACAAAATACAGTATATCAGCGACTTGAATTTACTAGAAAAGTTCTGTGTGGTCAATTTTGGCATACAAGACAAAATGTCTCCTATTTAATTTGGATCATACTCAGCCCGACAAACTCCAAGTACCACCTCCACATGGGTGTGCAGTACTCCTGCCCTCACAATTTGCTTGGTTGCAGTCCCTACAAGGATTATTGCAGAGTACGTTTCAGCTACTCCCTCTACAGGTGCCTTGACCACATTTGTAGCATGCACATTTTGCTTCCTTTGCTGTTCCAGTTTCGGCTCTCAATGCCCACTCAGCACGAGAGGCCATTAAGTGCCATCCAGCTTGACTCCTTGGCAGGGTGTCGAGCTTCAAATCAGATTTCTCAATGGGGCCGATAGAAACTGCCATACTGGCCTCCTTTGGAAAGGATTGTTCAATATCACGCCTGAAAATCTTCTCATGTAATTGGAACTCGTGTGTAAATGCAAGTTGTCCTGTTGCAATGCAAACTTTTCCAAATCAGCATTTCTACTGCTGAAGCCCCTATCAAAGCCTTTGGGTTGCCGTGCCGGAGCTGAGGTACTACTCCGGCTTTCCCCGGACCTATCAACACACAGATAGCATGTAAAAAATGGAATCTTCCTTTTTTCCCTTCCTTCTCTTTCCTTTTTCAGTGCATTTTTTCTAATTGTTTTGGGATCCCACAAACACCGTAACCGAGCCAAAACAAAACACAGTCCACAATCCAAAATCCGAAAGTCATCCACGATCACCTATACGCCTCCCCATGCTCCAACCAATCCAACGCCGTCTTCGCCGACTCAATCACATCCTTATCATCTTCCATCGACGACCCGCGCAGCCCGGCGGCCCCGCCCACGCCTAGATGCATATGCAGCCCATCCCGCTGGAACCCACCCCCGCCCCCGACGGGCGAATGGCTCGTAATTGTACGGAACCCGCCCGCACCCGCACCCGTGTCAGCGCACATCTGCCTCAGCATCGCGCCTACCCCCGCCTCGCCCAGCGCGCGTCTCGCAGCGGTGCTCGCACACGCGAGCTCGAGCACGGCAGAGACGGCGGGGCGCCGGACGTGCGGGCGGCGCTCGGCAAGGGCGGCGCGGAGGGCGGCGAGGAGGGGTGGGGAGGTGATGAGGTGCGTTTGGTAGGTCGCGGCGCCGTTGGAGAGGTTTGCGAGGACGTAAGTTGCCTATAGCACGGTTAGGACATGTTGATAGCAAGCAGTACAAAAGACTCACCTGCAACACAACATCATCGTCTTCCGCGGAGAGCGCGCCAGTGAGGTGCCTCAGTAGCACACTGGCTCTAAGCTCACGGAAGATCATCTCAATCCCAGCCTCATTCTCCGCGAGGTTGCGCACGAGGTGGAACACCTGCTCCTGTACTGCTCCGTCTGCGTCTTCGAGCAACCTTGATTGACCGAAGCGAAAGATCAGCATGCAAGGTAAGATAGAAGGAAAAGAAAGAAAAAATGAATGAACGAATAACTCACTCCGCCAACCGCCCCCACCCGAGACATTGCATGACATCGCGCTTCGTCTCCCCGCTCGTCTTGCTCAACAAATTTTTAACCGCCCACAGCGCACTCAACCGCAACGTCGGGTCCCCTCCGCTGAGCAGCTTCACGAGGCGCGGCATCAGCCCAAGGTCGAGGTAGATCTGCGACATGGATTAGAGTTTTTCACAAAAGAGAAACCGGCTGAAAAAGAAAAGCGCTAGAACAGAAAAAAAAAAGGCAAACCTACTCACCGGCCTCAACGGCGAAAACTCATTCACAATATTACACACTGCCGCCAGCGCCGCAGCCGTCACCCGCTTATGCTCCCGTTCCCTATCCTTCCCCGCCCCCACCCCTTCTTCCTTCTTAAAGATCTGGAACACCGCCATCCCGAGCCCGCCGCCCACGATGTTTGTGCGCAGCACGGCGACTGCGCGGCCTAAGGAGTGTGTGAATTAGTATAATATAATATAAAAGCACTCTCGTTTTTGGTAGATGAGAGATGGAACGAAAAGAGGACTCACTCAACGCCCTCACACACTGACACGCCGCATATCTCACGCCCACCGCGCGGTGCCCCAGCACCGCATGGATGGGCGGGAGGAGGTAGGTCGTCGGTGACGCTCCGCCGGATGGTGTCGTCGAAGAGGGAGAGCGCGGCGATGGCGGTGAGGGCGGCCTGTGCGTGTGCGACGGGTTATGTTGAGTTGGTAAAGTGAGTGGGTTATAAGAAGCCGGCGCAGGAAGCGATCAGCAAGTGAAGAAAGAGTGGGACAATGAGACGACAAACGCACCTCCCTCAACCCCGCAACCCCGTCCTCCTCCTCCTCCTCTTCCCACTTCGCCCTCGGCGCAATAGGTGTGATATCCCTCAGCACCGCCGCCAATTTAGCAAGACACCCGCGGTCGTACGCGGAGAAGGCAAGCGCGGGGTGGTCTGTTACGAGGTAGTCTATGTGCGTTTTTTTTCGCAATCAGTATTCCGGAAAACGAAACATAAATGATAATAAAATAGTAGTCAATTTTGATAAAATTTTGAGACAAGAGATAGTGAAGCAAACAAAAACGCGCACTCACACAACACGAAACACGCCTTAGTCCTATTCCCAAGGCTCTAATTTTGCGCCGAGACAATACGGTTGATGCCGTTCATGACCGTGCACGTCGACATGGACGTATCGTCCGCGGACGGGGCCGCGGGGATGGTGTTGGTGTTCGTCGGGTGCGGCGTCGGATGGCCGTGGGTGGTGGAGGTCGAGGTGGATGGGGATGGGGATGTGGCGCGGATGATGGAAGTTGCGCTGCGGGTGAGAGAGGGAGATTAGGAAGGAAGAATAAAAAAAGGAGGAAGGGAATAGTTGTCACCATAGGCAAGCAGCGAGTTGTGTCTCGGTGGATCGGGATTTTGCGAGCGTGAGCGCGAACGCGAGGAGGGAGGGACCTAAATCAGAAGATGAATGAATTGCAGGGTACCATTAATGTGCGTCGACTGACCATCGCGGTCCGTAGGTGATTTAACGAGAGCGGCTGCAACAGTAGAATTATCCTTTGCGATCGTCGCGAGGCCCCACAGCGCCGCTTCTTGAACCTACTCTCCATTGGTAAGTAGCAAATTTTGAGACAAGACAAACACGCGCCTTCGCATCATTGCTATAAATCATTGACGTGAATTCCGACACACCCAGCCACCCTGCCGATTCCGAGCGTTTGCACTCGCGATGGTCGTCTCCCATCCGCGTTTTGTCTTCACTTCCTTAAGCCGGTCCTCGGGCGGCAGCCATGTCGATACGGCGGTCCTGTGCTCCGCATTACGCGCAGCGAATCCGCGGAGCTGTGCGATGGACGTCCGCGTCTGCAGAGAGGGGTCGACGAGGGGCGGGAGGTATAGGTCCAGGGATTCTGCCTGCGTCGCTGAGAGCTGCCGAGCGCATCATTGACGAGACCAGGAGGGAAGCGCGCACCTGGAACAGATAATCCAGTGCCGCCTCCGCCTCTTTTTTTATGCTCGCCCGCTCCTCGCGGAGCCCCCACTGCGATGGGCCGACGGTATCCGCAATCGCTATCGCCAACGCACGCAGCCCCCGAGCGAAAGCGGCCCTCAGCGCCGCCGTATCATCCGTCCCGAGCATGGATATGGCGTACAGAAATGCTCGGGGCGCATCACAGCGCAAGAGGGTCCCTAAAACCGCCTCTGAACCTAGAAGCCAGCGTCAAGAACACAGACGATTTTGCGGGACATGATGGACCCACCATATGATATTGAGGCGATGACATGCGCCGCCTCGATGCGCAGGTCCTCTTCCCGGGGGTCGTCGTTCAGACACTGCACGAGACTGGAATTGAGGGTGAGAGGGGTACGCCGACTGCGCTTTTGGGCTCACGTTTGGACGAATACCTCGTCCTGGGCGAGCTGGACCTTGGCGGACGGGGTTGCCTATTACTGTGTTCTTCATGGTCTTAAGGCTGGAGAGCGTTATGGGTGTGAATCTCATAACAGCGGAGAGAAAGTCGTGGCCAGCATTGACGGGTCACTGATTGGTCAGCGGATCGGTATAGTCGCAACGCCCACGGCTTATTTAGGCAACTTTCCTTTTCGCAGAAGAAAGCAACGAAAAAGGTGGTACAGTTACATCTCTCCGATGAAAGGAGGAAATATTGCAGTATTTTCTATAAGAATCAAGGTCACTTTTTTCTGCGTATTTTCTGCGTTTGTCTCTGCCGAAGTTGTGAAATTTATTATTGATTCGGGCTATATCATGCCTGTTATTCCAGTTCATTCGCAGCAGAACAGATCTCATGCTCAGCAAGCACTCTCCATCCTTTGAATTGGCCTCTACTGTTGTCTAGCCTTTTTTGACATGTTTCGTTCTTTTTCTTCCTAAATCAGTTGATTCCAGACCTCGAAAGAATTTGTTGGTTTGCAAGAATGTGGGTGGTTTTCAGTGCATAACCCGACTCCAAAATGTTATTGAATTCCTGCTAGATCATCCTCAGATCTGCAGAATTGAGTTATAGTCAGAATTGAGACATAATTGAACCAATAGATCAAATTCCGTTTAGTTGTGGTGTGTTCCATTGTAGTTCAACTTCACACTGTCTTAGAATGTTAAATAAACTCTGCTGGGAAAAAATGCAGGAGAATGTTTTTCCTAGCCCTCAAGTTCATGATACCGAGTACTTTGTCTCCGTAGACGGTTCAACTTCACCTAAACTAGGTTTAAATCCTCACAGGTGAGGCTAAAAAGGTCCTAAAAGCGTCGTTTGGGGGGAAATTCCCCCTTTCAGAAAGAAATGATGAGAAGAGGGGTCTGTGGGGGGTCAAAATCCACGAACTTTTACTCCCATCAATTGATGGTTTCAGTATGGGCATCCACGACATGGCATTTGGGTCCTGCCGTTCGGCTCTTATCACTGCTTTCCTGTCTTGCTCTACGGCATCAGTGATCTGCCTGTCGGCATTGATGAGTGTCCTTTTTTTCCCTTGCCTTTCCTTCGGCATTGCCTTCCGTCCTCTGATTTTATCGTGGATCTCATGACTCTGTTTGCTCCATTGGGACCTGCTCGACTCATTTCAGGGTGTTCCGACTCATTAAGAGTCATTGTTCGCTCTATATATATTCCCTTTCCTCTTCCTCGCTCCCTGTCCATCTTATGTCTGTTCGCTTGGACGGTGTTCTCTGTGCTACTGTTGGCCGTGGACTCTCCGAGTACTGCTTCGTTTCTGCCGCTTTCTTAGAGGCTAGACTCTCTCGTGCTCGGTGTGCTCGCGTGTCCTTGAACGTTGCCTTGTCTACCGCCCGTCGTGGTACTTTCTCTACTGTGCTTGACTGTCGCGTCGATCCTTTGCTCTCCGTCGATGTCGTTTTGGGTATGCGTGAGAAGCTTTTTTATGCGAATGGCTTCTCAGCCGTGGCGAGGTTGTCCCCGACTATTTTGATCCTTGGCTTGAGTTCTTCGGGACAGGTGTGTCCAATTTTTTTTTTTTTTTTTTCAGTTTGTATGTTCATTGATTTAGTTTCAGTACCCTTGTTTCCTTCGTCCAAGTGTGTTCCCACTGCCTGTCTTTCTAACGTCTTACATTCGTCCTTTTCTTGTTCAGTACAATTGCCCCGTAGCGCGCCCCCGAGTATTAGTGTTACCCTCTTCCGTCCGTCTTGCTGACATAAATATGGCAGCTTCTTCCGTTGGATCCGTTGGTGCGTCACATGGCGCGAATTGGCTTTCGTTTTGGTCTTATTGCCATCCAGATTCGCGGTCTGTGGTTCCACCGCTAGATTCGTATTCTTCTGTTTTTGCACCCGGTTTGGCTGGTATGTTGCGTCCCTCCTGCGTTTTGTTTTGTTTTTTCTTATTGCTTTTCAGATTCACAGCCGGTGGTCTCGTCGCGAGACCCTCCCGCTTCTGCTTCTGTCCCTGTTATGACTTATGACCAATGTTTTGCTGTTCCGCGTCCTTCTCCCTCGCTACCGTCAGGTTCCTACTCTTCATTGAGTGGTGATCCCGGCTGGCAAGTGGATATGCGATCGCTTCATTCATCTGTTGTTAATGATCCTGTACCTGTGTCATCCACGTCCAATCTAATTTATTCTGAACCTAATCAGAGGTTGAATAGTATCAATGAGATAGCTCATGGACGCGATGGTACTAGTAGGAATAGGCTACATACGACACCCCCCCCTGTCATATGTAGCCTATTCCTAGATTTCCTGCCACTGCCCTCGACGTCTGCATTTGCGCGACAAACACAAACGAAAGTAATTTCGAAGCTCCAGCACATTGAATATCCAACTGAATATCCCAAGCAGCCTTGACACCTGCCTTCGTGAACCGAACGGAGTGGGATCCGAAAACTCATTCGGTGTTCAACTCAAAATCTCCTGCGCCTGGTCCGACGCCGGCATGGTCCGTCCGCCGAACATTAATGGGTTCTTGGCGAACCCCTACCACTCCAACCCAATCGCAGGTGTCGAGAGGTTAAACTGCAGAATATTTGTGGTTGGTTTATGAAGAATTCCAGCATAATTTATGGACAGCGACTGCTTGAGGTCAGTGGCTTCAGGGTGACCGCTACCGTATAGAATATATGAGCGTATAAGATACCCAGATGAACTTGATGCTTGCTTTACCATGAAGGTCGAATTCCATGACGCAAAGAAAAGGTGAACCCGGAAACCTTCCTTGTCCGTTTCAGTCTGTTTCTTGAGGAAGGACGAATCGAACATAGGTACGTGCAGCTGACTTCGCTCGTGCACTATAAGTTAGGTCTCTAAAGCCGTTTGGCACCATTGCGAGAATCCGAAGAAATTTGAGCAATGGAAGGGAAATTTTTTGAAGTTATGGTCGAAGTGGGAACGCCCGGGGGCGCTCCCACTAACATATACCCTAGTAACTAACCACCTAACCCTAACCCTACCGCTATTGGTTCACCGAGAAGGCATTCAACTTCCAGAATGACAACTTCGGCCGCAGCGGCAGGGCAGCAGACCGCGTAACTGGGTCGATCCAGGACTCTGCTGGAACTAACAACGCAGGCTTTCGTTTCGCCTCGCTCTGGTTTGCTGAGCGCAAAATAATTCAGACTTCGCCACACCTCCCGACGGTCAATCCGGACACATGCGCATGTATCTATTCACCCCCACCAACCCCAACCGTGATGGCGCTCTCGAGAATGACGTCCCTGTCTACGAGAAACACCCAAACCGCATGGATGGAACCGGTGCGTGCCTGCAGACCACCGAGGCTGGCAGTATGGGTGAGGGTGGTCTGACGCCATGGCTGAATGCATTCAATCTCATCTCCGATCACTTGGTGTTAGTACTGATTTCACCCCCACAGCTGGACCGAGAAGACTTCTGCCGCCGTACCCGACGATGTGATGGGCCAGTACATCATCAACAGCCCTGCCGGCATCCGCACACACCCCTACTCAACCAGCTCCACCGTCAACCCCCCTCACCTACGCCAGCGTCAGCACGCTCACCAAGGTGCACAGTACGTCCCCCTCCCTCCCCCTCCCTCCAAAATTCACATAAACTAACCACTTACCCTAAGACATTGGCGAGGTTTGGGCTAAGCTTCTTCACAATGTCTACACTGCGCTCGTTGGTCAGTGGGGCTGGTCGCCCGACTTGCGCACCAACCCCGACGGCACCGAGGGGAACATCGTCTACATGCATCTCTTCATCTATTCGCTCCCGCTGCAGCCTTGCAGCCCCACTTTGTACGCCCTCATGCTCTCGCATTCTAGGATACTTTGAACTGACACACACGTTTCCCAGCTTGACCGTGTGCAACGCCTGGCTGCAGGCCGACATCAATCGCTACAATGGCACAACCGCTGCCTCCTATGGAAGACGTTCGCGAGCAAGGGGCTCGGTTGTCAACGCCGCCAACCACATCAACAATGCTGACATCCCCTCTGACTGCTAACTCGAACTCTGCATTGACTCCTAGACTCACAACACGACTTGACTGCTGCATTGTCATTACGCATTATCGGGACTTGCATGTATAGTTAGAAAACAATCACAATTTTTCTTTGGGCCCCCTCCCCCGTTTGATTCTGAATGAGTGTGTTTCTTTTGTGCAAGAAGTGGGACGTGTTGTTTGTCCCTGCATCGCGATTATCTTGGCGCGTTTAGGCACGTGATGTAAATCCCAGTTCCACGCTTGTACTTTCAACGAGGCGTAGCTGAAAAGTAGCGATCTACGATTGCCTGATGGCCCAGTCACGCAGAACTTACATGCAGCAAGTATCCGCGCGAAACCACTGCCCAATGACTCGAGATGTTTGTAGCCTTTCAATGCCAAGCTGGCAGACTTCTACTGTACTATTTCGACAGTCACGCGTCACGTAGGGGTTTGTCGAACCTCTCAAGCGTGGCATGTGCTCAAAATTTGTCGAGGAGACACTAAAAAGGCAGATTCTCGGGTCGAAAATAGAAAAAAAAAAAATCCGGTGTCTCGCAACAAATTCGCTCGTGTCGAAGTGTAGTCTCTGTTACAGACCAGAAACGGATGACGAACAAGTAAGTATCCGTATATGGTCTGTTAGCAATCACGACCCCTTTGGGAAGACATGGACTGATTTTGGGCACTGCTTTGCGACGTGTAGTCTTGTTCAATAAATCTACAAGTATTTGGAGTCATAGGAAACTCGAGAATATTATGGGTCCTCACCTGATGCTAAGCAATCCATTCAGTGCGCACGACGGTATGTGATCAACTTGTCAAGGCAAAAGTTTTGATCAAATTTCAGGGTGATCTCGTATTGAGATATCCACTGTGCGTATCACTTAACTTTTGCAGTAAAAGATGTTTCTATATAGCTTCTGTATGTATATGAATATTATCTGATTTATACAGGGCCCCCCGGCTATGGTACAAAGGAAAACATGCCTGGTAGCACAGCCACGTAATTGCGTAATCAGTCGGTGTCTTCCCAAGAGGGGCGTGATTGCTACAAGACTAGTCGAAGTGTCGAAATTGTTGAACAGGTCACGCGTCACACCCCATGTCGATTTGAACGAAATAGTACAGTATACTGCGACTCAGCGGGCTCTTGGCAGATGACAATGTGCGAGTTTTTGGTGTGAGTTTGAGTCTCACAAACGCGACTACTGGAAGATCCGAACCACAGACTTATCCGAACCGTGCAAACTTGGAAGAATCGAGCGAATGCAATTAACCGCTGCCACACCTCGAATAAAGCTGGTAAGGCCGACGAGCGGCAAGGCCCGCTACCAAATATAACAACAGATTCTGACCAGAAACGGGAACTTACTGTAATTGAGTTCTTAGATAATGCCCCTTTGCGAAATAGACGGAGGATTCTATTCTTCAAGGATTGCGGTACAAGTTGTGGCCAGGATCAACAGATCTACTCCTGCTTAGAGCGATTCCCTGTGTTGGACCGCCTTTTTACGCTTTTCACGCTGTTCTTGTTCAGTATCTTTGCCCTTGCACAATTAAAGGGTATACCTCTTGAGTTTCCGACGAAGCTGTCCAAGTGTCATGGTCTTCACACTCGATATTAAGATTTGACAACACACAGTACAGAGGACCAGAAGAAATCACACCCCCATAGACTCCAGTCAGTATGTCGACTTGGATGTTGGGTCAAATATTGAAGGAGATGAATTACCAGCTAGCGAGAATGTTGGTGAGTGAATTTTCCATCAGAACCTCGTTATCTTCTACGACTTACTCAATGGTGTTTCTTATTCAAAAGATGACCACAATTTAGACTCAATCCGCAACTCTGGGGCAGACCATTCCGGCGAGGACTTAAATAGCGAGAATCAGCCTGGTGAGCAACACAGTTTGTACTTGTGCTAAGCAGGCTATTGATATTCAAGCTTCAGAATCACCGGCACCCATCGCAAGCAATGTTGTGGGAAGCAGGCCTGAACCACTTGCACTTTACGCAGAAATGCTTGCGCTCTCCGGGACATTAAAACTCCTGATGATTGCCCAGCTCATGCTCCTTTTATTCCTCGGGTATCCTGGCTATACGGGTTCATTTTTTTCGAACTTCAACACTCCGCCCCTGGTTCAAATCAACCAAGGTGCCTCTTGATTCGAGTTGAAGTCGTTAAAGATCCCTGGCTGACTTGTCCTTCACTCAACTCTTTCACTGGCAGCCTTATCAAATCGTTTTGGGCGAGGCCAACTGAATATCGACGCAGTTCGGGATCCATCCAGGGTGACGCACACCCGATGCTCGGCACTTTTATCGGCACACTCGCTGCAGTGCCGTCCATCCAGACATTAGTCACAAGGGTGGAGACATTTAATGCGGGAAATGAGTCATTCAATAATTCTACGGACTTATTGCTAGGAACTCTGAGCCATTTATGCGTTCCACATACAATGATCAAAGTACCTATGTGAGTAGAAATTAATCTACAGGGAAATTGGATAGTAGACACCCACCGGCCCATCCGCCAGGTTCGGCGCTGTGCGAGCGGGAGAACGGCGGTGCTCGAACAAGGAACACTGGCATCCAACATCCAATGAAGTAACCCCGAGACCCTAGCTCCTGTTCCATTCTTTCCCTTCAAAATATCTTCTTGAGATGGATCCGAAGTAATTCGATGTAGAATTTATCTCCATCTCACCTGGAAGCACCCAGCAGCCGCCCCTCGAACCCCAAGTTGACTCCGACTTAAGCATGGACTGGGCCTCGACTACGCATCCGCGGCAGCGCGACTCGACCCGACCGAGTGTCTGTGTTGACGTTGCGGTGTACAGTTAGCGCTTGGTTCGTTCGTGGCGAGGATCAACGTGCCTAGATTGGATCCAATAAGCCAGAGAGTCACCGCAGCTTTCGAGCAGAAGGGAGGGAGAGGTGAGGAATTGGATTGCTTTGAACGAGGACATAACAGCTGACTGCCGGGGCTACATGTGCAGGGTATCGGGTGTCGTATAAACTTACTATGCGTATTGCAGGTGGGTAGGTGAATACGGCTCGTTCTGATCAGATGCGGGTGGACGTGTGGGTGCAAAAAATGAGAATGAGATAAGTAAGAAGGGAGGGAGGGAGGGAGCGATGCGCAGGCGCGGTGCGGTGTACAGGACGAGCGAAAGGCAGGGAGGAGGAAGGGAAGATGACAAGCTGTGGATTGCGTATATCGCTTTAGAGGCGGGCTTGAGCAAAGCAGGATGAGGTCGGGATTTCAGGGAGGAGAGGACAAGTACGAGTTTAGAAATCAAAGGAGGGAAGGGAGAGGATCATGAGTGTACCGGGACAAGGTGTTGAGTGTGTAAGTACAGTGCCGGGGAGGCGTTGTGCTTGCAGATCCGGGCACACGGCCGTGCACGAGGCAGCGCGGGCACCAAAAGCGTGCGTTGATCAGTCGCGTTGTTGGGAACTAGCGGCGAAATGGGGAGGGAGAGCGACTGCAGGCGGCGAGGGCAGAGGGGAGAGTGCAGAAACGACAGAGGGGAATGATGCACAAAGGAAGGAAGAACCCAGCACAGCTGCACACACGCGAGGTGCTCGTAGTTGGTGTGGATACGGCCTGTGCAGCCGTATGGCAGCACTTGAGTCTTGCAGCGAGCGTGTTGGAGTCAGGAGGCGGCAGTCGGGGGCACAGTGTCAGCGGATCGCAGGCGCGTAGTCTATGCGGGTGTCACCCAGCACTGTTGTGCGGGGGTAGAGGGAGTGCGCGATTGCGCACGTGAGGTGACGAGTGGGGAGCGAGGGAGGAAATCAGGGGGAGACGGAATGGGTTGAGGGGGGCGGAGAGGGGGGGAGGCAGAGAGGAGGGAAAGCGCAGAAGGGACTGAGTGATGGGAGGGATGGAAGGGTTTAGATGAGAAAGTGAGCAACCAAGGACGACTGAGAGCAGATGGGAGCGAGATAGAGACGAGTTTGGGAAGGAGGGAGCGAGTGGGAGGGAGAGGATAAGATGAGGTGAGAGAAGGAAGCACAGCGCCACGCAGTCGAGGTGCTCGTAAGCGCGGTGGTAGTTGCAGTCGGTAGTTGCAGTCGGCACGGGCACGGCGGGCACATGGTCCGTACGGCGGCGCCTGAGTCTTGAGTCGGGGGCAGGTGTGCGGGAGTCGGCGCCAGCATGTACACGTATTGAGCGAAACACAGGGGCGGCCTCTTCACGGGTGTGTGTCAAACAACGGCCTCGTGTATTGAGGCTGAGATAACGGCGGCTCTTCAGGACCGTGTGCCAGCGACAGCGCATATACGAGGAAGAAAGACGTGAGCATAGACCCGGAGCAGCGGGGACGGAGTGGGTGGCGTACCTGTGAGGCTGTGGCCATCCATCTGCATATCAACTGGTCCACCCAGCGCCAATGCTGATCATGGTGAACGAGAGGCAAACTTGAAGCCCATGGAGAGGTGAAGAAGCTTTGCCATTTTAACTTTTGGGGCCACAAAGCTCTCTCGTCTTGGTGTAAAAGATGCAGTCCTCTGCCAGAGTTTCCGTGTGCGGTTTCAGGATCGAACCGTGAAGCCGTTGGGCTTTTGAGAACGGCCAGAGTGGAAACAGTCAGAGCGGCGCTGAGCATCAAATGTAGCGGCGCACCGTGCCTGCACGCATCAGCAAATACTCGGTACAAAGTAGCGGAGGGCGACATGGGGGTTAGAGACAAGCAGGCAAGCTGTGCTGCCAATTTTTGAAAGGTTGCGGTTCATGCGACATCGGGCAATTTCGGACACAACATTTGGGGCATTACGCAAATTCGGCCGTGGAATGTCGCGTTCACATGGCAACTGATGGCCGTGTGCGGCAGGGTTGAGCTACGAAACAAAAATGACAAATTCATTGCATCGGATTTGGACACTGACAATCTGTATATTGGACCAAAAAGCTTCAGAAAAACAGCCGGGGAAACAGATGATAAATGGCTCCGAGCGGGAGTCGAGATGCTGTTTGAACAACTCTCTATTGCTATGTTTTCGAAGCATGACACATTCGATATGACGAAATTTTGTTTGCCCTTGTAATGAAAATGTGATCTTCACCAGGCAGTTAAAATAGGGCGCCCTAAAACCCTTACCTAAAGGTAGCGGGAATTTCCCGCTAACCTGTCCTGTCATTTCCCAACGCCGATATTAATAACAAAAGAAGGAGCGGCGGATGTTGCGACATCGACATGAGTCGCGGGTTGCTGTCGGCGTGGGACCCGTGGACCCCCGTCCACCGGTAGAGGCCCGACACTGCGACCATACCAAACCCGCACGATCATCAGAGTGGGCGCGATATTCTATACCCCTTCCAATATTCAAATTTCAATTATTCGGAGGATTCGAAACGCACCATCATCTGTGGGATAGATCCTTCGAAAATGGAGGTAACCGTCTATGGGGATTGAGCCACGAAACAATCCGGGGAATGAAAGACAAGATATGCCTTCGCTACGCTCCGGCGTAAGTGGCGGATCCATACTCTCCCTACATCAACGTGCTCGCCAGTGGTTGCTTTCCGTGGGCAGGCTGGTTACGAGCCTAGCGAATCCATGTTTGATCCATGTATTGATAACAGATTCAACATCCTTTACTCTGACACCATATTTGACGGTTTTCTGCGCACATTCAACTCACGGGCCAGATAGGTGTTTAATACTAATATTGAAATCAACCGTAGGTTATCGACTCGCCTGACAGCGCATCCAACCAAGAACTGTGCCATGAGATCACCTTCCAACGTCAGACTTGAATCAGACTTGAATTACTCAAACTTGAATAAAATACAAATCATGATAGTGAAAACAAAAAAATCGTCGGGATGATAGGTACAGCTTGAATAGCCTTAACCTGCACGGGAGTGGGGAATATGACATTCTGGAAACAGAATCCATCGTCAGGTTTCAACAATCAATGCGATGGACGGCAAATGGCGTACGATGGATTCGCCCCAGCTGAGGAAGATTGTGAGTGAATGATAAGAACGATTGAATCTGGTAATGAGACGCATCATGCAAAGCAGCGCATGGAAACGGGAATGAACAGAGAGAGAATGCTTTAGCATGGATCAAATGGACACGCGGGTATAAAGAGAACCTAGCCATCGAATGCAAGGTTCCCGGCCGCAATGGAGAACAGGGTCGTTGATGTGGCACTACATTCTTTTCCGGTCTCGCTGAACGTAGAAGTCAAGCCGTAAGGGGAAGGTGCGTACATCCGAGGTATAGACACTATGAATCCCGGACATAGGTTAGCTCATGAAAAAATCCCGGCAAACGTGGTGTGCGTACTGGACGAAATTAAAGTACAATAAAGCGAAGATTACATCTGTTAGTTCAATTTCAATGAAAAGAATGAATAACCGGCAGCAAGGTACCTACCATCCGCCTCGAACTACGACCTTGATATGTCAGACGAGTAAAAGGGGAGCTGTGGTTCGACGTTAATATAAGTCGTCAGCGTACGTCGTGCGTGACCGTGCGCAAGTGCGGTGGGGACGACAGTAGGGTCCAGGTGCAAGAGCGGCGGCGTGCGCGAGAGCGACGGCGTGCGCGAGAGCGACGGCGTGCGCGAGTATGGCGGGGACGACGGCCGCAGGTGTTGGAGGCAGCGCGAGTGTCATAGTGGCGGCGTGTGCGAGTATGGCAGCGTATACGTGCACGACCTGTGCCCGACCCGTGCCCGAGTGCGGTGGGGACGACGGCCGCAAGTGCTAGAGCCGCCACGGGTGCCAGAGGTGCCAGAGCGGCGGCGTACCCTAGCGCGACGCGTGTCCAAGTGCGGGGGGATGCCGGCGGTGTGCGCGAGTGCGGTGGTAGGTGCGAGAGCGACGGCGTGCACGAGAGCGGCGGCGCGCGCAGGAGCGGGGACATGCACGAAAACGGCGACAGGTGCGAGCGGCGACGTCCGAGAGTACGGCCGGATGCGTATGCGTGAGCCGTACCCACGTGCGACGGGTTCGAGAGCGGCGGGTTCAAGAGTGGCAGCGGGTTTGAGAGCGGCGGCAGGTGCGAGAGCGGCGGCGGGTGCGAGGGAGTTATCTTGAAGCTCACAGTCCACAACTTGAAGTTTGAGAATATGCTGAAACAAAACGAAGAGAAAGGTGGCGTACAGAGATTGTACGAGTTGCGCAAGGAGTCGTAGGCGACGTTGATGGACGTGGATCCAAATTTCAGCTAACCGAATTCACCAGTATCTTCAGACTTGAGAATTCTTGCACATTTAGTTTTTCTTGAGAGAATTATAAGCGTTGCTTCGTTGACACCGAAGGTAACGACTGCTGCCGGGCCTGATTGGATCGAGGGACAGTCTTGCGTCTTGACGCTTGGAGGCTTATAAGGTACGGTGGCTTGATCCAAGAAAGAACTGGTGTCAGCCCACGAGGTTTTGAAGGAAGGGAAACATGTTTCAGGGTGGCGAGATGATGGGCGAAAGAAAGCAAGAAAGCTGTCCAATGACCGTCTCTTTTGAGCGGGATTTGAGCGCGTGAACAAAAGGTCGCGTGGTGTCTCGGAACTGGACGGCACGGAGCTAGCCGCAGGTAAATGGCATTTGCACTACCATCGAGAGTGTGTGTGGGAGAGAGAAGCAGCGTACAAACAGGTACAATCTGATACGAGGGATCTGCTTAATACATGAGGTATATATAGTACGCACCGAGTGTAGTTTAAGAACCGAAAACGAGATAAGATACAGCAGGATACTGAGACAATAGATGAGACCGGACTCCAATCTCATTGCGCATTTGCGTGTTCAGGCAAGTAAAACTGGGGGTAACGATCACGTACATGATAGCGATGGCAGTGTCATACCTGCGCACATGTGCTGGCTTGAAGATGACACAAGCATCACGGCGAACCCACCATATCGGACCGGCTGGTGGAAATTGGATGAATTAGAAGACTTGGGAAAAAACGGTAGAACACACCAGTCAATCCCATGAGCACGATGTTGGTAATCAGAGCCATCGCACACGAGATGCGGGTGTCGAAGTGGGGGGAAAGCAGACCGCCATCCACATAAGCCAAGACATAGCCCACTACTGCGCAACATCATGAATTTTGGTCAGGCAATCTTGGAAACGCATACCTGTAGTCCCAAGCAACATAAGTACCGGGAAAATGACCACCCAGATCTTGCATCCTCACAACCTGAAGCAGCGATATATCTGGGTCAAAATGAACCCCTTGACCTTCCAGTATTTTTGGATGCCTTACAAAAAGCCCGTCGGTGACGATACTGTGGATATTGAACAACACGAGAGCCAAGGAAGGGTGGGCGCTTACTTATTTGTAACCAGAAGAAAGTCGCTGGCGGTATACAGCGCTTGAAACAACTTCCGTCCATCTGGCTTGAGCCCTTCAATGGTCGAGTGGAGCACTTGAAGTCCCAAAACCGTAATCCAGGCGTGAATTACGAGCTGGGCCGTCGCGAGAAATGCCATCACAAAAATAGCCACCCTGAAAATTCTGCATCCCGCTCCCATCCAACGATGCAAAGAACGGGCTGCAATAAACAGGAGAACGAGCAGAATTCCTGCAAGAGAATATGAAGGCGTGGGCAGTTGCTCGTATCAGGTAGCTCACCGTAAAGTAAGATCTCTACCTAGTGGGAGCCGGGACCGTCAACTCTTTGATTATGGTGGAAGTAGGGGGTCGCATACACATATTGCCCAGAGCCCGGATACCGCTTCGGCCCAGTAACTGGAGAAGATGGTGGTTTCGACTGTGTAGTTCATGGTCAGAGGAATACCATGCGAGGTACCAGCACATGATATTACTGTGTCTCTTTATAAGAGAGAAGTCACATCAATCTTGACTGCGCCGTCACCGAGGGGCAAATGTATGAATGGTCGGCAGGTTATGTATGGAGCTACAAATAGTTCACTGGTCGATGGCTCCCCATAGCGGTAACTACTATGTCCGATGACAATGGCGCTAACAACAGCTCAATATCTGAGCAATATGGAGGCAGATATGTCCCACTCTCCCACGTAAGCCGTCGTATCGATATTCCAAGGTAGGTTCGGTGGTACTTACCGGTGTATATTGGAATATTGAACGACACAGGAAT
Organism: Mycena olivaceomarginata; assembly: GCA_029378375.1. Lineage (NCBI taxonomy): Eukaryota > Fungi > Basidiomycota > Agaricomycetes > Agaricales > Mycenaceae > Mycena > Mycena olivaceomarginata. Next base: position 43,396 of record JARKIC010001486.1, on the reverse strand, counting down.
GCGCTGATCCTGTTCCAAAAGATTAAGACATTCCGAAATAGCATATATTGCGTTCTCTACAAACGCGGGGATGAAGTGCGCTTGTCTCCGATCACGTTTCATCTCATTGCCATGTTTAGAATTTCCAAGAGCGCGGAGGCGCAATACGCTCCGCCTCGGCCTAACAAACACCCGTGAGTGAATGGACGTGGTTTATCATGTCATGAGTTGAACTCGATTGTCCAACGCCGGGCCGCGTGGATAAGTTGATCCGGATGAAACGGCAGAGCACTGGCACGAGACGCCAATGTTGAGTAATATGTTCGCAACTAGGAAGTCCACTGGCGGCCGCCACTGGCCACCGGTGGTTACCGGCGGCCGTTGGTGGACGCCGCCGGACAGTGTTTGGCACTGTCCATCATTGGGCGCACCGACATCCACTGGAACTCGCCGGTCTATCACTATTGTATCAGTATGTTGGCCAGTGGAATCCATTGGATTCCATGTAGCAGTCTATCCTTGCAATAACATGTGTTGGTGATTCCTCAATTATGGGCAGACCTGCATTTGCCATTGCACAATCATTGCACGATCAGTGGACTAAGTAGCACTAACTCCATAACCTCTCTATCAATTTCTGCAGTTGAATAGGTTAAAAACTCCAATGGTATATTCCACAGTCCTACACTAGTGTGATTCAAGATGCAACTATCCAACAAATCATGTGGGTTGAATTTCCTGCAAGAAAGTTAAAACTTTGATTGTTCAATGTCAAGGGTGCCATCGTGTTGGCAATGACTCGGTCCTTGGTTCATCGCCAGGGTAAAATGGGTTCGGGGCGTGTTTTCAGAAGGATTGGGCTGTCTCATTCGACACTAGCGGGATGTCTCGGAAACCTGGCCATCGCATCCTCGCACGAGCTTCAGCATAGATTATGAAAGACGAGTCGGCCTTGCTTCTTTCTTTATGACAGATCCTTCAAAAAAATTCTTTCGCTGACCACCCTTGTGCTCAACCTCGCTTACCGTGTTCTCCTCCTCAGCAAATCAACGGTGCTCACCATTTCTTGCTCACGTATTCTCTTCACCTGCAATTTCTTGGCTTCTTCATGTCCGTCATTATTTTTACTTTTTCGGTGGCACTAATCTACTCGCTCGTTTCGCCTTGTGGTCTGGAATCAACCCAGCGGGAAACGACATCCGCACTTTTCTTCTCGAATTGCCCTCGAAGGCACTGCAGAGAATTTGATGTCTTGGTGCTCCTGAAGATACTCCTGATACCATTAGTATATTAACAAAAATAAGAGTGCTTGAAATTATACCTGATATCCAACAAATATGTTGCACTGGAATTGCAACCTGTATGGGAAGTACGAGAAACAATTTCAGGTCATCCAATATTCCCTGTTTCAGCTGCAATTTTGCTATGACTAATATTGCGACTGATATTCAATGTATCAGTGCTGATTTACGTGCATCCGAAATGCCGTACGGCCCGTATCAGCGGCAGTATCAGCCGTGGACCCGATACGGGAAGAATCAGGTGATAGTATCAGTCGCGCCGATTCGGCTTTACGGCATCTTTGGATGCACGTAAATCAGCACTGATACGCTGAGTATCAGTGGTAATTTCAGTCACACCTAAATTGCGGGTGAAACGGGGAATATTGGATGGCCTGGAATTGTTTCTTGTACTTCCCATACAGGTTGCAGTTCCAGCGCAACATACTTGTTGGATATCAGGTACAGTTCAAAGCACTCTTATTTTTGTTCATATACTAATGGTATCAGGAGCATGTTCAGGAGCACCAAGACATCAAATTTTCCGGAGTGAGGATCGGTGCACGCTACCTTTTTCCCGAGATGGACGACTGGCCTGGAAAAATCTTCGGGGAAGGTGATAGATCTAACATCTACGATTCAGCGGTACTTTCCAGCATCCTCCGCCCACTGCTCACGTCGAGTCGGACTGCACCCAGCGATACTGTTTGTTCCACATCTGCCGCTCCCTCTCTCAGCTACGGTGCTCGCTCCCGTGGACGCCGCCAGCGCAACCTGTCTCCGCGGCGTGAACTGAAACCCTCCTACCGAAAATACCAGCGGCAATCACTCGAGTCATCTGAATCGCCGTGAATACACGCCACCCTCAAGAATCGGGCGGTATTCGTTTTCTATTCCTTTCGTCCAACAAAGTTAATCGATTTTCTTTGTGGCCCCGCCCATTTCCGGTTTCCAAAGACTCTTCCTTTCCCTTCTTCTGCAACGCAAATGAATGCCCTAGAGCTACGCTCGTAATTGAACTTCAAGTTTGTGCACAATGACAAAATCAGTCAACCGCGACCTAACCGCCCGGCGATGGATGAAACATTACGAAGTTACGGCGTACATAGCACGACAAATATATGCTCAGGCAAGAATCCTGGCTATAAATATCTCTAATTCCGGGGCACGATGCTTATATTCAAGGCACATCTCCACCTTTATATGAGGAGCACACTGTATTTTCTTTCCGGTCCCTTCGGACATCAGGTTGCTTGTGCGCCAAGCATCCGTCCGACCCACCTCCACCGGAATTTCTCATTGATAATGTACATATCGACTGTAACGGGGCTAAAATTGTGCTATATGTGGCGCACCCCCATCCCGCGATCCAGCACAGAATAATGGTGCTTGAAACCGATCCGTCGGCTGCCGTCGGCCACCGCGGGCTAATGCCATGGCGCAACTTGAAACGGTCGAACAACGGCACGAGAACGGGTTTTTCACCTGATTCCAAATGGTTTTCGTGGATTCCTGTCTATCTACCTACCTACCTATGCTCCAGACGCATATGGTTCAAGCACAGATCATCGGGGAACAAAAAGCTAACGGTAAATCCATCTTCAACATCATACAGTCCGCGTTTATTCCATTTTAACGGGGCAATGGGATCAAAATGGTGAAGACCAATGTTTTCGGCCTTGATCGGGGTCGGGCCTAGCGCTAATGGATTTTTTCCAGTCCTTCCGTTCCTGGATATGTGTAGAAATCCTGAATACGTTTCGTGAAAGCAAGGTCTTGGTGTTAGACGACAGGACTCAAGTTCTGGTGTACAGTTTGGTGAGAGTTTTCCGATAGTTGCATCATATTGACGGACTGGTCTGCCGGACTCGCGAGTCAGGATCATGTTCACATGTTGCGGCTTTCCTATTCCCGACTTCGGTTTGAGATCCGAAAGATGCTGTGTGATAAAGAAGGTGGGCATATATAAAGGGTCGGTCGGCGTCGCAGATCCCAGATACAGCCATGTCTGCAAGTTTCGGACAATATCTCTTGTTCCTGCTGGGGTGTATGGCGGCCTCTCAGGCGCGAAATCACATGAACCCATACATTAACCGGGATGTCGTCGTCATTGGAGGTGGCTCGTCCGGCACCTACACAGCATTCCGACTACAGCAGGAAGGCCACAGTGTTGCGTTGCTCGAGAAAGGAAACAGACTGGGAGGGCATGTCAACACCTTTCATGTGCCCAACACCAACACGACCTTCGATGCCGGCGTAATCTTTTACCACAACATCAGTGTCGCAGCCAACTATTTCTCTGCGCTCGGTGTGGAGACCATTCCCCCCGCCTTTGGGCGGCAGCGGCGTAGCTATGTACGCTAACCTCAATGGGGATGCCAAGGCGACAACGACGGTTCCACCCAATATACCATGGGCGAACGCGACGGCCGTTTCCGCGGCTATAACAAAGTACCTCAGCCTCTACAATAATCAGTTTCCCTTCCTGGACGACGGGTTCAACCTGCCTGATCCCGTACCTGAAGATCTCCTGCTTTCGTGGGCTGATTTCATGGCCAAGTACGGCCTTGATGCGGCGGCTTTCAACGTGTACAACGTCAACCAGGGCGTTGGGAATGTGATGGCGCTCCCCGCGTTGTACTCGATGAAAGTGAGTTGCATGTTTTCCAGCCTTGAAATGTTTTGGTTTGACTGATTGGGCATGACATAGTACTTCTCCGCGCTCACCGCTGGAGGCTTCATGGGCGTGGGGCCCCCGCTCATCACGACAGCGGGCTTCAATAACCAGGGGATTTATGATAAGGCGCTCAGCAAACTAGGCGAGGGCGTCGGCGCCTTCTTGAACTCGACCGTTACCAAAATTGCGCGGGACGAGCACGGCGTCTCCGTTGTGATGGAGACTCCAGCCGGGGGCACGCAGACCGTGCGCGCGAAGCAGCTCGTACTGGCCATCCAACCGGTTGTAGCGAATCTTCGGGCTATTGGCCTTGACCTGTCCACCGAGGAGGAGGAGCTATTCGGGCAGGCGAGCTACAGATACTACTTCGATGCCGTCATTCAGAACAGCGGCATCCCAGACAACGTCAGCCTGAGCAACGTCGACTTCTCACAGCCCGACGGCATCCCCACCGCGCACCAGATGGTGCTAGCCTTGGACGGAGGTGGGTTGGTCCCAGTGCCGGGGCTGCAAGCGCTGTACTACAGTAGCGACCATAACATCACCGATGCGGACGCGCAGGTGGATATCCTGGCGACTCTGGCGCGGTATCGCGGGGCGAATGGGCTTGAGGCGCCAGCGGGTGAGACATTGTTTGCGGCCTTCCACAACCACGCGCCGTTCGAGCTCACTGTGCCCGTGGACGCGATCCGCAAGGGGTATTATAACAAGAGAAACGCTCTACAGGGATGCCAAAATACGTGGTACACGGGGGCATCGTGGCAGGCGCATGACAGTACCCTTATTTGGAATTTTACGGAGACAGCGGTGCTGCCGAGGTTGCTGGCTGCCCTGTCTTGACACATATCTTTAAATAATCTGTAATGATTGGAGCAGGAAATCATTTAAATTTGTATTGGACTCATCGTGATTTCGCATAGAATTTCCCGGTTCAGAATGGTCGGCACGGGTTCAAGTTACATATCTACGCGCCGATGTCCGCGTCGGACCCCGCTCCTCTCCATTCCCTTGTCCCTCGGTAGACAGCAGCAGGCCACGATATGCATGGAGCCAGTGTTCTGAACTGGCTCAAGTCGCATGCCTGCTTGAGCTGTGAAGTTGAGGACGCGTTCCCCATTTTCCGTGCTCTCCAATGCTGTGGCTTCGCCGGAGACGCGTAGCGATTTTATTGCCGTATTCTTCATTTCCTGCTTCCCGCCGTTTGCGGTGAATGGCTTAGACTCGTAACCAGTCTCTATGTTGAGCAACATTATTAGTAGTAGCATGTAAGAAGAATTGGAACCAACGAACAAAAATTGAGGAAGAAAAAAAAAAGTGGCGAAAGGGTTGCTCGAACATAGAGACTGGGACAACTTAGTACGGAAAACGGAGATCAAAGTTGTACGTAACTTAATCAATCTGACTTAGAGAATCTTTTGCTCTTTCGCCCACCGCCTCTTCTGGATCTTCTCGTTCACGTCCTCCAAAAACATTCTGAAGCGTACAAAGTCTTCCCAACACATTCTTCATTGACTGCCCACACCAAAACCGCCTGAAGACGCGTCTAATCCTGTGCTAGCGCGAAAACGGCTCTGTGCGATGGTGGCGGCATCCAAGCCCGTGGCGCCGAAACCTCTGGCTTCCAAGATCAAAATTTACAAGGAGGGGGAACTAGATATCCCAGCAATGGTTACTAGCTCAAGGATCCGGCTGGGGAAGACACCCTACGAGTTCCAAAAGCGGTTTTTTGCCAATGTCATGCAAGGCTCCGACGTCATCTTGGACATCGGCACGGGGAGCGGGAAGTCCTTGTGTTTCGATCTCCCAGTGCTGGGGAACGAGAAGGACATCGTCCTCGTTGTCAGCCCTTTAAGTGCGCTCATCATCGAACAAGTGAGTGTCAATTCACCGCGCAAACTGCTTAATTGACATTTCCTCAGGCAGCGGCTTCTCCGTTGTCTTCCATCGCTGTCTGCAAAGAGACACTCTTAATGGAAGGGCGGGACGCTCTGTACAAGGTAATGGATCACTCTGCACCCAATTCATAATTTAACACGCATATATAGCGGGTAGCAGAGGGATCAGCGCAACATATCTTTATCTCACCTGAGATAGCAGCCTCTCTGGAATTCAGCAAGAAGGTTGTGTCACAACCGCGGCTCCAGGAGCATCTCCGCCTCATATTCATCGACGAGGCTCACTGCGTAAGCCTCTGGGGCGGCAGCTTCCGTTCCGAGTACGCAGAACTCGGAATTCTTCGTGGGCGGGTTTCCACCAATGTCACCTTTGCCATCGCTTCCGCAACCCTCCCTTCCCACGTTCTCGATGATGTCTGTGCAAAACTCAAGATTGGGACGGATGCCGTCGTCGTATCAATGTCCAATGCCCGCCCCAACATCGCGTTATCTGTCAGAAAAATTGTACATCCTGACGACACGAAAGCAGACCTTCGATTCCTCATCCCCGAGGACGCGACTGTCGCCGCTGATATCCCCATCTCCCTCGCCTACTTCAACACTAGAATCGAGACGGAGGATGCCTGCGACCAATTACAGTCGTGGGCCCAAGATGTCGGGATCCCGAAGTCCGCAATTGGATTTTACCACGCGAAGATCGGAACGGCGCGTAAACGTGAGCTAGAACAGAAGTTGCGAGATGGCGAGGTGCGCATTTTATGCTGCACAGATGCCGTTGGGATGGTAAGCTCTCGAGAACCTCCGTCAAATGGTGCTTACCTTTTGTACAGGGCTGTGATATGCGCAACATTTTCCGCGTTATTCTATGGAAACTGCCTCCCTCCTTCTGCGCATTGGCCCAGCGTTCGGGTCGTGCCGTGCGTGACTTTTCGCAGCTCGGGGAAGCCATCCTTTTCGTTCCAGCAAAGGTCTTGAAGGATGGGCTGGCAGCAGAGGAAGCACGGCTCGCACGGGAGGTAGCTGCTGAGCCACACAATCAGGAAGGCGACTTTGCACCCGAACGCGAAGAAGGTGTGGATGTCGTCGCTGGTCAAGTGGTCACAATTGGCGAGGGCGGGGCACGCGTAGAGCAAAATGCGGATCTCGACGATGTTGATCCTGATGCTGTGGCTGCGGCCGACAAGAAGAAAAAGCGAAAAGCAGCACGGCAGTCTGCCGCGGATGCCTTGGAAGCGATGTTCCTGACCAGCTTTGCATGCACTAAGCAGTGCCGACGAATTGTGTGGGATGAATATTTTCGTAACAGCACAAAGCGTAAGCCCCCCAAAAAATATTCCGTGCCAGCTAACCTTTTATGCAGCACCTCCAATTGCGATAGCCCCGGTGGGTGCCCGCTGCTGCGACGTTTGCAACCCCGAACGCTTCCCTGTCCCTTTGTTTGAAGTCGAGAAAATTCCCGGGTTGAAGGGAGGTAAAAAACGCAAGTTCCCGACTGAGCTTTCAGATGCTATTCGGACCGGACTCCGCAAATGGAGTCGGGATGTCCTCATGCCGCAACTCTACCCCAAGGACGCAGGGTTCTCTATGACGGGATCCGCATTGCTCCCAGATTCAACTATTGAACAGATTGCAATGTGCGGGGAGCGCGTCGAGAATTTAACCAACCTACAGCGTCGTGCGCGGTGGTTCTTGATGCCGAACCACGGAGAACAGTTCCTACATGAGCTCCACCGGATTTTTGACGAGTACGATGCGAGCGCAGACATGGATCCTGAAGAGCCAGCTGCTGATCTCCGTGGCGACATGATGGACTTCATCCTCCTGGGTCGTGGGAGGGGGAGAGGGCGTGGAGGGCGTGGCGGGAGACGGGCACGCGGTACAGCGAACCGTGCGCGGGCTTCTAGCTCCCGGGGACGCCGTGCGACCGTAGTTCCGAGTGGTCCACCGAGACGAGGACGCAGTAGTAGCCAGAATCATGCTGAATAAATTCTACTTGCATTACAATCCTACAACCTCCTGAGCCATTCCCAATAGCTCGTCAGCCATGTGAGTGAATTCCTCCTCGTCGTGCATGAGATCATCGTGTTCAACCTGGTCCAACTGCGTATCAGGCTCCTGCAGAACCCCGTCGTCCTCCTCTTCTTCGGATTCGCTTTCCGGTGCCGCTGACTTCTTGTACGAGACTCTGCGAGTCTCACGACGAAAGTTCTTGAATGCGCCCGGGGTGTTAGCATACGCGGATGGTTAACAAAGTTACTTATACAAACTAACTTAGCCTTACAAAACTTACTTTACTTTACTTGTGGCAGACAAGTAAAGTAAAGTACGACAAAGTTACTTGTAAGTAACTTGCAAGTAACTTAAGTAACTTGCAAGTAACTTAAGTAACTTCAAGTTACATGTGTACTAGGTACCCCAGGATCTATTTCAGCTTTGTGAGGTCGTGCCAAGTGCCAATTCACGCTCTCGCGACTATAGCTTGACGAACTTGGCGGAATTTGATGCCATCTGATGGCATAAGTTACTTTGTCTGATCGCATTGATCTAACTTGGCGGGCCAAGTTACTTGCAAGTAATTTGAAGTAACTTGAAGTAGCTGGAAGTAATTTGAAGTTACTCATAGTAATTTGATTCACTTATGTGCATTGAGCTAAGAAGGTGTGAAAGCCAGGATGGCAATAGTCTTACGCCCTTGCACATGACGGCGCCGATCACGCAAGTTCGTTTTCCTGTTACCCAACTGTCTGCATACTTCTGGCAATGTTTAGCACACTGCAGAACTTTTTCTTCCCTCCAGATCGTATCCCAGACCCCCCACCCCTTCAGCGTGCTTGGAAATACCCCCGCACCACAGACTTACAACACCAGAATAATCCTTTGCATAATAATATCCGGGAAGATGGAAGCTCGAACACCTCCCGGGATTGGCCGCACTACCCTCCACACTATTTGCAGCCTCTATCCCAGTCTCAGCTCCCTTACCAGCCGGTGCCCTTCAAAACTCAGTCGAACTTTAATATATATTACAACACCATTCCACAGCCTCGTACGAAGGACTTCTGTCTGGAATTGAAAATACATTCTGATATCTATTAACAGCAAACTGGAACATGAATCCAATGGGATATTTTTCATTTGCCAGTGCCGTTCCACCGAATAATTGGCACTCAAACCTGCTACCGCTCCATCCAAACTTTCGATTTGTACCTCAGCCAATTTTTGCGCCACCACCTTATCCTCCTCCTGGTTATTCTGAATCTATTCAGGGCACCTCTTCTGTTGCACCTGCTGCCCCGAATATAGAGGGTTCCTACGGGGCCTCTGAATCCCGTAGTATTGCCAAACTTCAGACACTTCACGGTAACAAAGTTTCCGAGTACATTTTACAGTTCTAATGAAGCTCTAGACCATCAGAGTCTTCTTCATTCGATTGGCCCACGGGACACGTGCACCGCGAAGTCGTTAAAGGTGAGGAGGACCATAAATGGAAACACAACAAGTGGGCGTGGCGGTCCAATGGCACTGTTCAGCACGAGGGTCATGCAGCAGAACAGCGAATTTGCCGTTTTGGGACTGCGCCAGCATACAGAGGACGGTTATAAGCACCTAAAATCAAAGTCGTGAGAACGAGATCGTTCCGCGGATCACGGTTGGACCTACAAGCTTCTTGTCCTCTCGCCCGATGTCAGATGTCATCCCCATGAGCGTGAGAAGCTCACACGGGTTTGGCGCAGCAATCATGGCTTCTGCCAACATCTTGTCGAGCGACCACGTCTCCAGTCGAGAGGTGAACTCCCTTGTCGTGTCCGGACGAAGCAAATCCGCCAGAGCTTCGCCTTCTGCTGCTATAACTGGGAGGCTGACTTTGAGGGCCCACTTCTCCACTAGCGCGGGTTGTTTCTGGTGAAGCAGGTCGAGCAATTCCGTCCCGTGGTCATGCACCAAACGGCTGGCACGCTTCGAAATCTCGGGGTCTGTACTGGCGAAGAATTCCTCAAAGAACTGGAATGTTGTCTTGCAGCCCGCGTTCTTGAGGGCTTGGAGTGCTTCCTGGATACGTGCTGTCCGCTCTCGATCGGCCTTCTCCGCTGCTGCCGCTTCCTTGGCCAATTTTTCCGCTGCAGCTGTCGCAAGTTTCTCCTGCAGAACCCTATTTTGCTCTGCTGTACTCTGTTCTTCGGTCCAGGTCTCCCGCTCTCGTTCTGCCTCTTCCCGGGCAATCCTCTGGCGCTTCACCTTGATTGACATCGGCTGCCCACCTCGGCGCTTGGGTGGAGAGGCCTCAAATATCGGATTTGGACCTGAAGATGGCTGCAGCATTGGGCCCGGGGACGGTGTCCGAGAGGCACAATTCGGGGTAAATGGCACATTATCAGCCATCAATTGGGTCGATTCGAGAGATTTGAGCGTGTCGTAGGCATCCCAGGTGAGCGTGGAAACCGATAGGATGACTAGGAGTGCAACCACGATGTGCCAGAGGTGCATTTGGCGAAGATATTTGGTGCAGAGGCACTTTGGGATGCGGCTCGTGCCTGGGGGCTTCATCAGGAGATATGTGCGGATATTTTTGCACTTGATATACCTTTGATACTATTAGAAACTTTTGTACTCTTCAGATTAGGCCAGGGAAGGGGCAGGCTCGCCGCAGTAAAAAAGGTCGTCGAAATTTTTCTAAGTCAGATTGATTAAGTTACGTACAACTTTGATCTCTGTTTTCGGTACTAAGTTGTCCCAGTCTCTATGTTCGAGTAACTCCAGTCGCATTTTTTTTTCTCTCTCAATTTTGCTTCAATTGACCCAAACTAAATTGCAGACTACTACTAGCACTAGTTACTCAACATAGAGCTGGTTACGAGTCTATGAATGGCTAGTGATTGATGCTGTAGGACTGTTTTGGCGTTCCGATTTCGTCGCTCGCACTTGGGCGCCACTCTCGGGACGATACAGAAGAATGCCGTGTACCTGTTTCGTTTCTGTACGTGTTTGTTTCTCGGGGGTAGCATCGCCTCAATATTTATTATCTGATAGCGCACTTAGGTGAGAAGTGCATCCTTGAAATAGCTCAAGTGATCATATCTGAAACGAGCTCGCAGTAATTAACACAGTTGTCTACTCCGTGAACCTCGCTAGTGTGTGTCAACGTCCTCCACGATAAGATAACGGTGCCACCGGAAATTGCTGAAACCCCTGTTTCTGCGAGATTTTTGGAATAGCAGGAAGAATGGGGGGAATATGTGTTTCTTTTTATGTTAGTATCCATAAAAGGTACAGATCAGATATTTGAAGCTTGAAAATGGGCCACTAACTGCAATACAGTCTGGGGGAGTGATGCATCACTTACTCTCCTGAGAACAACACCATGATGCATCCAGAGCTCTCGCGAGAACAACGCCAGTGATGCATCACCGAGAACACTGATCTTTTGGGTAGCCGGGCCATGTGCCTCCATCAATTTGGTAGGTAGGGGCGAGCTCGTCGTTGACAACGGTGTCCAGGATGTTTCTAGTTGTTTGCCAACCTCGTTAAGGGCGGGCTGATTAATATCCCAATGAAGCAATTGGAGCCAAAATGACCGAGCGCGACACTTGTGACACCGGGCGCAGTTCTACCCAAATTACACTGAAAATTCAGGTACAAGTGAGCATTAACCGTACCTAGGGACTTATTACAAATGGGGCACAACATGAAGCAGCCAATTATTAATATTTGAATTTTATCTGTTGTACATTCCGAGTATATACGGGGAGGGTGCGAGTGCGACTCGTCCAGTCGCACTGTCGGCATGGGAGTCGCACTGACGAGGCCGTCAGCAGTGCGACTCGACGGTGTCAGTGCGACTCGCTTCAAGCCGTTGACGGTGACAGTCACAGGCGGAACACAGGCCAAGGTGATGCGAACAGCCGTGCCGTCCACTTGCCGTAGTGTATAAACAGTTGATCACGCCACTGGGCGGCGCTGTGAAATGTCAAGGTCAACCGCTTGCCGTACACGGCTATCCCGGAAGGTACCGGAATCTTAGCGTCGATCCAATAGCTGACAGTAATCCGCATATTGACTGGAACTTTCCAGTGGGAAAACATCACAAATCCTCCGGCCTTATCGAATTCGCTTGAAAACCAGGAGGAAATGATGCACCAATCCCGGCCATATCATGAACATACACCCCAGAGGATTCCGGTGCCTTCCGGGATCGCGGTGTAGCGTATAAACAGTTTATCACGCCACTGGTCGGCGTTGTAAAACGTCAAGGTCGACCTAGGCATGTATTCTAGGTAGAACACTTGGTATTTAAATAGATAGGTGTTCTGGGCGAAGTTGAGTTCGCGAGACAGGGACATATCATGTACGGCTATTCTGCAAGGAAGTTGAATACCATGCAAGGGAGCGTACCAGCCTTCGATTAAGTCAGGATTTACACGTTGAAGGCGGAATAGTTCCTGGCATACTCACGTTGAATCTCTATATCCTCCTGAGCAGCGACGAACTTGTGCCACGCGTCAATCTCTATCTGGGTCTCCAAGCCCATGATTGATTTCAGTCGCGCTATGACTGGTATCGGAATATGCTTCGGAAGGTCGTCAATATGCCTAAAAAATGTCAGATATGCAAAACTGGAAGTGCACGATTGAATACCGTTCAAAATGGGGGTTACAGATCTTGAGGCTCTTCGGCAGGAGTTCATTGGGATTGCGAGTAGATATGCCGCTTATGCTCGGATCATTGTACGTCGCAAGAAACTGTGCATAGCCTTGCGCCTGTGGAACCTCGCCGTCCATGACGATGACCCGACACTTGGCATCCGGATAAAAGGGTGCCAGTTTGAGACTTTCACCTGTTACTTGAAAGATCGTATCGAAGAGCTCGGTGAAAAGCTGGGCAAAAGCCTCTTTTGTTTGTGTGTCGCAGTACAAGCTTCCAAACGTGAGACCTGTGGGATGGAAATTTTAGAGAGACTGGACGAGAATACGATACAACATACGCTGCTGAAATCGCTCTAGAAAACCAGCCACCTCCCACTCGTCCATCTTGCCTTCGACACGTCTGAATGTGTAGTCGATGTAAAGACAAAGGAGCTTGTGAATGAACATCGCAATCTGCGGATGCATGGTGACGACAAGGCGAAAGCCGTTTTTGGACATAGCCGTATGAATGTACCGCTCGCTCTTCGGGAGCATCACTTGGCGGACATTGAGCTCGTGAAGAATACCTGAGATATTCAAATTCTGTCTCGGAGACAGAGAAAGAAGTATGTTTTACCTTCCCATCCCATCCCCATCGGATACTCGACCTTCTTCTGCGTGGTGATGAAATCTCGAACCCGTCTACTGTTGGCATATGCAGGACTGCTTTCTGCGACCGGTTTTCCATCGTAAATCGACAATGTAGAGGGCGCTGGTTGCAAATATAAGTCTGGCTCAGAGTCAGATTACAAGAAACTGACCGTTGCGTAGCTTTTGAACCGTCAAGCCCGTCAAGCCAGCAGACTTGACTGCTGTGCCGAGCTTGACGTTGTCTTCTGCACTTGGCTTGGTTTTTGGATGCATCGGGTGGTTGTGCGGGTTGCGCAAAATGACGATAGCCTTGTGAAGCGTGGCAGGTGACGGCTTAACGGGGATGAATATAATCATCTCGCTCTTGCACTTGCGATGCCTAATTTCAGGCACTCTGATTTGACCGTCAATGATATGGCTGTATGCTGTGAACTCATAAGGTCAAAGCCAGACAGTTTGATTGAGCCTTGAATGACATACAGCAATTATTCAACCCAATACGGGGGTGGGCCGTGAGAAAACAAGTCTCGTTCAACGATTGTGGCCCATTTGGCAAGTGTCCGTCGTTATCTAGTACGAATTGCAAGACCGCTTCGTCGATGTTCAACGGCATGGGCCAGTACAGATGTTTGCCCTGCTCAGACCTCTTCCAGTGGGAGCATCCGATGAAAAATCGCTTTCCATGTGCGGAGGGCGTCTGCAGACGCATCCGTAAGGACCAAAGCTGATAAATAAATAATAAAGCCACAAACACGAAGACGAATCATTGTTGGAACGCCGTTGCATTTGACCTTGCATTTCGATTTCATAATGCGAACATAGAAGCTGAACACGCAGATAATGGAATGTTAGATGGAGGGCTGGGCAGGGGTACGTACCGACATATAATCCCTGGAGCTGACGCTGCTTCTTCCTCGTTTTGGTCCAATGCATGGTCCCACAATTCTTGCATCCCCTTTTCGTCCGCTTCATAACGTTCAAGCCCGTCAAATATTTCCTCCTCGAAAAATTCACATGTGTCGATACCGTTGCATTTAAGATGGCAACGGCGACAGCGGATCTTCTCGCTGAGGTTCGAAGTAAAGCCGGCAACATTAACATCCCCCACAGTATGCCCAGCCCCTCCGTCCCAGGACTCGTGATTCTAGGAAATGTTCAATAAGCCCAACTAGCATGAGAGAAATAATGGGCCTTACCTGAGCTCGTATGAACGTGTCGAGCGGTACAAGGTGACCTTCCGGGGCCCTCAACAACTCCACTGAGCCCGAAAGGTCCACCAGGAGGGCGGTAGGGGTTCGTGGGACGTCATAAGTCATTGGTACACTTGTCGAATGAACAATATGGTCAACCTTCTCCTGCCGAGTGATTGCAGTTTGCTGTGGCTGCTGCAGTTTCCCTTTCCCTTTACCCTTTTTCTTCCGTTCGGGTTTCGTATCCGGGACCGTCGCTGGAGGGAGAGAGGAAAGGGAAATGGAGGCATCGACAATCTCAACTTTAGGAAGTGGAGGAACAAAGGGATTGCCCGATGAAGCAGTGGAACGTGCGGCAGGGAATGCTGTGGATCCCGGATCGTCCGAATCAGAGTCGTGAATTTCGATGACCTCCACGGACATGGAACTTGAAGGACGAGACAGCATGTCAGATGATGCATAGGATATTGGAGAGCTGGCCCGGGAAGATGGGATAAATGAAACGCGGCTACTGGCGCGGGATTCAGCCATGGAAATCGAGGATGTAGCGCGGGAGGGTGCACGAGAAGTGGCGGGTGTCGAACTAAGCACTTGATCTTGGGTTGAATCCATGTAGGCTTGGAACGCAATAGGATTAATCCAGATGTCTGGATTCTCCAAACTAAAGAATGGATGGCCAACATATTGGTCGGCCAGGATCTGTATGTGGTCAGAATTGTGCCTGATACCAAAGATTGGGAGGAAAAAACGTACATAGGTCCGATATGCGATCAGTTGTTTTGTGGATGCATCTTCGGGACCCCAACTGGTGCTTGAGATTACAGAATCATCATGCAACAAATATAGTTGGTATCCCAGAGAGCTAATCCAGAAAGCCGCATTATCCACAGAGAAGAACGGGTCATTTCCAGGATTGCTGAGGGTATCTGTGAATGCCTGCATGATCATATTTCAAGCGGGGCAGCGGTCATCATACGAGGAATCCGAAGGCACAAATAACTCACAAAGTTTCGATATGCCTTGATTTCACTGGGGGAAAGATCGGCGGCTTGCTCAAACATTACCGGGAGAGAGGCGGGCAAAATATCGAGAGAGAAAAAGTTCCCTATCGCTCGCGCCCCTGATGGCTGATGGACCGGATTTGAGGGAAAGTGTGTTGAATTGCAGTAGAAATTAGTTGCATTTTATACTTGAGAAAAATGCAATTCCAACGTTGCGATCAGACAGGAAAAAACATGAATTAGAATGAAGTTGGATTGACAGTGAGAATAGAAAAAAAAAAAAATCAAGAGGTGCAGGGTCCACTAGGCCAGAGTGGCACCGTGCAGGGCCAAGGAAGATAGGTTGAATGGGCAAAAAAAAAATTGCGATGCTACAAGGAGTATAAATGAATGAGAATTGGAACTTGTGCGGTGGCCACGGGTGGCACTGAGCCATAGATCGATCCCAAATGAGTGTCGTGCTTCCTGCAAACCCGTCATGTCCGTGACGGCTGTCATTTCGACGCCGTCGGCTCACCTAACCGTCCCGTTGCCGTCCAATCAATAAATATTTCAAGTGCCCCCTGGGACCCGACTGTTGGAATCAACTGGGCGGTCCAGTATTGGCAGTGAACCCGTTGCAAATGCGCGGGTTCAACACTACAAGGTAGTTATTCAAAACTTGTCAGGAACTGATTAAGCAAGTCTGGGTGAATTAAACCAAGTGATACGCCAATCAACGGCGTCGGAGATAGCAAGCGATGGACTCGTACTTCCTACACCGACGAACAGGGATAACGTAAATGAGAGTACCTTGATATGCCAATCAACGGCGTCGGAGATAGCGAGCGATGGACTCATTCCTAACCGACGAACCGGCACGGCAGGCACGGCGCGGTCACACATTGATGGCCATGTTTAAGCGAATTAAGCGGAAAAATCGGTCATTTCAAGGGTCTCAAATGGCCGGAAATAGCCTCAGATTGCCGAGGGTTTAGCTGCACCTTCGGTTTTAATCGGTCGAAAGACCGATTTCCGATCACCCTTGGAATGGCGGGGTTGCCCGTGGAGAAAAATCGGTCATTTCAAGGGTCTCAAATGGCCGGAAATAGCCTCAGATTGCCGAGGGTTTAGCTGCACCTTCGGTTTTAATCGGTCGAAAGACCGATTTCCGATCACCCTTGGAATGGCGGGGTTGCCACGCGAGAAAAATCGGTCATTTCAAGGGTCTCAAATGGCCGGAAATAGCCTCAGATTGCCGAGGGTTTAGCTGCACCTTCGGTTTTAATCGGTCGAAAGACCGATTTCCGATCACCCTTGGAATGGCGGGGTTGCCACGCGACGCGGTATCGGATGTGCAATTGGCGGCAGTGGATTGTTTTTTTTGGCGAGCCATCAAAGATATGTTATACAATACTTGCCAACCGGTTCTCACAAACAAAGGCAGCGTGGGAGATGAGGGCGGGCCGCCCCACAGACAAAGGGGTGGTCGTGGGACAGCCCAGGCGATGGGCGGGTGAGCTCGTACAATGACAATGACGGTGTGCAGGCATGGTTCTTGACCGACAAAGGTGATGTGCAAACACGGTTGTAGCTTGACAGAGGCGGCATGCGGGTGTTGGATTGTAGTGACAAAAATGATGTGCACAAAGCACAACATGTCTTTGTAGGCGGAGCGTGGGATGGGCACAGGGCGGGCAGCTGCGTGGTGCCAGCTCTGGGCGGGACAAATGAGAGAGCGATGGTGAGCATCACGCCAGGGCGGCGCTGTCTCGTCACGAAGGCATGACTGATTCCTCTGGCTTCCACGGCTGCATCATGCCGTCACTTGTCGCAACCATGATGGCATCGGCGGCTAACTCGCGGCTCGCGAGGAGGGAAGGGTACATAAACTCGTTCCAGATGGCCAAATTTAAGATAAGTATTTGGAAATAACATCATATATTCATTGTATCTGACTCAATTTCAAGTAGCATCTTGTAAACTAAAAGGTTAATTGTAACAAAGGGCTTTGTCAATTGTCACACCCACATGCGGACCACATGCATGTAACACACTAGTGGTTCACATGCCTCGCTCTTTGCCCCCAGTGTTATTGATGTTGGTTACATCTCCCGTGTGGCAGATATCAGTCTAGCAACCGATGCATCCCGACAGTCGGCCATCCATTGCTGGCAGTTACTGCGAATATCTACGCCTTTCCGCTCTTGCTTCTATCTGGGTCGTATGATACATTGTGCTCCCGCGCCTGAGCTTATCATTCCCAAAGTAGACAAGGGAATCTGAGTTGAGGCCCGCCGAACTGGACGCGGAACGGGACAGTTTACCAAGTTCGGTGTTAGGAAATCGGCGCGCTAACTGCGAATAATGGATGTCGCGTCAAAAGGGAGGTCCCGTGGTTCCGTGGGACTAGGCGATTCGTCCGAGAAGAAAGACTGCAGGATGCGGCGGCCAAAAGAAATGATAATAATCGCAGCTGGCCCGAGCTCAGAAGCTCGTGCGCAACAATAGGGAGGCAGAAGCGAATGTGTGGGAGACACGAGCGACGATATGCGGCGAAACGGATTCAGGCCATACTCCTTGGTAGTTACGTGCCAGCTGGCGTGGTACGCCCGTGTCCGCCGGCGAAGTTGCACAAAGCGCACCACCTGTGCCAGCCGCCCGGTTCCTAAAAGCCTCATGATTTTCCGTCCCACTGTTTTTCCCTCACGCGTAAGTCCTGACAGTCGCAGTCAAGCCGGATGACTCAACACTGCGAGCCAGAATCCGATCCGGTTCTCTCTTTCTCTGTGCGACAATCTTGTGTCTTGATGCCTTTTCAATCAAACTCTTCTCACCTTACCGACTCATCTCCCTCAATTGGAGGTACACAAGATCGCGTAATTTTCTTACCTCCCTTTCAGCCTGTCAACGCCCTACGGACGCAAGGTTCTATTCGTTACTTCGTGCATTTTTCCCTGTTCAACTAAACTAAATTGCAATTGCCATTAACAATACGGTATATTATGTAATTGAATAGCACTCGCTTGCGCCGTCTGACGCCGCCACCCGCGCCTTGATGCACTGTCGGCGGTGGTCGAGGTCCGAGGTGATGGCGCCTCGGGCTTGCTCGATTCTCCGCTTTCTCTGAGAGGGAACCGAGTTATAACGATGCACTACGGACCCATTTATAGCCTGAACCGTGCATGGTGGGATGATGACACGTTCTTATCTCTCGGTTCTCGACCAAGACTCCCGCTGAATCTCCCCTCCAACCACGACTCCCCCCTGAATCCACAACATGACGGACCATATTGCATACTGCGAGGAAAAGGACTTCGACACAGAGAAGAATGCACAAGAGAACACTACTATCGTGACGAGTGGAGAGGTCCAAGTTGGTACAGCAAGCAGGGCCAGAGTCAACGCGAGCGGGCATGTAGATCAGCTGGATAGGCAGTACGGGCTTCTGAGTATATTGCGCGACGGCGCTGACTATCGGCGAGTCTTGTTTCGTGTTGGACATAGCTTGCTAATGCGCCGCCCATAGATAATGCATGGGTCGCCCTCGGAGGCTCCATCACTGTTGCCGTCGCGAACGGCGGTGCCCCCGGGTATCATATACGAGTTCCTTGCGTCGAGCGTCTATTACGGGTTCGTAGCAATGAGCATTGCAGAGTTGGCGAGTTCCATACCAAGTGCGGGTGGAGGTGAGTAGTCTGTATTTTCTCCATTTTTTCACGTTCTGCCTCATGAATTTTTTTTGCAAACCGCCCCTTTTAGTATACCATTGGTCATCGGTTGCGGGCGGCAAATACGGAAGGGTGCTGGGATTCTTTACGGGCGAGACCATAGTCCATTGCTTCACCGCTGACGCAAACACTGACCTATCGTGCAGGTCTAATCAACTTTTACGGTTGGCTATTCGGCCTCGCCTCAGGAGTCCTGATTCCAGCAAATGTTGTCGTGCAGATGTATGTCGTGTTCCATCCTGATGTCCTTGTGCAGGTGTGTTTTCGTCGTTCAAAGTGTGCCTCACTTCAGCATGACTGCTCATGAGCTTTTCTCAGCCGTGGCATATTTTCGTGGCGTTTGTCCTCATCAACTGGATTTGCTGTCTAACTGTGATATTCTTCAACCGGTACATGCCCGCGTTGCAGAGATTTGGACTGTTCATGATCATCGGGGGGGGGGTTTGGTCACCATTATCGTGCGCATCTCTTGCTATTGGAACCACATCCATCGCTAACTCGCAGAATAGGTTCTAGCGTCTGCGAAATCCCACGCATCCGCCTCATTTGTCTTCACCGACTGGGAGAATGGGACGGGGTGGCCTGGGGGGGTCGCGTTTCTTACGGGCATGCTCAATGGCGCGTTCGCAATCGGGACACCCGATTCGGTGACCCACATGGCGGAAGAGCTGCCCCATCCGAGGACGGATCTACCAAAGGCGATCGCCGCCCAGATCCTTCTGGGCGCGTTGAGTGAATCACATTCGTTGCCCCTCTACGCACTAAAGCTCACATTCATCACTTTCAGCGGGATTGGTTTACGCAGTTGCGCTCATGTTCTCCATCACTGACCTGGACGCAGTCCTCAACTCAAATGGCTCCTTTCCCCTCGCTGTGGTGTATGCTCAAGCCACGGGAAACAAGGCGGGCACATTCGGCCTACTGTTGATTGTGCTATTGTCAATCATGATAGCTGTTTTCGGGGGATTCATTACTGTGAGTGCTTCGGAGTTCATAAAACCTGGAGGGTACTGAGGCGCTTGTATTCAGACTGGACGTGTCTACTGGGCGTTGGCACGCGACAATGTCACGCCATTCTCCTCTTTCTTCAGTCAAGCGTCGGCTCTACTTAGTTGTCCCGTACCCGCTACCTTGTTCTGCGGTAAGCAAGTTCTTCCTCCCGCAGACGCTCTAGCGACTGAGCTAGGTTGATTCAATCTTTCCCTCCTAGCAATCCTCATAACAGCGTTAGGTGCAGTTCAACTCGGAAGTAAAACAGCCCTCGCAGACCTTGGTGGGTCGTTCATTATCCTCAGCACGACATCCTACGCCATGGCCATTCTTCCGCATATTCTTTCCGGTCGCAAGAACGTTCCGCAGGGCCCGTTCTGGATGGGCAGAGCTGGCTTCTTCGTCAACACAATGTCGGTGCTGCTAATCGTGTTCACGAACGTGATTTTTTGCGTGCCCTATGCGCTGCCTGCGAGTGTGCCTGTGGGTGCTCAGAGCATAGCCGTTCCTCGCGATATGGCGCTGACGCCGTTTCCTGCAGGCGATGAACTACAATTCGGTCATACTCATCGGCTGCGTCGCGCTCACGACGTTTTGGTGGATCATACACGGAAGGACCCAGTATCCAGGGCCTCGTCTGCCTCATTTAGACGCGGCGGGGCACAAAATCGACGATGAAATTTGAGGCTGTGGACGTAGTCCTCTATCGCAAAAGGGCTGTAGGGCGAGTTGTTATATGCACCCGTGGCCATTGGGGCATTGATTTGCAAGGATTGGTATCAAAGACCGCAAGTAAAATTTCGAGAAGATTCTTGCGGTCGGTACTTAGCTGTGCGTGGTTTTTCCAACTTGCGGAATATCAGTAAATGAGAACATGCGGGACAAGTTTATGTATGGTTGTAATAGTGGGTCATAATAATTTGGTGCACATGTCTACACTTTTTTACACCACCTTGCACAATTCCGCAAAAATATTCACCACCTCAGACCCACATGGCCGCGAAGCTCGCCACTCCAAATATCTAGTCTATATTTGTTTGATGGGTTGACACTGTGGGTCGCGGTTGGCAGTCACGTGCACACAAAGTACAACCACATCGCGAGCATTTCGACGCGACATGGGTTCAGATAAAAACCTTTGGTGTCGATGAAATGTCGTAGGAGGGTTAGAATGGCTTCATAAGTTCTTTGGACCGCCGAGAGGGGCTTATTGTTCCACTACCAGTTGGTGCTCGCATGTGCTGTGGGAACATCCACGACCCAAACAGGGAAGACCTTCCCGATTTGGTCGCCGAGATGCCCGAAGGTCGACCTACGGTATTTGACGCGCGAACAAAATCAGACCATAAACAGTTTTTTTCCCACCTCACTCTCTAAAAGAAAAAAACACGTGTTTATTGGTCTGACTAGGGAGACTACCAAATATCCGCTCAATGAAAACCCCCACCCCACTGTTTCGCACAAAATTTACACCCCCCATTTGTAACATGAAAAAGAAAACACTACCCCGAAACAAAAATAAGAATTTGCACTGCCTACATCCAACCTTTTTTTTTCACTCCCCTGAGCTCGGCCCACAGAAATTCACCGGTGAAAAGCTGAAGTCAGTTCAAGGCCAAGAGTGACCTTTTAAATCGATTCCAGAGGAATGCCGGGGACAGTCAATCACAAAAATGCAAGTACAACCAAGTACATAAGACAGAGTCAAGCCTTCAATACCAAATATTGGTATGTTCTTTCGTGTTTTCTTCAATGATATGAATACTTTATCCTTCACTCTTCATGTGCAATCTACAGCCTTGCCTTTAAGTCTCCTCGACTTGCCTTCCAAGTATCTATGTCATAGGTCCACTATAACATTCGCAATCCATCTAAACAGTTGATTTATGATTCAACCTGGCCACTTCAATCTTTAATTTCCTTTCATGTAATGGCTCCAGAACCCACTGACATCTGGCTGTCTAACTCTGGGTATGTCTTTTTTCATTACATCCATGTGATTTATTTCAATGACATGGAGGCTCTTATGTTGTGTTCAGTGCCCATTCATTCAAAGATTCAGAAGGCTGTGACTATGGCCATCTGCTCCCTGCATTAAATTGGGGCACATTCCCAATTCTTCATCTATAAATTGTATGCTGTGAAGCTTGTTTCACAAAAAGACTTTAACTTATGCGTACTTGGGGTCAACATGTGATTGGAACAAATGGAAGAGAATTAAACCTCTTCCCAAACAAATGACAGCCAAACATTGTATAGGATGGCAGGCGAATAGAGACGCAAAATTATACTATTTACCCTGCTAGCATGTTAGCTTTGGGCATGCAGGGTAATAAAATAATTCCCTCACTCACGGAACTTTCGATGATCAATTAAAAGTCTCTGGATGGGTTAGGCATCCATGATGGAACACAGCAAGACTATGAAGAAGAGGTCAGGAGTTGTGTAGTAGAGTAAACCAAACGAATGTCCTCCCCCTGATGTGGTTGATGGGGTAGATCTATACAAGATCGTAGAGGTGTCAAAGATACGGCTTAACAAGCGAAAGAAACACAGTATCTCATCTGCTGGGAAGGGTATGGGCCCGAGGACAACACATGGGAACCATTAGAACATCTGGGCGATTCCACAGAGTGTCTTGAGGACCTCTATGAGATATCCCTGAATGCACTGAAGGAAATGGCCCAGGGATGAAAATGGATCACCACTGGTCAGGACTTGTGGACCAAGAAGCGCAGCGGATGTGAAACCCGAGACAGGTTGTACCTAGAGGGGGGATAATGTCATGAATCAGCTTTTCATTTACTTCTAGAACCCAAAGCAACCTGAGCAACCCAATTGGTCGATCAGAACTATCTTATCTAGGAGTGCCCTTTTAGGACTCCGATTGGTTTCAATCAGTTCCCCGACCTACCAGGTTACCGATCAACTCCTCTATGCTCATATACCCCTTCATTTATTCTTCATTTACTCTATCTGTTGCTATTGGACACTGTAAATTAGTTACAGGACTTTAGTATATAAACTGTAGCCACTTTCCTGCACTTTACACTATTCTAGTCCAAACTCTAGACTTATTTGTTTGGTCTCTTTGTGCTTCAGTTGCCCTTGTCATCTCAGAACCCAGAATCTGCTCAGTGCTGACAAATCTGTAGATATACAATCAATTTTCTGGGTCCTAAGTAGTACCACACTATATACACCTCCTATGATCATCGTGTGAGGTGGTGCTTTTTTCCCCGTCGGCCGAATTAGGCTGACAACCCCTCGGAATGTTCGCTTATTCTATCAGCCTCATTCCGAATCGCGACAATCAACAAATCCGCAGAGCCTATCTTCCGTCAGCTGTTCGAGTTCTTGGGCGGCTGTGCACAAACAGTCCCGCCATACGCTCCGCCGAGGATTTTTCTAAACCGATCAATCGCCCGGCCACTGGTCCGGGTAAGATTCATCTGCTGCGTCCAAACCCATTCTGACATGTTTCCAGAGGCGAGGCGCGATACATTATCTTTGCTCGGGCAATCATCCTTAGTCTCGTCGCGATTGGCGTCCCTGCTTTCGCCATTTACTCAATCATTCTAACCCCTCTTTCCGCCAAAGTTTACACGCGTGAGATACCCATAGACTGGAACGGGTTGTGGTCAATGTTCTGGCCTGATGGGAATGTCACAATTCTGTTGGTGCGTACATTGTTCATGGATTGACTGATCATCAATACAAATTTTGTTCAGAGTCGCTTGGATCAGAAACACATTGCGAACCTTACAGCGTACAGCATTCAACTCCGTATGACATATGAAGCTGAAGACCCGATAGTTCAGTGCGAGACGAACAACATGGGTTTTGTGGAATGTATGTGAAGTTTATTGCGTTCAGACACCTCCCTTGACGGATCTCACAGGCCCCGTTACGTGGTAACTTGATGGCGTGGCCAATGCGCGCCGCGTCGATTTCACTCCAGATTCCATTTGACGAGTATGGGGTCTATATCACCCCTCTGCAAGGAGATCTTCGAGATCATCCTCTGGAGTCTAGACGGTTAATTGGACAGGAAACCCATGCTATGACTCTCTTTCCAGGCTCAGACCTATCGCATGTTTTTTGGTGAAACTTATTTTTCATGCACTTTACCCTGGGAGCGGACAGTTTCACTCTGTTTTCACACTATGGGGTAAAAGTTATCTTCACTTGAAGTTGGAGTGAAATTCACACAGTTCACAACCGAGCCAAAAACACTGTGAATGACTGGGTGAAAAATAACTCAGTGAAATATCATTTCCCCATAGAACCCTGCGAAACCGGAATTTCGTGGGGCAGCTATGGAAATTTCGCGGGGTTCTTCGACCACAGTGTATCCGCACTGTCTCAGTGTGGAACAACTATGCAACCGCTCCTGGTCTCAGCAACTATGGTGCAGCTGTCATTACCACTCAGCAGTGGACCAATGCCCTCAAATATGGTTCTCTTTCAGGATGTGCCTAAGAATGCTTTTGATGAATATCTCAACATCTGGACACCTGGCATTCCTGACCCGCTTGGTGCTCAGGTAGGGCTTATTTATGTACCTCCTCAATATCAATACTGACTCCTTATCAGGCAAGCACAGAGGCAATTGCCGACTACAAAGCAGAACTTATCAACTTGTTTCTGACTCTCGTCAAACATTCTGTCTTCTTGATACTGAACGATGATGAAAAAAGTGTGATTTCTGCAATCCTCAATCTTATTGATGGATTCCCCGGTGGCCTGCCTGCCTACTACAGCATGTTCCGTAAATTTGCTACCATCGCTTGTACTCGCAGATGGCAAGACCCGGAGCGCACCAACCATCTCTTTACAGAGTTTTTGTACAAGCACAACATCAGTGTGTTTGGCAACAACTACGAGGATGCCAATGCAGAGGATTCAAGTGGCGAAAGTTCGGAGAATGAGACTGACGATGAGTCGGTGGCAGAAAGAATATCTCGAGTTTGTTGTTGCCTTCTCTCATCTACTTCTGCTCATTCCCATATTATTTCCCCTTTTTCAGCTTCTACCACCGCTTACTGAGCCAGCTGGCCGCCCTCAAGTCCGGGACTTCAGCAAGGATGGTGTGCGTATTAATAACACCTGCTTTCACCTTGCACCTGATTATCACTACTATCAGACCTTGGACTCATACTCCAATGAAGTCCAGGATATGTTCTTCAGCCTTACAAAGGCTGCAGACTCAGAGGCCTTGACCGACCATGAGACTCGGGCACTTCAGTCAACCCTTTTCCCAAACCCATAGGGTCTATTTGGTTCCAATACATAATGGGTCCTATGGTGGGTGAACTTGGCTGGAGTTCCCATCTGGAGTGGGAAAGACCACGAGATATGGGGGAGGCCGGTGGGATGTCCACATGTATAAATCTGGGCTTCCCACATGACCAAATTGGGCTGCCCACTGTTGATGGTGGTCATTCCCAGGGGGGTCACGTCACGGGTGCCAAACAAATTGTGATGCTGCATGCAGTTCTGCTCACATTGGGCTGTGAGTAGGTGAATCTGGAAGCCCTTGCATGCCTTAGTGTGTAGGGGATACCATATGCAATAATGTGAATGTTTATGCCACTCCGTCAAATGCTTTGCCCCTATTGATTACAGGCCAATGCTGGTAATGTGGTGCATGTATGGCTTGCCAGTAGACCACAGCCTGTGGAGAGGCTGTCTCCACAGGCTGTCTGTAGGTTGTAATAGCTGCAGGGCTAGGATGGGCTTTCAGTTGATGGCACAGAGGGGACCCACCTTCCACTCACAATCTGTACCTGCTGTAGCACACAGTTTGATCTCAATACCAAGGATGTTAGCAAACCAACTGGATCCACCCTAGGCAACTAGGAATGCCTCCAAAATCTTGAGACTGTGAAGCACAGGAGCAAGAAAGCTGTTGAGATAGCCTGTTACCATATATGCAGGAGGATGGCTTGGTGTGTACGTAGGGGGGGTACCCATACCCGGGATACACTGGAGGTTCAGCAGAGGTTCAGCAGATGAGCCATGCCCATCTATCTGGGCTTGTCCATTGGGGTACTTGCCATATCAGATCTCCAAGGCCAGTTGATGAGTCAATTCAAGCAATTGTCCCTAGTATATCTTGGTGTATCGCTTTAGTAGAACAAGTAGGCTTGCATTGTTCGGCAGCCTTCATACATAATCCCAGTAACAACTTGATATTACCAAAAGTAACCAGGCATTTCGTTTTATTGATACATAACAAAGTCTTTCGTCACTGTCATGCATAAAAGGCTTATCTAGTATGAGTTTGGCCCCTGACATACAATTTGACTGCAAGTTAGAAGCTTTCATACTTGTGTGATATCTATCAAATTCATGACACTATCACTCTTAATACACGAAGAACAGGCACAGGATCTCCTGTTCCGGAGTGCCCAGTTAATTCTGGTAATCCTGAGCAATATATACTTGTATCTATTTCTTGTGCATAGTTTAGTAATAGACATTGTCACTCGCAGTGCGGGCATTCCCAGCACTGTTTGGCTGGGAATAACGCACTTGGATTCAACATGTGTCAGTCAGTATATACCGTGCCTGCACTGGGGCAATGCCGTGATAATAATGTCTTGTGGGATGGACCATGGACCACCTGGGACATCCCAATTCAAAGTGGGAATTCCCATGCATAGATGGTCCTTCCCGTTGCAGCAAGGGCATTCCCAATGCTCATGGGACGTCCCACTCCCCTCTGGGAATCCCTAGATGGACTTGGGAAATCCCACATCACCATGGGAATGACCACGTGGACTGGGGAATGCCCATGTCACAACTGGGAATGCCCACAGTGTCTAGTATGTGTGGGCATTCCCACTTGCAATCTAGGCATACTGGGAATGCCCATGTCACAACCTGGAATGCAACTGGGAATTCCCACATTGTATGCTATATGTGGGCATTCCCACTTATGACTGGGAATGCCCACATCACAATGGCATGTGACTAGGGAATACCCACATGCAACTGGGAATTCCCACGTTGTAGGACTGGGAACGCCCACATCACATTGGAATGTGACTAGGGAATGCCCACACGCAACTGGGAATTCCCACATTGCATCGACTGGGAACGCCCACATCACAGCAGAATGTGACTAGGGAATGCCCATATGCAACTGGGAATTCCCACATTGTATGGACTGGGAATGCCCACATCACAATGGAATGCGACTAGGGAATGCCCACATGCTAAGTGGGCATGCCCACACATACCATATATGGCAGGCATGCATCAGCAATGTGGGCATTCCCAGAAGCATTTGCGAATGACCATAACTGCCACTTATGGTAATACTATGGTCATTCCCATCTTCAGAAGTGGGAACAACCATAACTGCCATTTATAGAAGTATCTTGGTCATTCCCAGTGTACCATGATCATTCCTACGGAGGAATGGGAATGCCCATACCTGCCATTTATGGTAGTGCTGTGGTCCTTCCCATTCCTTGATGGGAATGACCATTCTTACTAGGTATGGAAAGTGTGGTCCTTCCCATTTGACAACTGGGAATGACCATAACTGCCATTTGGGTAGTAATATGGTCGTTCCCATTTGTACAACTGGGAATGACCATACTTGCCATTTACGGTACTGTTGTGGTCCTTCCCATTTCATCTATGGGAATGACCATCCTTACCATATATGAAAAGTGTGGTCTTTCCCATATTTCATACTGTGGGAAGGACCATTTGACAGGTGTACTGGTCCTTCCCATTTGACACTGGGAAAGACCAGCAAGCAGGTTGACTTTGAATTGAGTCAACAGTTGAGAGTCAACAGTCGAGGCAGTTGACTCGAGTCACTGTTGAGTCAACACTGACCAACTCAAGTGCATGTCAAATAAAGCAAGGCAATTGAGTCGGGAGTGTAAAATGGTTATAAACAGCTTATTAGAGTTCAAATAGGCTGTGCATCAAAGGACTTGGGTGTCTGGTGCTCACTGGGCTGAGAGCCAATACATCCACCTGTTCAAGTCAGATACATTTGGGCACATGTCGAGTAAAGCAATTGAGTTGGGAGTGTAAAGTGGTGCTAGAGGGGATTATAAACAGTCTTATCCCAGTCTTATCCATCGGAAGGGCTCCCACGAGTGTATTGCCATTGGCCGGTGAATAGGATGATTGTGATGTCTGACCATGTGATGTTGGTCATCCGAGGAGCTTGAAACTCCCAGTCTCTTGCCCATTCAAGTCTGATGTATCTGAGTGCATGTCAAGTAAAGCAATTGAGTTGGGAGTGGAAAATGGTGCTGGAGGCAATTCTAAACAGTCTTATCCATCAGAAGGGCTCACGAGCATATTGCCATTGGCCCGTGAATAGGATGATTGTGATGTCCGACCATGTGGTGTTGGTCAGCCCAGGGGCTTGAAACCTTCAGTCTCTTGCCCGTTCAAGCCAGATGCATCTGAGTGCATGGCAAGTACAGCAATTGAGTTGGGAGTGTAAAATGGTACTGGAGCCGATTATAAACAGTCTTACCCATTCAAGCCAGATAACAACATCCACCCATTCAAGTCAGATGCATCTGAGGCATGTCAAGTAAAGCAATTGAGTTGGGAATGTAAAATGGTGCATGCTGGAGACGATTATAAACAGCGTGTGGCATCCAGCTCCACCCATTCAAGTCAGATGCATCTGAGCGCATGTCAAGTAAAGCAATTGAGTTGGGAGTGTAAAATGGTGCTGGAGGGGATTATAAATGGTCTCATTCATCAGAAGGGCTCCTGCAAGTGTATTGCCATTGGCCAGTGAATAGGATGATCGTGATGTCTGACCATGTGGTGTTCAGCTCCACTTGTTCAAGTCAGATACATCTGAGTGCATGTTGAGTAAAGTAATTGAGTTGGGAGTGTAAAATGGTGCTGGAGGCGATTCTACAGTCTTATCCCTCAGAAGGGCTCCCACAAGTGTAGGCCAGTGGATGGTGCTGGAGGCGATTATAAACAGCATGTGGCATCCAGCTCCACCCATTCAAGTCAGATGCATCTGAGTGCATGTCGAATAAAGTAATTGAGTTGGGAGTGTAAAATGGTGCTGGAGGCAATTATAAACAGTCTTGTCTGTCAGAAGAGCTCCCATCAGCATATTGCCATTTGAGTGCATGTTGAGTAAAGTAATTGAGTTGGGAGTGTAAAATGGTGCTCGTGGATAGGATGATTGTGATGTCTGCCTGTGCGGAATTGGTCAGCCCAGGGGCTTGAAAGTGCATGTCAGTCTTATCTGTCGGAAGAGCTCCCATCAGTGTATTGCCATTGGCCCACCTGTCCGCAGTATGGATGCAGACAATTTTGCTCGACCTGATGGTGTGTGCCCACAGCAGGGGCGTATATAGCTGTGAGGAGGAGAAAAATTGCATGTACTAGTGGAATGGGATAGCAATGAGGATTGTCAAGAAGCTAAACCAAGCCCTTGGAGCAAAGCTCATGGAAGCAGATTTGGTGACTCCTCTGCCACTTCTGCCGCTGCCAACAGATGAATCAGGCTGGAGCAAAGCTCATGGAAGCAGATTTGGTAACTCCTCCGCCACTTCTGCCGCTGCCAACAGATGAATCAGGTTGGAGCAAAGCTCATGGAAGCAGATTTGGTGACTCCTCCGCCACTTCCGCTGCTGCCAACAGATGAATCAGGTTGCATGACACTAGAATAGGTTTTTATCACAGAGTCAACAAGTTGACAGTTGAGTCAGCCAAAACATTGAGGATTCCCAGCTTGTCCACACAGATGTCTCTTATTCATAAATTCCATAAATTGTAGCTCAAACTTGGTACATTCCAGGAATCCATACTATGTAGCAATCACAAATGTGTGGTCAAAGGGACTCCAAGCTCTCCAACATTGCCATATCTGCACAATCCATGCATCTCACATCCAGCTCTGCACGGTCAAAGTCAACAAGTGTGATCCTCCCCCTCTCATCCACCAAGATGTTATCTTCGTGAACATCATGATGGTGGATTCCCCTATGGTGCAACGAACGGAGCACAGCTGCTAGCTGTTGTCTAAAACCTGGGGTTAGATGATAGCGGAGAACACAGTGGCACTCACTTCTGTTCGGTGGTTGCCTGCCCAACATCTCGGATAGGCGATCCCCTATAGCTCATGATAACACCCGTTTTCTTCCTGTCAGATACAACACCACGCAGATCCGGTACAGCCACATCAGCCAATTGACATTTTGATTGTCGTGTTTCACGTGTTTTTTCGTGTTTCCGTGTTGTGATCAAAAATCATCATTTTTGCGCAGGCGCTGGAGCCTGCTGGTGGGGTCAAAGAATTACAGAAAGGGCAGGTATTTGGTGTAAGATGGTGGTTTCATCTCAACTTTGGTAAATTTTGATGTGTCGGCGCCGTGGGTGGAGATTTTGGGCCCGCGTTGTCATGGTGTTGTCAGGATTTGTAAAAATGTTGTTGGCGCAGAGTGTTGTCGCGTTTCCGGGTGTTTTCGGCCGTTTTTTGGCGTTTTCACGTGTTGCACAACACGACAACTAGATTGTCAAAAGACTGATGCAGGCCACGTGCACGCTGCAACACATTGACTTCATGCTGGGCGAGATCTTCGTTGGAAAAGAGTTTCACAATCTCCAATCCATTTGCGGAAGATACTACCACTCCACTCGCACCCCAACCAAGCTGCTTGGTAAATGAGTGGGTAGAGATTGTACTGTTTACATGTTACTCATTGTAGTACATCTTGGAATTGTGGTGCATACCTGGAAACATCAAACTGCTCACTGACATCCTGGAAGAACACATCATACTGGCCAAACAGAATGTACACGCCACGTGTTTGCCGATACCACAGTATCCACAACAGCTGCAAAAACCAAATCTAGATAGCAAGCTGTAAAAACAGGATGAACAGCATCGAGTTGGTTTACAAATGACAAAATCCATGTTGAGATCCAGTCCTGGCACCAAACCATGGCATGAAGTGCCATGGTTGAAAGCTGCTCTTCTTGCTCACATGCTGCAAGGATGATGCAGACAGTTCGCTCTACGTCTCCATCCAGGTCGTCATATTTCCTTGACAGGACCAATGTGTTAGACGTCACGTTTTTGCGACGCACATATAAGACGCCAGCCGGTGAAAACAGTTTTACATAGTTCACCCTGTACTGAGAGAACTGGCCCCAGAGCTGTTGACTATCAATGATTGCAAATAACTCATTCATGAATAAATACCTGAATCCACATTCGTACCGCTGGCTCAGCCTTATCCATCTCGGTCTCTGGCGGCCATGGGAATTTCTTACCAGGGCCAGGTGCTGCATATCCACAAAATTTTTCTTGATGCTTCGTGAATACTGGGGACCGCTTGTCCTCCGCCATGATGTACTGCTTGTCTTTGGTCCTGCCCACCCCAAGGTCGCTAGTAGTCCCCTGTTCATGTTGAATAAAGTATGTAATCAGGGTCTCCTTGCGGATTGCGGTAGCAATGGCGGCAGCTGGCTGGAGAATAGCGTGCAAATGGAAGTCATCTGTCTCCCCCTCCCGCATTTCCTCTGTGTTGCGATATGGAGCGTGTCGACTGTGGGCCGCCATCGCTCGCCAGATTCCCCTTACATGGGCTGGCAACTCCACAGTCATATCAAAAGATGGTTGGCGAGTGGTGACCATTTTATCCACCCAGTCGGGTTCTGATATGATGTATTCCAGCGGGGTGAGCTTTTTTTCTTTTGCAGAAACTGTCTTTGTTGCTGTGTGAGGATTGCCTAGGTTCTGATATAATTCACCAGGCAGGTCAAGGTAGGGAGCACCCACCGCATCGTAACGGCGGAACATGATGGAAGAATTGCAGCGCTTCCCGGACCGTGCGACCTTCATTGTTATTCCAGCTGCCAATCCACGCCTCCTCCGCGGCGTCCAATGATTCCCGCTTCTCCGGACTGAGGACGTCGAAGTCGGCAACCTTTTTGTCGTTGGGCGATCCCGTCGATAGTGACATGGCGTTTGAGTGGTGTTACACAGTGGTGGTCGGGAACAAGTGCCTAAAGTTTGCCGAAGCTGTGACACACCACATCATATGTGGCAAGACAGCTGCACATTTTTTTTTACAATACCCCCACGCAGTCCGACACTGTAAGTCGTTAGAACGCGGTGTTGCCGTTGGGCACGAAGCCGTGTTGGCGGGCGCGAGGCCTCTAAAAAAGTTGTGCTATTGGTGTTTTGGGCGCCGCGGTAAGCGGCCACTTGTTGGGATGTATGGAAGACTCGCGGCATGCATTCTCCTGCTATCCGTCGCGGTAAGCGGCTAACTGTTGACAAGACGTATGGAAGCATTCTCCTGCTATCGGCGTTTCGGGCGTCGCGGTAAGCGGCTAACTGTTGACAAGACGTATGGAAGACTCGCGGCTATCGTGCATTCTCCACCGCGGTGTGCCAAGGAAGTATCCGTAAGATTTTGTCAGTCAATGTGCCCTTTGGGTTACATCGCCGAGCTGCCAGTACACGGCCCGTATATTCAGTTTGCTTCCACACGCCTGCGCGACACTCAATTAGAGAGAATATAATTACATTTCAAGCCGTAGAAAAAAACATCTAATGTCGCGCAAACAAAAATTAGAGACCTAAGTCATCCCGCTCGTCCGCACTTTCCACATCCTCCTCCCGATAGACGTCGGCAGTAGCAAGCGTGTCGAGCATGCTAAAGACCTCGTTCTCGCCTCCGCTCTCATCTTCTTCCTCCTCGTCAGAAAAATCTTCATTCACGTCATTGTAATGTCTGTCTTCTCCCCGGGCGGCACGGCGTGTGTCAAGCCTTGCGCGCGCCAGCTGGGTGGCATTCGGACCCCACGGCGGCAGCGTCGACATATCCAAGCCGTAATCAGGCAGTGATTTTTGCCAAATCACACATAGTCGCACGAGGTCATCGCGCATGAGCTCGTATTGGTATTTGTCCGGTGCGGTATCTGCAACTCGACATCAGTTGGTGACTTAGCAAGGCCAGTAATACATAGCGTACCGGCTTCGTCGAGGGTGCGATTCACCAGTGCCCCCACACTTGCAGCGCAACTCGCTCCTTTTTGAGACAAACATCCTCCTCTCTGCAGCGATCAATTTGAAGTAGGGCCTTGATCCCCGCACGCTTGCCGTCGTCACACAACCATGGAGGTGGGGTAGTCTGCTGCTCTGTTTCGTCGTCTTCAAGGCCGACGTCTTCCCAAATGTCATCGTCGACATCTAACTTCCAGAGTTGACCGTCTGGAATTGGATGTGGTGCAAGCGCGCCTCGCGGGGCATTTTTTATCGCGGATGAGCTGGGCTACCTTGGCGCATTGCTTGTTATATTCAAGAGCGAGATTTTGAATGCCCTTTTCACGACGTTTGACGGCTGCCTCAGTATGGGAGTAAAGCTTCTGCTCTGTGAGAATGTGAGACGTTGTCGATGACCAAGAAACAGGATTCACGTACCATTCACCAGTCGTCGAAATGACCGCTCTACGAGATCTAACTCAAATTTGCGTTGGCGCAGCCGATCGCGTAGCCGTCGCTTGGTGGCGCGGGCATTCATACGAGCGTTATAGTACTGGATGTGGGACATCATGTTCAACGCTCGGCGCTCCCCGACTCCCAGCGCGCGCTCCTTCTCGCGTAAGGTCTTCTCAGCCTTGGCTCGGGCAGCGTCCGCCTTGTCGAATTTGACTTGGTAGTAATCGGCTTCTTCGTCAGCGTCCTCTGCCCCGACCAGGAACTTGGCGCGCAAACGGTTGACGTGGTCAGCTTGTTTCTTCACTGCAGACCTTAATAGTAAGATCGCGTTGATAGCCTGTTGGCCTTTGTTTTTCGAGCGGCCTGGAATAGGTCTGAGAAAGCCCCATAGAACATCGTGGATGGAAACTATAGCTTACGGGGAAGGGGTTTGGTCTGCGCGACAACCTGTAACTGCCATTGCTCACGAAGTGCCGAGATGCGCACTCGGCATTCTGCCAGCACGCTCTCAGCCTCCTGGCGTTTTTTCCGGCTGTGCAGAGACTGTCGACGAAGCCACTCTCCCATTTGCTGGAGGCTGACCTCATCCGCATGCTCTATCTGAGCGTCCAGGACGTAGAGGCGCTGCCATTTCTGAAAAAAAATGGAAATTTGTTAGTAATCGACACAGGCGGATGATACAAAAGCTTACCCCCGAAATGCGTAGGACAGCGATCAAGTGGCTGATTGAGTGCCAAAATCGCTCGCAGCCTTCGCCGTCTGAAAGCCCGAACCCGGTTCGCTTCCGGGGATGATACAGTAGCTGGCAGGGCCAGTCGTGCCCGAAAGCGTGAAAGACTGAGACCGCAAATTGGATGCGGTCCATGAAGCGCAACAGGAATCCCCATTTCCTGCAGCTACGCTCCAACGTGCAGGCGATGTCGTAGAGGATCCCGAGCGTGATATCCTGCGGGAGATGCTGGAAGAGGGTCTCCAGCAGGACGATCACGTAGTATTGTTGCTCTCCGCGTGTTTGCATGTTGACGAGCCAGAGGACTCGATCATGGCGGCAGAGAAGGGCCATCAGCCCTGTGTCGTCGAAGAAGTCAGTGCTGGCTTTCGCACATTTTTCATCGGCAGCCTTGAAGGATGCCTCGCATGCGTCGAGAACTGAGCGAGGGAGAAGAAGGTCGGGGTGCTCGTACCCGTCCTCTGCGTCCTCCACAGACAACGCCGTCTTGCTTTTCTTTGATCGTGGCTCGGCTGGACCAAAAGTCCCTCGCGTTTCGTTGACATACGCATCGGTGGCCTTGGCGTCGGCCCTCGGGAACGAAATGGGTGCAAGGATGCCGTCTCGGAGGATCGCTGGCCGACTTTTTTTCGCTTCTGGGTGAAGCAGGCGTCCAAACACACGATTACATCTACTCTATGACGTGGATTAGACTAGGGCCGCCCATATATGAAATTGATATGTACTCACGGCTGCGATGAATCATGATACAAGTTGCCGAAACACAACGGACACCGACGGCGAAGGTATTCGCTTGGGCCGCTACGTGGCAGTGGGTCTGGGAAAGGCGGATCCGGGCGGTCGGGGCGTGGAGAACACCCGCGCTTATGGACGCATGGAGGCGCAGTTGGCCCACGTTCAGAGCGGGAGGGTGTCGTTGGTCGCAGGCCTGGTGTGAGCTCCCGTGGCTGACCCCAAACGTGATATGCAGGACTGGGACTACGGCTCGGCGAGTGGTCGGTGCGTGACGTCTCTTGCGTCGACGGTCTTGCAGGAGATGCGCCACGATGCGGACTGGAATCCGGCGATTCATCCCGTGGCACCACCGGTGGGGAGATTGTAGTGCGCATCTTCTCCAGTGCCGCACGATAATGGGCCTTCGACTGGTTCCGCAAGTGTCCGTACCATGTCAGGGCGTTGCCGAATCGTCGGCGGAGTGTGTTCTACATTAGGTTTAGTCTACTTCATATAGCGAAAAAAAGAAATGCGAATACCTGATGATTCAGCTGATACCCCATGGTGCTCAAGACAGTTTCCAGCGTCGTGGAGAACGCGGTGTGATTTGGCGCAATGTTGAGGAACAGTTTGAAGGTGAACTTGAGTACACGCAGGTCGACAGCGAGACTCGGCTGAAGGGGTGCACATGGAAATGCGCCGCTGCGGACTAGTGAGACAGCAGCGAGTCTACATTCGCAGACAGGGACCTCCATGTCTTCGACAGCTGTTAAGCATTAGTACATGGCCGCCCTCGTGAGAATTGAAACGTACAGGAAAACCGCATAATAGTGACTTTCTGAATCCGAGGAACGCAGTCGCAATCCTGAGCTGGCGAGCCCAACTTCTCGAGCTCTCGCAGAGATTTGGTTTCGCACAGCAGCCAGGAATAATGTGGGATGAGGAGTGGGATTATCTCCAGGTCCCAGCGCCGCCATTGCACTGCACGTTTCTTGCGATGCTTAGACGGCGACGTTGGAGGGGTGCGCTCAATGTCGAAGATGGTACCGGCATCCGGTAGGCGATCTTGGTTGTCCGCGGGGGTGGCAAGGTCGATATCGACGGTTGTGTAGCTGTCAAATCCAACGTGACCGACGCGAGGAGGGAGGGGTCGTTGTACGAGCATCCGACCGTTGGGGAACAGGATCTCGCCCCGGCGCGAGAGATGGTTGGGGGAGTTTGCTGCGCACATCTGGAATTGTCTCCGAGTTGAGCTCGTAGGAGAGAGGCTGAGCCGCCGCCCAGCGCTGCTCCTTGGTCATACGCATGCTGAGTAGAGCTTGGATCAATGGGCGCTGGGGTTGTAAGGGAAGGCAACTCACAGTGGCAGCGCTGGCTGGAGATAGACGTGCCGTTTGGTACTACGTGGGTCAATGTTCTCTGTAGACTGGATCAGTTAACACTTGGTCTACACGGGAATTAACGGAATTAACTCACACTGGTACTGGCAATGCTCAGTTGCAGACGGACGCGCCGTTTACGTCGGGTTTCACTTGGGCCAATATATTTTCTACTCTATTGTTCAGCTCACAGTCCAGCGGTAATGTATTTACAAATTTACTATATACATGGTGGTGGTCGGACGAAGAAGTCACGCAGTCACATTCCTCGATCACTTGATGTGATCGTTTTCTGTATCGGTGTTAATGTTGGGCGTCTGTTAAACGCTTGTTCGCGACTAAAACCAAATTATTCAAAAACAATAAATTATACAAGTAAATTCATTTAATATAAATTTTTCTATACAGTTCATGCTTTGTATACATTCAACCTATTTTTCTTGTTGTGCGTCCAGGAAATTTGCGAGAAAAAGCTAATTAAAATTTGTGGTGGCGAGGACACCACCATCTTTCGGTACTGTTACATTCAGCGATCGGCAAAGGCTACTCAAATGGAAAAAACCTGATCCCGAATTTTGGAACTTGACGGCCGAGACTTGGTCGCTGTGGGGGTCGAGCTTCGCCGTAGCATCCCAGCTTGCCGACATCTCCTTCAGTGTCGGGCCCAATTATCACAACACGAGTTACAACTCGGTTGATTGGGGTTCCGTCTGCCATCTGTCTCATTGGCCTGATACAAGGCCCTTGAACTGGGTGGCCGGTTCCGTTCGGTCCAACATCCCAGACACGGATCATCTTCTTGTCGAGATCCTCTTGGTGGAAGGGTTGATCGAGGGCAATATAACCAGCTCGGCCTTTGCAGCTGAGAGCTCGTTTCCCAGGCCTGAAGTTGCGGTTTGCACTGCTCACAATGTCCTTCAACACAACATCCACGCGCTTCTGAACGAGCCCGGGGAAGACAGAGCCATCAGCCGTCGAGCTCTCCCTGAAAATGCACAGTTAGAATAAATTTGAACAGAGCGGGTGCGCCGAAATTACATTGAGAACTTGGCTATTCGACGTCCACGAAGCACGCGGGGGCGGTGTTGGCGAGCGGGACGGTGGGAGCGGTGTACGAGCGCGAGCAGCTCTGGAGCAGGCCATGGAACAAGCATCCAGTTAGGAAGAGCATATGTTTTTGAAAGCGCCACTCGGGTACTTCAAAGTCGTCTCAAATGACGGAAAAAGGGAAAAAGGTAGAGACACGTACTGAACATGTACCAGCTTCTTGATATCAACGGTGAATTTCGCGTTGGAGCCCTCCTTCTGAACGGTGACTATGATTCCATCATCGTCTTGGACCTTGTCTTTGCATTTTTGCATGCGTTTCGCTCGACCTGGGCCATCAAAGTCACCGACGACTACACCTCGCGTTCCCTTGAATGGACCCTTCCACGCAACCAGAACCTCCACTCCTTCAAAGCGGCGGCCGACGGGTCTCCCCTCCCGTAATCGTCGCTGTTTCTTTACATCGGCGTCAAGCACCAATCGCAGTACATCAGTGAAATCGCTGCCGTCGTGTTTCCCTTCGCGCCGATGCTTTTCGAGATCGTGCCCCACCGCCGATCGCAGTGCTACGGTTGGATCCGGTTGCGGCATCAAAGCCGCCCAGGACGACGTTGAAGAATCTGGATTTAGGTCGAAGTTTGCATCGCGCGATGGGGCTCTCCACTGTATGCAATCTCTCAGCAGTCAGAAGTTCCAAGAAATACACCACTCACCAAAGGGTCATCGAAAATATCCGACCCGTCGAAGTTTCGTTCGCCCTAGCTCAATTTAGCTTTGTATCTTGGCCTGCAATGAAACTAGGCATTACACTGTACAGTTCAAGAGCGCCGCCTGTGCAGACCTTGACCACCAATCCGCAACGATCTCTGCGACGATCTTTGGATGCCCCGGTTACGCAGACAAAATCACCCTCCACAAAATGCCGCGCAACACGACGATGTTCAACTTCAATTATGTCCTGCTCGCCGGATTCCTGCAGGCATTGAACGCGCAGCCACTCGTCTTCAACCTGAACTATGCGACCGATGGCTCCACGGTGTTTGATGCCCGTTACGACTTGAATGCGGTCCAAAACACGAAATGGTGTTGGCAGATTGAGTGCGTGTCGCTGGAGGTGCACGATCTGAACAAAAATGCCGTGCGACTCCGCAACGAACGGCGTCAGTACCGTTATACTCCTCCTGGATCTTCGCCCATCGCACACGATACTTCTCATCTGCAATCTCCCGAATCATGACGATATATCCAACATCCCCTTGGTGCTCTCCTGCGGACTACGACGACGCGGACACCTTCCACCAGCGCTGACGTAGTGCCAATGAAGGTCGCCTGTTTAAAATATAACTCCTTGCTCTGTTTAAAATGAAGGAGTTTGTCGGGGTTTGGCAGGACTCGGGGGTATGCGGTTGCGAGAAGGGGAGCGTTGTATGTTACCTGACTGCACGAATCCGCATTGCCAACTCTGTTTGGATTTGCGACGATGAAGCGCTGGCTCGAGACAACCCATGCTAATTTTCCCTCGTAGGGCTTTTTTTTTTTGAGACGAATCCATTCGCCACGCTGGGACCGTCGTCCTCTCATCCGAAGGCGCTGGCGCGAACAAATTATGCACCAGGTCGTGTGAGGATGGGGAGGTGGAGAACGGAGACCGACTGAGCAGACGCTGTCTTGAAACTGGCTGCGAGTGCTTCCAAGCGTCGGCGTCGTTTTCATCGGGGATGGTGAAGTGCGAGCCCTGACGAACAGGCTCATCATCAATAAATTCTGCGAGGAGGAAGTGAGTCATGAACGCTAGCATGCAGATGGACAAACATACCTCGATCAGAGGAAGTTTCCTCATCGTCGTCCTCACCCTCCTCGCCGTCGTCGGCGCGTCGGACAGGTCGGGGCTCGCTGTCATCGCCACTGCCGCTGTCTTCATCCTCCTCAGCCGCCAAATCGAAAAAATGAGCAACGGAACGCGGCTTGCGTCGTTTACTCGGAGGAGGCTCGGTTGAACTTGACCGAGCACGTTTCCGTGATGCGTCTATGTCGGGAGAGGCGCGACTCGGAAACGGGGTTGGCCCGCGAGCACCAGCCAAGTCGCAGCCAGTGAAGTCAAACGGCGTCGGCCCGCGAGGAGTTGGGGAGGAAAAGCGGGGTGCGCGCGGCCAGCTCCTCGTTTTCCAAGCGGTGGGGTGCGCATCCGGAGCGCCAGCGCCTCGCTGTTAGGGCAGGATGCGTCCGGGTATCGGAGGCGGGGGAGGCGGAGGACGGGACCTTGGCATCGGCACGCCACTTGGTGTCGGCTCCTTGGGCACACGGCACGCCACCCTCGTTGACAGCTGGGGGGTGCGCGTGCGGAGCCCTGGCGGCCTCGCTGTCAGGCAAGAGGACGCGCCCGGGCATCGGAGGCGGGAGGAGGCGGGAGGACGTGAACTTGGCATCGGCACGCCGCTTGGCGTCGGCTCATCGGGCATGCGGCGCATCAGCTCCTCGTTGACAGGCTGGGGGGACGTCATTGCCACTGGGCGTCGGCTCCTCGTGCATTGGCTCCTCGTCGTTGCGTCTTTCGGTATCGAACATTTTGCTATATGTTCTACAAAGAATATGTAAGTTTCACTTTTTACACGCGTGATTTGAGTTGCTGAATTACATTCGCACTCGTGAAGCCAAGCCGCTCGTGTTTTCTAACTACTTTACAGTGTTCCTACGGACTTGGTGGTGGTACAGTAGAGAGATTGGAAAAATCTCACGTCACCTGTCCCGCCACACATGACGTGTCCATTTTCCGCTTTGGGTCATCGGCCGGACACCTCACATGTGGTGAGTCACGGCTTCGGCAACTTCTGGGCACTTGCTCCCGACCACCATGGTCAAGAGCAAGTTGCCTCGCCCGAGTGGGGCAGCTCCACGGCAACAATGTGTAAATAGCACAAATTAAGACAACTATTCATGAGGCCAGTGAAGTCAAACGGCGACGGCCCGCGAGAGTCGGGGAGGAAAAGCGGGTACGCCCGGCGCGCCAGCTCCCTCATTGCCAAGCGGTGGGATGCGCGTGCAGAGCGGAGCGTGGGCGCCTCGCTGTCAGCTAAGAGGACGCGCCCGGGCATCGGAGGCAGGGGGAGGCGAGCGGACCTAACTTGGCATCGGGGGAGGTGGGAGGATCCTCGGCAGGCGGTGCGCGAGCGGAGCGTCGGCGCCTCGCTGTCAGGCAAGAGGACGCGCCCGGCCAGAGCGGGGGAGGCGAGAGGACTTGACTTGGCATCGGCACGCCACTTTGGCGTCGGTTCCTTGGGCACGCGGCACATCAGATCGTCGCTGACAGGCGGGGGGACTGAGCATCGGCACAACGTCCCCACTGGGCGTCGGCCCCTTCGGGCATTGGCTCCTCGTTGTCGCGTCTTTCGATACCGGACATTTTGCTATATGTTCTGCAAAGAATATGTAAGTTTCACTTTTTTTTTTTTAACACGCGTAATTTAGGTTCCTGAATTACATTCGTGAAACCAAGCAGCTTGGGTATTGGGGAAGGTGGGAGGGGCCTCGGCGGGCGGTGCGCGAGCGGAGCGTCGCCGCCTCGCTGTCAGGCAAGAGGACGCGCCCGGGCAGAGATGGGAGAGGCCGAGAGGACTGACTTGGCGGCGGCTCTTGGGCACGCGTGCGCATCAAATCGTCATTGGCGGGGGGGGGAATGAGTTATCGGCACAACGTCCCCCACTGGCGTCGGCTCCTCGTGGTGCGTCTTCGATATCAGACATTTGGCTATACGCTCTGCAAAGAATATGTGAGTTTCACTTTTTTTTTACCACGCGCAATTTAGGTTGCTGAATTACATTCGTGAAACCAAGCCGCTTGTGTTTTTTTTTTAAACTACTTACGGTGTTCCTATGGACTTGATGGTGGTACGTTACAGAGATTGTAAAAAGATCATGGTCACCTGTCCCGCCACATGTGATGTGTCCGTTTCCGTTTTGGTTCATCGGCCGATGAACCAAACCGAAAACGGAACATCACATGTAGTGAGTCACGGGCATCGGCAATTTCTGGGCACTTGTTCCCGACCACCATGGTCAAGAGCAAGTCGCCTCGGCCCGAGTTGCCCCGCTCCACGGTACCAATGCGTAAATAGTTCATGAATAAAATAATACAATTATTCAAAGCGCAAGTCATCCTGGAGACGCGAGTCACAGGAGGAGATGATACACAAGTCCCCGAGTCGCAGGAGGAGATGGTCCACAATTTCATCATGCCGGTTTATATAAGTTGTTGGCCTTCTTCAAGGCTTTCTTTCATTTCAGCTCAATACTCGATATTCGGAAACACACCTCGCTATGACCCAGACAACGGTCGTCGACGCGCCAATGCAGCCTACAGCTCCGGCTACCAATACTCGCTCGGGGAGACGTACGGCCGCCTCACGATCGCCGACACGCAACGCCGCAAGCTAACCTATCTCGCAAACAACGATCTCGCAAGCAAACAGTCCCACGAAGGTTTGCGTTTCCAAGTCTTTTTGGATTTATTACTGACACACTGTCAGAAAACCGCACCGAGGGAAGCTGCTGCTGCTCCTACCGAGGCCACTGGAGGCTGTTCCCAGTGATGACGAGCCGGAGGTAATGAAAAAGTATGTTTCCGCGCTCCCTAGCGCCTCGTGTATCTCACTTTATTACAGGTTATCGACACGGCTTCTACTGAGGTACTTGCTGTTCACATCGATGACGCGCCGGAGGATAAAGAAGATGTACATTTTTCGCGTTCCCAAGCGCCTCCTCTATCTCATTTTTTTTTTACAGGTCACCGACACGCTTCTGCTGGCAATGACGATCACATTATTACAGTCATCAACACGGCTTCTGCCAAGTACCAGAGGCAGTTCCCGCGATGAGCCAGAAAATGATGAAGAAGTGTGTTTCTGCCTTACTTAACGTTCTATGAATGTATCTCATTCTATTCTAACCGTCGACAGCGACGCAGATGGAGGAGAGTCAACTGCCCACCCTCTCCGCCTCTGGCATCGTCTTCGCCTCTGGCCTCGCCTCCGGCCCTGTGTCCCACCAACACCTACTCGACCACTACCCCGCCGATTGCTTCGCTCAACGACAGTCCCGCGGCCAGCCCAGGTGACGTGAACGAGATATGTTCAGTCTCGGCCACCGGTGGCTGCGCAGGAGGAGATCAGTCTCGTCCCAACCCCAGCCCAGTTCCGACGGCCTGTGGAAATCAGTGGGGTCCGAGCCCCAGCTCAATTCGACAACCTGGACGAATCTGGTGTCGACAGCAGGAGAACGGGACTGCCCGACGACGATGACTGCACAACGCTGACGACGCCCACATAGGGGACGGAGAGCATTTGGCGACTATGAATCACCCCCTCCGAGGCGCACCCGGCCATCGCTGCGCCAGACCCAGCCGAAGTCTCTCTCCGGCTTCGCCTTCCAAACCGCTGGGATGTGGCATCTCCCGCTCCCGCTCGATAACTGTTGGCCCAGTGTCTCCCGGTGCCATCTCCCGTCGCAGCCGTTCGCGCATCTCTCCAACGCTAGAGAGCCATCTCCGCTCCGAGCTGTCTCTCGCGGCCATTCGCGCTCGCATCGTACCAACCGTACCAGCAAGTCATCTTCCGGTGCTATCTCCCGCCGCAGCCGTTCGCGCGCGCTCTCCAAAGCCAGAGAGCCATCTCCGCCCCGACTGTGTCTCGCGGCCGTTCGCGCTCGCCGCGTATCAGCAAGCCATCTCCCGTAGGCGCTATGCCTCACCCCCGCCAGCCCGAGTCCCCCCTCCTCTTCCTCCCGCCCACACCAAACCACCCCCTCCTCTTCCTCCCACCCACACCAAACCACCCCCTCTCTTTCTCCCGCCACAACAAACCACCAGCCCCTGCCCCAGACTCCCCCCGTGGCTCTCCCATTCGCACGCGGAACGGTGGTCACCAGGCGCGCCCACCACCTGAACGCTCACCCTCGCCCTCCCGGGATCTCAGCTCTGATGATAGTACGGACGAGTATGGGCGCACGCAGGAGGCGAAGCGAGGCTCGGTAGCGCGCGATACTCGCCTGCCCGCCCTCAATGCGGGCGACGAGGAC
>JARKIC010001485.1:0-116902 GCA_029378375.1 Mycena olivaceomarginata | reverse complement strand
GAATCCATGGGATTGATCGCCGCGACCCATCAGAAAGATTCGAGAAGTGCAAGAGCGACAGCCAGGGTTGTTTGACAAAAGATATTGATTAAATTGACACCAGACACAGATCACCTAGAAGGGGGCAGCGGAGTTGAGTCGAAGCCATCCATCCAGGAGTGATCAGAAGAGTTCAGAAATCGAGAACGATGAAGAAAGCGGGCAAACGATGGGAATTTTACACGGCAGTAGCAACGGTTTTATAGGTCGCGGGTCTTCCAGGAGGATTGCGTGGCCTCGCGGCCGGAGGGGTAGAATCACGCTGCGCCGTAGGCCCCAACTGCGATCCGCTGCGCTGTCAAGAAACAACTGCGCGCAGGTCAGCTGTTCTGTTCCAAATGAAAGGGCAGTGTTCAAACGCACAAAAGTCGCGAAGACAAAGGAAGTAAAGCCTAGAGGAAGAGCAGCGGAACGCAAGAGGGAGGATGAATATACGGAGATATTGCACAGCCGAATGAGCAAAATCTTAAAGAGCGAATAATGAAGAAACTGCCAGGGGAATACGTGGGCCTCTCGGCCGATTAGAATCATGCTGCGCCTTGGGCTGTGATCGGCTGCGTAGGAAAAGGTCAGCTGTTTGACAGCAAATCTAAAGGCAGTGTTGAAAAGCATGGACGGAAGAGGTGAATCGAAGAGCAAGAGGAGAGGAAAAACAAAAGGAGAAAGGCTACATGGGGATACAGCACAGCCGAATGAGCAAAATCTTAAAGAACGGATAATAGGTCCTGGAGGCCCTGGCCACCTAAATCGGGGAATTTGATGGGGGGCAGTGCGGGGGCAGTGTTCGGCATATTCGGCAGATCAAACAATGCCGCCGCATGCCGATAGGTGCTATACACTTTTTTTCGTTCCATTTCCTGCAAATCGGGGCCACTATACAAAGTTCAGATCGTGAAGGCATACATTATACTTCATGAATTTTTCCTTAGTGTGCGAAGTAGAAACAATCAAGATAGAAAAAAATAAAATAACTCAGTTGTAAGTACAGTCCGACACCCAGAATTGGAAGAAGTGATGAATTTCAGAGGGAAAACAAAGCTATCAATACCTATGTCCAGTCTGAGAGTACGTTCCATGCAAGGGATATGGAGGTAAATAAGAATAGGTAAATGGGGTGTGCGGCAGGATGTACTGATGCTGAGAGGGACCAGCAAACTGGAGTGGTGGTGGAGGGAGAGCACATGGAAGGGAATATCGTTCTTGATGATATGCTGGCACTATGGGAGCAGCTGTCGAAGTAGGAACGGTAGCAGCGGGAGCGCAAGGAGGAGGAGGAGCACATTTTGATGATCTGCGAGATGAGGACGTCTCTTTCTTTGCCTTCAACCCACTGCTAATTCCTGCTCCATAAGATGGGTCGCCCGCCAGAGTCTTCATTTTTTTGTTGCTGCTTTCACAATTTGGCAGAAGAAACATGAGATATCTCTACTTGTACTACGCGCTTTGAACCTATACAAATCTAATAT
Organism: Mycena olivaceomarginata; assembly: GCA_029378375.1. Lineage (NCBI taxonomy): Eukaryota > Fungi > Basidiomycota > Agaricomycetes > Agaricales > Mycenaceae > Mycena > Mycena olivaceomarginata. Next base: position 115,397 of record JARKIC010001485.1, on the reverse strand, counting down.
GATATACGGTGGAGAGATATACAGTGGAGAAGGGCAGAGAAGGGGAGTAGCGGTAAAATTTAAAACTTCCATGGCCACCCCTGTACCATTTCCCGGAGGAGGACGACGATAGCGACGACGAGGATTACGATTACCATACGGTGGTTAGCGAGACGGAACATCTTCTCAAACTCTATAATGCCGGACATGTCGTTGCGGAAGTTGGTGTCAACAAATGCTGGCGGCTGCAGTGTAACTGCTGCAGCAAGTGGGTGAATACTTCGATCCCAGGAGCGCTACGACAATCCGCGCGCGCACATGGGTGCGCACATCCTGTGCAAAATGCGGGGCGTTGAGCAGACCATCAAAAAACCAGTGAGTAATGTCGCCCTCGCCTCCTGCTCTCCTTATTCAACCGCCCAGGTCGGTGACTCGCTCCCTGCGGCTTTTGCGGACAATCCGGACACGCCGCCTGCACGGTCTATCTAAAAGTCAAGAAGAAAACCGCCACCATCCAGTCTAATTGTCGCCTCGCAACACCGCTCAAGTACGCATTCGCAGAGCGCGGCTCGGTAGCAACCCCTTGTCGCAACGTCCCCGTGATTTGTGCGCTGTGTCCGAGCGCGTTGGCGGCCGGCAATCCAAGCGGTGCGCAGCCGGCACAGTGGCGGAAGAGCATTTATTAACAGCTCATCCAGAGTATGCCTCCCCGCGCAAACCGGACGCCCAACAACGCCTCCCGCACGACGTCTGGACGGCGATGGAAATAACCGAGACGGAGCAGCGCGCATTGGGAATCCCGCAGAGCCAGATTCCAGCCCGGTTTGCTCGTGTGACCGGGCCGGATGAAGGAGTCGACGTGGCCAGCCAACAATTGGGCGTACAGCGCCGCGCTACCGTCAGAACGGCCCCAACGACTACAGGGCGCAAGAAGCGCAAGGGCAATTCGGGCGCCGCGATTCCCGTTACAAGTGGCTCAGGGTCTAAATAATGTTGTATTTCTGTTGTATTTCTAGGTGAATTTGTATTACTATTGCTTGTATCGTTGTGCTAGTTGTACGCCTTGTGTCGCCAGATTTTGGCTGGGTGATATATCATTTGCTCTGATTAGAGATGGGCGGTGATATATCCTGGTCAGTAATTCAGAGATATGCATGATATATCAACTTAGAGATACATACTAATGCAATAGCAGGGCCCGGCTAGCATCCAGCCCGTCGTCGCCGTCATGACGATGCTGAGGAGTTGGCGAAGGCAGGCTGATCAACCGCCCGTTATGGGCCATGACCACATTTATTAATTTGGTAACTTTGGCAAATATGCGAGAAAATGTACTAGAACACAAGAAAAATGTAAATTAAATCATTCTAGCTACTAAGTACGTCGCTATAGCTTCCCTTCCCACAACCAAAGACCTGAGGCCGGCCCGCATCCTCCCCGCCGCGACTGTGAGCTGCGCCCATATTCGGGCCCACCGGGCCAGCGAGAAGACGCAGGGGAGACAGGGAGATGCAGGAGTCAAGTTATGGGGTCCGCATCCACCGTTGCCCCTCCCGTCGCGCTTCGGCGTAATCGAGCCACCAGATCCTAGGGGATACATTGATATCACTCCCTCTGGTTGAGACGAAAATCCGATTAATTGAAGGTTCTTGGGACACAGCGATCAAACGCTCTCGACGCCATTTTTGACGATGAGCTCACAAAACTTCGATAAAATGCACGAGAAAGATCTGGATTGTGTGGTGAATGACTAGCATACATGCTGTAAAGTAGCTCGAGATAAGAAGATAATGGGACCCCGCAAAACACGATATGGTTGGCTGTAGCGAGCTGACATTCCTGCACACGCCGGAATCCCTGGCACCAGTACCTGCACCAACCTGCGTAAAAAGTGAACGGGTTTCCGCGACTAATGAATGCGAGAGCAGCAAAGAAGGCATCGGTCATGAAGAGGGATACGGCGGTGATGGCACTGCATAACTCTGCAGGTGAACCACGCTCTCATTTCCAGCGCTGCGCCACGGAGTCTCCCCCGTTCCAGATGAAAGTGTAACCCCAGCAGACTCAGGACGGCCTGACGTCATGCACCCAGCACCGCGGGCCTGCAGTGTGCAGTTCGGCGCATGTTTACCTATCCCAGTGGTGCGTCCAGCGGGCGTTGCTCCCGTGAATGTCACCCCCATTATTGCCGCACAGCTTGACGACCGCATCTATGGGGCGACGCCACCCACCACTACCCATGCACACTGCCGCTCATCCATTTCTGCGTGCCAATCCGCCCGCATGGTGCGTGCAGCAGTGTCCACCCATGGGGCATGTGTGTTGCTCAGTCCACGGATGTGCATGAAAATCTCGTCCCCTTGCACGAGTTACCCGTGGCTGGGGCAGCAGCAGTGCAAGCGCCGGCAGACTGTTGGGACACCGTCGCTGCTCCATTCAGTTTGTGGCTGCGGCCGGGGCGGTGACAGGCTCACAGCACACCGTGGTAGCGTCGGTACCGCGTTTTGCTGCGTTTACGGAGGGGTTGCGGGCATGTAGATGTTGCGTTAGTCATTCAGCGGGCATATGCAATGCAAGTGGCCAGAAAAAGGAAAACCCGAAGAAATTCACGCAGTACTCGAAATCAATGAGCGTGAAACAATATAAGACGGAATACAGCACGCAATTGAAGTTCCCCGAGATCATTTCACCATAATTTCTGTGCTCAACAGCAGGCTAATAGCACCTTCATTTGCCGGTTTACAAATCGGGTCGGATTGGGCGACATTGTTGGCCGAAAAGAGTCGTGAATAGCTTTCAAAGTATGGAACGAGCGTACACGACAAGGATAGTGCGATAGTCAAGTAATTCTCGGTGTCTTGTCGAGCCTTAGCAGGAATAGGCGGAATCAACCATAGTCCAGCTGATTCAGTAGTGGCCGAGAGCGTCTCTGGCGGACGAAACATAGTGAGACCACCAAAGGTTCATTCAGACACCCAGAGAGACCATCGGAGGGGAGTGCGGCGAGGCTACAAGCTCGAGTCGTGACACTGTCGTGTGGTGGGAAGAAAGAAAGTGAGTGTGTCACACTGTGACCGGCGCGACTTGCCTCATTTGGCCAACATTACGCGACAAAAGTTCGTGTCGTTTGGGCCATTGAGACACTTTGAAACAAATTGAACACTGCGAGGAAGGTAAGACTTGGAAAGAGAACGAGCCTGAGCAAAGAAATCTTCAAAATTAAGGTAGTCAAAAATCACGAACCATATTTTACGGGCTTTCCTGATCTCCCCAGACGTATCTGACGTGTCAAATGCGAGCGGCACAGTTTCTGGGCTCTCACCGCATGATTTTATTGACTTCGGACCCCTGTAGGATTTTTTTTTGCAAAGGTTATTGCGAAGTAATTGGGTTTGGGAATTGGAGCCATACAATTACACTGGGCAATTTATGGTGGTGAAGGGACAAGCCCAAGACCTTTTAAATATTACAGTAAGCCTTCCAGCAATTACCGGCCCAGGAAATCAAGTGCTTCATACCTTTTCGGCAATTGGATGCTGAAATGTCGTCGCTTATATCTCGCCCAATTCTTGTGCTAATGGTCTACGCATTTGGATCTAGGGTCGTCCATAGTATAGTATCAGAATATTAGAAAACCAGACCCCTACGAAGAATTTGAAATTTTCGCAAATTTGGGGTATCTGGCGATTTTGGGGGCATGGCGCAAGCCCGAGACCGTATTGAGACCTCAGAGATCATGTCTGAGGCTCTATGCATCCAAATTTACCATTTGAACTGGGGTCTTGAGGTTCCCAGGGAGCATATATGCGAAAGAGACGCGAGATGAGGTCAGATGCACTGAGATTTAACGCGCTCCCCCATTCTGTAGCCGGATACCGGCATACAAAACATATTTTGAATGTGTAGGAACAGGAACGGTTCCTTAGGCTTGGATTTACGAGTACAGCTTAGTACGAAGTGCCTCGGAGTTTAAAAACATTGATGACATGTCCCTCGGGCCTCTCAAGACATCTATTCGCGCCGCTCTTTTTTGCAGACACGTATTTGGATCAATAAGAGAACCTTTGTTTTTTTCTGTGGATTTTAGCTCAAGAAATAAAGGACCTTTGAGCGATTCTTTTCTGCGACTTTCAGGCAATAATTGATGGAGCTGATGGCTTGGCGTTTCCAAGGAGTCGCAATTTCAAACTCCGAGGCAGTTTGTACTAAGCCGTACTCGTAAACTCCAGCCTCTCTAGTATACGTGATTTGAACGACTGTCTCCAGATTCACGCCCGGGATAGTAGAGAGGCTGAAATGAGCCTAACGGTTCCTATGCACCCAACCTTTGGTGAGCACATTTTTTCCCCTGCTACAGTCTTTTGTGAATGTGTAGGAACGGTTCCTACATGCTTGCACCCAGCCTTTAGCAAGTGCATTTTTTCCAGCTGCACAGTCCTTTGTGAATGTGAAGGAATAGTTCCTACATGCTTGCCCTATGCTCTGGTTCCAAGACCAGTTTTAGCTGATACCAGAGAGTCCATCTATGTAACCCACGGATTTCAGCATGCCATAACTGAGGAATTTGCGGGAAATACCACAAAGTTATTAGTGAATGTCCCCTTACACATGTTTCGACCAAGTAGGGTTTTTGATCGGGCGCCCGAAAGCAGAAGCGTCCGCATTTGGACATCGCACATGGAACTTGAAGCCTCCCTTTACCTTGCCGAACACAGCCAAAACGCTTTATAATCTCGGCTCATCAGGGAAACACCGCAGAAATTTTCTGCTATTTTCACATAAAATATCCGAAAATATCTTCAGTTCCTTGAGTGAGCAAAAATAGCAAAAAATATCTTCTTGACCGAAGAAATATCAAAAAGTGTGCAACTTTTATGTGAATTTTGTTCACAGTTTCTGCAGATTATTGTGCTTGTTTCTTCAGATACCCTCCTCAAATACAACTCGAAAAAGAACTACTTGCTTTGTATTGTATTGAAACTATATTCACAGAGTAGCCGGTCCTATTATTAATATTTTTTTCTCATTTGAGAGAAACCTGGGTATCCCGGACTTACAACGGTGCTGAGGAAGAATTTCAGAAAGGTTTCCGATGCGGGGGACCATCATCAAAGTACCGCCAATACATACCCGGAGTGAATGTGACAGGACAGTCCTTGGAGGCGTCAACCGGGTTGGGCCAGGAGAAAATGCCGCCACTGCCGCGCATGTGGCTGTGTTATCCTAATCTAAGATTAAGTGGTATATTCTTTCGCGCTCTTGTATGCAGAGCAGTTTATACCTCGTATATTAAGCAGATGCCTCGAATCAGTATGCACATGTTTGCCATCACCTCAATTTGTTCCCTTTTTCTCATCACCTCCGGCGTTCGCTCCGAGCCTGCCCAATTCGGTCTGTTTTTCACAAGTCTATTCCGAGACGAGACTTAAAAAAGCGCAAACAACTTAAATGCCCTTTAAATTCATGACCCAGTGCTGTGAATTTTATAAAGAGGGTAAATATGAAGATCAGTAACACTTCAACGCTTCTCACGAGAATTTTATTGGAAGTGCATACACAACAAATTTGGAATGGGTGATTTCTAGTCCCCCATTACAGCTCTTTGCGGAACTCAGGGCGCGGCCCGGTTTTTTTTCGGACATCCCTGATTGTGAGCTCAATTCTCAACCGTTTTCCATGAAAGTAGGCTCATTCGATTCGAACGGAGAATCCGGAGGGCATCTCGTGGCCCGATTTTTTCTACCCACCTCAAGATCATTTGGTGGCTCAGATTTGGGTGTTTTTGGCTGTACGAGAGCAGACAAGGTCTCACAGTACTCGTATTGGCCTAGATTTTTGATAAAATGTACTTTGCCGTGTTACAGGGGGCATCTCGTACCGGGATAGTGAATGTGACCTGTCCTTCCAATCTATCACACACTTTGGAGTGCATCAAGTGGATTTCCCTACAATCTATATATTTGAAGTATGCATCATATTCACTATCCCGGTGCGAGCTAAGTTCCGCAAAGAGCTGTAATGTTCTGACTTGAACGCCACTCCGCAGCAGTATTTCAACAGATTGTCAGCATTGAGCAATCTCCCTCTTTATAAAATTAAGCCTGTCTGGCCGTCCGAAGCTTTTAAGCTCCACTGATGCCGTAAACCACGGCAGCTGCCCGCCGGGTTCTGGAGTGCGCTTTCCAGCCGGCCCACGGGCAATCAATCATTCGGCATTGTTGGCACGTGACATCACCCTTCTAACAAACTTTGACAGACACTAACATTGACAGATGGCTCCCACTGCACCGAAACAAAGGCGGCCGTGGCGAACATGCAGGCATGCACTCTTTCCCGCCGACGCACAGGCAATCAATCATTCGGCATTGTCGGCACTTGACGCCTTATGCTCCCTAATTCGGTCTAGCTTGCAGTGTAGTGTCAAAGTATGGCTGGAGAGATATTCCAATCGGGGAGCAATCCTGGTCGGAAAACAGTGCACAATCCGATGAGGTCGAGCCGGCAATAAACAGTCGGACAGGCAGATTTTGAAGAGGGACATTTTTTAAAAATTTTATTCAAGGCTTCAACGCCATTAGCTCAGATATTCACTCTATTTCGCTCTCGCACTCTCGCATCTCAGCGCCGAATCTTCATTTGCTTCTTGCCCCAGACAGGTTTAGTTTTATGCAGAGAGAGACAACCTTCTCCACTGATGGGATTGAGGGCTCAAAAAGTGAACAAAAACAGACAAAAACAGAGGTGGAATGAAGGGGAATCAAGTGTTGTGCTCCCATTCACCAAGTTCTGATAATTTATCTCGCCCTTCCACTGTCAGCGCTGAAGTGAATAGCCAACTCAACTCAGTTCAATTCAACCAAGTGCATCATCGCCCCCTATGACTTATTTCAAATGAGAGAATGGGAGGCCGCGAAGGGGTCGACCAGTCCCCCGTACTCGGCGCAAGAAACGATGGGTTTGATGACCGTCGGATTCCAATGGGCCGCTAGCGGTTACCAATGGTTTGGCGAATCTTCGGATTCCAATGGGCACGCTCCTTTGGATTTCAACGGGCTTTTGATGATCATTTCGGCTGTTAGGCGCGCTAAAAGGAAAGGAACGAGAACAAAATATAATGCAAACTTCGAGACTCGAACTTGAGACTGCGTGAAAATGAAAACCAAGACGAACGAGCGAAAACCAACTGAGGCATTACGCTGACGAAGGGGTGTAGAATGCTTTCATGATACTGTGTTGTTTGCTCCCGCCCGCCCAACACCTGCCCTCAACTTCGTTATTCATCGTCCACTTCACCAGCAAATCATAAATAAGGGTCATTTGTTCAGCCTCTGGGACGGCCGGCCATCAAGAGAAGCTTTATTCACCGAGACTGCTATCCCTTCAAGTTGGCAGAAAAGGCTATATAAAACTAAAAAAGTAACTTTTAGTTTTATTCGAGTCTGACATTGGGAGACTAAAAGACTTACATGCATATAGGTAGACTTCATCCGGGAACGAGATCTGCGCTCACGAGGCACGCATCGGATCATTGACATGGCGCGGCGGGCCTCAGATGCTAAGTGGCGGGCAGACGGCGGACGATGTGGAACACTGTGTGGTGAGGCGATTGAGTCACATGGCATATCTACTAAATCCCAAGAGGCGCGTGCAATTCCGTTGGGTAGATCGCAGGAATTTGATGAGCAAACTGAAAGAATTCCACTAATCCAACTATTCAAACGGCCGTAATATTTTCTTCAAACGGCAAAGGAAATATCCTTGGATTTCGATGGGGATCATTTCCTACCAAATTCCGAAGAATCCCGGGTTTGCCGTGTAGGACGGGGCCCAACCTATAAAGTCAGATGGATGCCGAAAAGGTTACCGTATCATTCCATTCAAATCGACAGTCACGCATCACGCACCCCTTTGTCGATGTCGAAATTTGGTCGAAGTCACGCGTCACGCGGGGGGCTGTCGAATTGGTCAATAGGTCACGAAATGGTTGAAAAATGGCTATAAATTCAAAAAAAAAGTTATTTTAGGTCAGAATACAGCCATTTCTTTCGTTTTCCCGTGGCTTTGCATAGGATGGATAAAGTCCTGACTGGCATTCACGGTGGTTCATCACTTGAAAGCCGTACAGGAGATGGTGGAAAGGCATATGGTCATGGCATAGGGCCAAGTCCTGACTCGGAGCTTCTGAAATTAGAGGGTGGGTTTGAACAGAGACTGTCACGAGTCTCGAGAAATGGTCCCTGACAAGACAGTGTTGAGATAAGGGGAGTAATGAAAGAAAGACATCCCACTTGAGTTTGGAGCAGGCAGGATAGTAAAGAACAGATGAACAAACTTGCCGAGATGGTTTCCCAAAATCATCAAAGAGATATACAAAAACGGCATATTCGGATACTGCGCGGCCTACGCTTACACCATCGAATTCCAGAAGCGCGGCCTTCCTCACATGCACATGCTGATCTTCCTCAAAACACTTCTCAATCCGGACGACATCGATACAGTGACTTACACGCTGACTTTCTATGAATCTTGGTGGTGGGCAAAGGCGATCGCCGGTTCGTGACGATCACGTGCACACTTACATGGGAAGTGATCACATTCCGTTGACCCACGGTTCGCGCTCACCTTGCGGCCGGCTTTGGCATGAGCCACGGCTTTTCCAACAATTGTTTGACCACACAAAATCAGGGCCTGTAATGTTCAACCGAAGTCCTATTGCTGCAGGAGATAATGTAGATCCTTTGTGAGTACCTAGGGAACAATAAACTACTCCACGTATATATCATATCCAAAAATTAAGTCAACCGCATCACTATTCCTAGTATTGAAATCTCAATATGTAATGTGATCAAAAAAGCCGGTACTTGGGAGACTGCAGATTTTTGTTGTGATTCCAACGCACCTGGTCCCAAGGCAATCCGATCATTTTTGAAGTCATAAGAGCGTTTTTGGTGAAAATCATCGCCAACAGAAAAAAACCGTCCCCGCCCTAAGTTCCGCAAAAGGCTGTAACCAAATTATTCCTTTTGACGTTCTGAACAAATCTGTTAGACCAAAAAAAAAGAAAAACTTCCCTACGCGTTTGAAAATGTGCAATACGGTCACGCGTTTGAAAATGTGCAATAAAGTCACGAATTTGAAAATGTGCGATAAGATCACGCGTTTGGTGCAATAAAGTCACGCCTTTGAAAATGTGCAATAATAAAGTTGGCAAAAAAGAAGCACTGATCGGATGCTAGAGAGGTCAATAATGCCTCCAAACAGACTTGTAGTCTCTGTTGATGGGAATTGTATATCCATCAGCCTGTATGTATGTAGAGCAATAGATCCTATATTTCCTCATCTTTCTGGCAGTGAACGGCAATATTCCGCGAGATTAGTAGTAACTGGATACTGGCGTTATGATCAGTTCTGGCGCCACTTTAACATTCTGACACTGTGCAGGTCATAATGGGGCCAGACAACATTATGGCGTCTGGAAGGCGTGGCGCCAGACCAACCAGACCGCCGCCAGACGCGAAACATTTTGCTGATCCTTCTCACCCACCACCATCTGGCAAACACTCTCAATACTGAATCTCATCTGAACAACATACTGCTACAGCTCATGGCAGATACTGCGATTCCGAGTCCGGCTGTAATGATCTCGCGACACATCATGGACAGATACTGACATCATGCATACGACTGTGAAAGGGTGAATCAGTGGATCGTTGCTTTGACGTCGTCCAGCATAGAAGCCACGAGTTCCCCCTATTCTTCCGATCTTGGCATTGAGACTGCAAGAGATGATTACACTTTCTGATTATATTAGTAGACGGAAATACCTGAAATATCCAACAGACTGCAGAGGATGAGGCCACAGAGTACTTCAACATGGCCCATGATCTTTTCTTGCGATTCAAATCAGTGCCAACATCCCGACCCTGAACACAGTCATCGATCTTCTCCATGGTGCAGCCCTTAACTGGCCTTCTGGAGACACAGAATTCTCAGCCTGCCTGGCAGTGTTGTAAAGTCAGTGACTTTTGATTGACCCGGGTCAATGACCTTTGGCGTTCTGACGCATCGTAAGGGGTCGCTGACTCGTCACCAACTTTTGACTGACCCGTCGAACCAGCGGATCAAATGACTTTCCCACACTTTGCGACTTTAGCGAAATTTAGCAGTTCACGTGGGGAGCCCAGCGGAGTCACTGACCTTTGACCGACCAGGTCGATCAAAGTCATTGACGAGTCGATCAAGGTCGGTGACCCGTCACTGACGGGTCATTGACAACACTGCTGCCTGGAACATCTTGCAAAAGCCCTGTTGATCAGTTTTATATACACCGTTGAAGAAAATGATGTCGGTGCCGCTGTAGCAGTTCATGGTGGCACGCTAGGCATTCCGGTTCAAGACTTTCTTCAATCCAGGGTATGACCACAGAAAATCACGGACAGGTGCGCTGGTTTTGTGGGCCAAATTGGACTCGAACTCGGAGCGGCACCGTGTCGGCCTCATGTATCTGCAAGGTACATTGTTCTTCTCAACTTCATTCTCATTATTGCTCAGGGTTCAAATTTTGATTTTGAGCTCCCCGTGACCGAGGCATTCAATGCCGCAATTGTTGTGGCTCGCGATCGCGCCATTTACAGTGTACAGGGTGAGTATGATGATATCTTTTTTTCTTATCTTTGATCCCCCTTGAAGCCAGCGCATTTTAAACTCTCCCAGCCCCCTAAATGTCAAATCAAGGGAGGAGGCGGACCAAGGCCGCCGACTGAAAGGGTCACAAGCGTAATTATAGAGAGGGTGATTTCAAAATGATATACCACATTATGATTGTCTACATTGGTCTACTTTGGTACACCGACTACCTCTGCGGCCCCCCGGTCCCACCCCACCAACTCCGTAGTTCACCCCAAATTACCGAACAATGTGTACTCGCACACTTTCTTCTTTTTCGGGCCACAACCGCAGCTGCATGCCCGGATATGAGGGAGGCCACAAACTGCGAACAACAATAGAATGCCCTGATCACCAACGGCCTTTAGAACGGCCTTCTTAGCAGAGGCACCATTTTTTTCTCCAAGAGCCGTCAGAAGGTCGATATTACCCCCCGTCTTCTTCTCTGTCTCATCACCGGTACCACAGTCGGAATAGCTCCTGTTATTCCACCAAGCCCTGTAGGTACCTTTTTGTTGGGTGATAGTGAGCTCACAGCGGGCTTCCCAGAGGTTGGGCGGGAAAGTCCAACAGTTCCATGTGATTTGGAATTGCTTATTGTCCTGCTGCGCTTTCACGGTTCGGTGCCGACCTTTTATATCCAAGGCGATCATCCCTAAAAGCCCGGATTAGAACATGACACCTTGACGGAATAGGCTGAGACCCACCTTGAAAATCGGAGTCCTTGTGTCTGTTTCCAGACACTTCCCCAATTTCAGTTACCTCCAACTCATACGGAAAGGGCTCGATGGTCTCGCGGAAACATGAATCATCATCATAAGGCTGGAATCCCAATCTTCCGGGTTTCAGATGTTTTGTGGCGACATCCAACAGTCGAGGTATTTCCTCGGACTCGCCAGCCTCAGCGGCTATCGTGCTAAGCACCTCATCACTCCCAAGTACAGTGTTGAGGAAGCCTGTCACAGTGATATTTGTTGTCGTGAGCATGTCGTTGACTTGATTTACTAGATCCGTCAAAATGTCTGGAATCTGCCCGCAGGACCAATCAAATGCTTTGTTGGATCCTGGGAAATGCAGAGAGACCCAGTAAGCTACGTGGACTTCCTCGCCGTCTTTGATGGCTAGGACAAAGGTGAAGGATGAGTTTCCAAAGAGAAACCTGCATTTCTTCCAGAGAAGTTGAAATCTCATTGGTCTCGGTTTCTGTATCTTTGAGTGTACCCTGATCCCCCCGGGGCTGCTATGCATACTGGTTGCGAGCTCGAGTAGTCTCCCCTGCAGCCGTTAGCGGACTTGAACACCTAGCTGAAACGATAGTTGGTGATATGCTTACGACTTGTTCAGAACCGCTGTGTGCAAGTGCATTGGTCAACGTTGGAGTTGGGTGTTCATCAGCATGGCCCTGAGGCTCAAATGAGAGAAAGGAGAATATCAAAAAAATAAGACACATACAGAAAGCTTTGTCATTGTGTTCGCGCGGATCAAAGTCAGTTGAGCCAGTCAACGCTTTGCAGTAGTGTGAAACGAAATCTTGAAACATTATATACGGTGTCGGTTCTCTTTCACCCAGCTGCCGCACATAGTTGCGGTCATCATAAAAGTAACCGGAAATCGATTTGCTGTGAGCACCATTTATTCACATGGGGATTTGAGTTTTTGTAGTTGACCTTGTGCAACCTAGTTTTCGTGTGATCCTGTAATGGCTAACATGGTCCAACTGCCGTTCAACCGGCAGTATGTATTCCATCCATTTTTTTTTTTTTTTTTTGCTTCCTACTCATGATTCTCTTCATACATGGCTTGCACTTGCCAATCACATATCATTGTTCGTTATGGAAATGTACTGAACCATTTCAACAATAGGTTCATGTGAGGGTTGTAAATTGATGATGGTGAGTTTTTGAGGCTGAGATGGTCTCAAAAAAATGCTCCAAATAATCTGCTCTGTTAATTTCCAGGTATGAGAATTTTAGAAGGATGCCAGCATATCCTGCTGGTGGTCAGGTCCCACAGGGTTTTAACCAGAGGTCCCGCCATACAATCAGCCGGCCAGTCCACAGTTGTAATTAATTCCATGCACCAATTTACCTACGCCAATGGCGATTTCCTCAGCATGTTCGTGGGTAACTTCCGTTGAGCCGGAAACATCTTCGCGAATGGCTGCGGCTTCATAAGCTTCAAGCTTTGAAATTTCCAGTACTTATTTCAGGGGCGACTACGAATGAGCCGGTATGTCAACGGATCAAATCCGTGGTTAAATTTCAGAAAAGTTGGATATTCCTGCCATCCTTTATGCAAAGAGCTCTAAAATTCTCATACCTGGTAGGCCCCGACGATGGTCATTGGGAAGGTTATGTCGGTGAGCCCGGTGGGGGGTACGTTGGTAACGGACCAGCTGGACCCTACCAGCGCGTTCGCGACCGGGAGGACGCTGGCCAGGGAGTCGACGAAACTCAGAGAGATGTTGGTTTTCATGGTATGTTTAAATAAGGCATACCACGAGTGCACCCGCGGGTGACTCGGATCCGTGACTGCGAGTACCCATGGTCGAAAATCCTGTACTCGGATCCGTACGAGTATTGTTCCCACGGATGACTCGGATCCGGGGATCTAATACCCGTGTACAAGTACTTGTGAGTTATGCTTGAGATTGCTCGGGATTTTTCGGTCTGAGTTTTACCTCTATTGCTTATACCTCTTACCCAAGTGTTTCTTCTGACATTCCGCAGAGATCTGTAAGACCGATTTTTATTTGGATCAAAATTGAGTGAATTAAAAAAATCTTGCCTTCAATTTGGCCACTGGCAGGGGAAATAATGAAAAAAGTCGCCGACTATGGCTGTGTATAGGGCCAAGCGGCCGATTTAACGACTAACAAGCGGCTGCTCGGCCGCTTCGCGGCCTCGCATCCCCTTCCTCTGGTGTGAACTGAAACTGTAAAACAAAGATGTATTGTGTGAAAAATCCAATGAAAATAAATTCAAATCACAGACCGAGCGTTCAGGACAACTCATTTTTCTAGACTTGCGAGGCTGTACATGTCAAGCGACGGTCGGATTTTACGCGGCCGCAGCAGGCACAGCATGAGTGGAAACAGAGAGCTCGACGAAAAAGGTTAGAGCTGATGGCGGAGTTCGAAAAGGCTTCAGACATGCTTAATTTTATAAAGAGAGAGATGTTTTATGGTGGCATCTAGGTGACCGGCACCATAGCCCGACAGACTCCATAAGATGCTGTCAGCCCCTTCATCGTCACTAATCTAGGAGATCTGTGTTAGTGAAAGCCAAACAAATTAGGATGCGAACCAAACAAGAGATGCGAAAAGTGATGACGTGATGGAGGGTCAGCCTGCCAACCGACTGGGCCGGCCTGTCGCCAATTTGGGTGATGGAATTTCACCCGCCATTCAAGAGGTGCAAACTTCATCAAAAAACACCGAAAATGTGCCGAAAAGGTCCTCTAGGTCCCTCAATGAAAGTGGGACAACTTTTGATTCTCTATCAAATGGTAGAAACAGGATTTTTCAGCATTTCTGGGTCAACAATATTGGGAATGGTACATTCAATGGGATGGGAGAAGGGTCTAGGAGTATCCTACATGCCTGAGATAATTTATTTTGGCAGGAATTCATGACTAGGAAGCAAGACGAAGCCTTTGAGGTCAATTTTGATGTCAGATGGTTGGTATTCCCACACCAATGCAGGTGGTGGGCTATAGGTCATAAATATCCCAAAAAAACATGTTAGGCTCATTGAATAGAGATTCAAGAGTCGTCCATCTTTCATATACGAAATTAGAGCACTTTTTTTGGTCATTTTTCCATGTCTTTCTACGAAGTCAGCACCTCTTGAATGGCCGGTGAAATTCTATCACCCAAATCGGTGACAGGCCGAGGCATTCTTGCCCTATCCGAGAGGCAGTGACGCGTCTTTTGTCAATTTCTTTCCACTTGACCTTCGCGGAGGTGAACTGAACAAACTCTTCCGCCAGTCCTCGCCGGCAGAGCTGAAAAACAGTGGTGGCGAATTTTGATCAAATAGATGCGCCGGCACTCATTTGGAAGAAATGGGACGGAACCCAGCAATTTTGAAGAGACAGATTGGAGCAGAATACAATTATAAGATACTTTCTCACTGGTAGTTAAGACGCCAGTGGTGTAGAACTGGTGTTAGATGCCTGTGCCGATAAAGCGGGCCGGACTCCGATGATTTGTAATAAGCAGGCCACCCATATATTCCGACACACTGGTGCAGCAGCAGATTGCCTTTCGAATTTTTTGACCCTTCATTGTATATTGTGGAGGTCTGCAAGGTCAACGAAAAAAAAAGGTGTTGTCCTTCTGTTCCGACACACTGGTGCAGCAGCAGATGGCCTTTCGAATTTTCTAACCCTTCATTGTATATTATTGAGGTCTGGAACGTCAATGAAATAAAAAGAGGTTCTGTCTTTGTGTCGGAACCGTTCCGACACGCTGGTGCAGCAGCAGATTTTTTTTCAAATTTTCTTGCCCTAGTCCCCCAACAAAAATTAGATATTTCTTATCCATCTGGTAAAAGTGCTCCTTTCAATGAGAGGAAACTTTTGGCTAGAGAGATTTGTATTACATTCAAAACTGGGGGAGTTATTCTTTTGGGGTACTGCGCACTTCCCAGCGTGCCCTGTCTGGCCACACGCTTCTATGTCATGGCATAGATTCAGGCAATGTGAATGAAATATCGTTAAACTTCCAAACTCAGATTTTAAGGTTATTATTTTCTTAGGTAAGGCTACATAGAGTGTGCCCATGTCCCAAAAGGACATAAAAAACCGAATTTATTGGGTATTATACCTACAGTACTATTACTGCGGGCTACGAGGGTGCTGGTTCTCGTGCAAACCCATCCTATCGCCTCGATTGCTCTTGGAGAACCTGCCCAAGCGCCGCCACTCGCCCACCAGGGCCGAACGACGCTGTAATCGAGTACGTGGTTGACCTACACGCCGTCAATATTAAATTGTAGTATGCGAGACAAGGGATCGTACCGTAGGCGTCGGCATTGATGACACATGCACGTCCAGGCAGCATGGACATACACATCCAGATAAATGGCTTGGACGGATGGGCGCGGATAGGAAATCGTGGCGCGTGAGATAGAGGGCCGGCACAGCTGGGCCAGATGGCGGGAATGGTTATGAGGAGACTGTACTACATGGTTTCAGACCCGATATGTCGGAGGCGGGTGAATGGACATGTCAGGACTGAGGAGAGGAGCTAGTGATGGGGGAGGCGAACCACAGTTCGCAAATGCAAATGGAAAGAGGGCGATGAGGGGGGCGACACGTGGTATGAAGCGCGCGAACGCGAGGACTGCGCAAGAGAAGCAAAGTGCGAAACATTGGGAGCGCAAGGGACAACGATGCTGAAGCCGCAGATAAGGAATTCAGCGCCGAAGAGGAAGCCACAGGCAGCGGTCATTGCGGAGAGGAGCAGCAGGAAACGAGACAGAGCCACAGTGCATGATATCTTGTGGGGAATCAAAGGCTCTTGAGAGACGTCGAGAATCTTGAGGTTTGCAGTGAAACAGCTTGAAACAGCTTGATACAAGGGCCAAAGAGGAGAGGCAAGAGGCGGACAGAGGTGGGGGGGGGAAGGCGGGCAAGGCGAGAAGATGGTGGGAGAGAGCAACCCAAGGGGCGTCCAGTAAATCAGTGTTGTTCCTAAGGGCTAAGGCCTTAACCACTCTAAGGCTTAGAGGGGCCTTAGAGTAAGCCTTAGAGTTTTGGGGGCAATTTTGGGTACCCTTAGAGACCTTAGAGCAGCGTGGGCCGGAAAATCCATGTGCTTCGGGTTGGAAGGATGCAATGAATAAGTGGATTGCAGATGCACAGGCTGCGGCTGACAACGAAACAGCGAACCCTGACGAAGAAACAAGCTCTCCTTCGAAGTGGAAGAAGAAGACACTTGCTGTCTTGTTTGGGAGTGCCGAAAAGAAGATGGGACCTCCTCGCTTGTCGCAGGAAGAAATTGAGGCGATAGGGGATCTGATGACGGCACTAGCTGAAGCTGAAGCTCTTGTGGAGGCTGAAGAAGATGCTCGGTTGGATGATGGAGCAGTGGAGATCCCATCGGATGAATCTGGGATGATGAATACGTTGCAATTTAATATGTTTACTACCAATTTTGAAGGCGGTAATTGAGCTGTATCACTACGAGCAGAAGCGTGGGAAATTTAGCCCTAAGGCCTTAAACGGAGGCCTTAGCACTAAGGCTTAGGCCTTACTAACCCTTAGGACTTTTCAGACCTGTGCTTAAGGCCTTATGGAACATCACTGCAGTAAATAAAATTATTAAATCGACAGGTACTCTTGACATTTGTTTGTTCGGTTAGTCACGTGCCCAGCATCTTCGGCAGTAGGCTGACAGAAGGCGTATTTGAGGTGTATTAAGACACATTTTGTGCGCATCTTCATCTTTCACTTCTTCTCTAGCCAACAGTGAGTGGAGGAAATATTTTAAGCCCTCTCCAGGCACTAGCGAGTTCAGTTAAGCGACGAGTGCCGACAATGCCGGGGGCGTGAGTAACCGAACAAACAAGTGTCAAGAGTACCGATTAACCGTTCTTTAAGACTTTGCTCGCTCGGCGGTGCAATTGCCCCATGTGGCTCTATCTCCGTTGGTTTTGCCACTCCTATCCGGCAGGCGCTCCATTTGTGACGATTCCTCAGCTGACCATACCCAACTCCATTCAGTCAACTCGCAGCACATCTCTCGCTGCGCCGCGGTTATTCTCTCACTGCGCCGCAAAATCTTCTCACTGCGGCCGAATCACCGTGGCGTGAATAAAGGGCCAGCATCCTCGCTCCCCGTCCCTGCCATTTCCCCCTCCCCTTTTGATTTGATGGCCCCAGGCCTGCAACGTTCTGGCTCAATTCTTCGGTCCCGATTTGACCATTTTGCTCTTGCCCTCTTGAATTCAACAGTTTCTGCATGCGTTGTTCTGAGGCCAGGGGCGTCCGAGGGGATCTACTGTATAGGTAAGAGTGGTATCTGTTCGAATGGGAGGAACGAGTGTGTGTTTAGAGAAGATGAGGTCCGGTTCTGGCGATTCACACATTGGACCACACCGAATCTGGGTCCGTCTGCGACTCCTTTGACCCTGGCTTCGTGATGAAGCTCTCGAGGGCGTGTTCAATCGCGATCGTCATCTGTGTCCTTGTGAGTAGTATTCAATTCACAATTTAGATGGCTCACGTTAACCTTGGTTATAGTTGGCCGGACCTGCGTTTCACGGAATGCCACCTGGCTGACAAAATCGTGAAATGTGTGTGCTTCGAGATCATTACGTAGGCCGTCGCGCTGGAGGAGCGTGAAGAGCACGGTGGTCGTGTAGACACGGCAGAGTGAGAATTGGGGGACAAGGCTGCAGGGCTGATCAGAGAAAAAGGGGGCCTGGTGATTGGGCTTACTGATATGCCGTATTCTTGAGCACCAAATACTATAGAGCCTCAATGAATGTTGGCGGAAGAGAACAGTGTGACGCACAAAAACGAGATTGAGGATGGCACAAATGGCAGTGCAGGAGCTAGTCTCCACTGAGAGGACTATCAACTTCATGAGCACAGTCTCGGTGCGTTTGACGGACGTGCGCGCCCCGTAGAGACCGGCGCCGAGGATCCCAGCGATTATGATGTCCGTAACCGCCGTCTATATTCCAGTTCACCTTAGCATCAACTCACAGCTCCGTTGACCACTCCACGCACCGATCGGAATCTTCCGCAGTTCGCTGAACAATCTGACTTTGAAGAACGAGATCGACATCCTGTAATAGCCAGATGGGAAGTTCAGCATCTCGTTTCATCGTCGGCCGCCGAACGCTCACGCGACGCCAGAGCGAGGGCGAGCACTGTAGAGGAATTTTAATCCAAACAAAAATACGCAGAAAACATGAATACTGTACTCACAAAAGGTCAACACCACGAAGACCGTCCACGACTTTTTCATGATCTTCCAGCACCTCTCCGCGAAGAACAGTTGCGCGAGGAGGCCCACAACGGCCTACCGTGCCATTCCCCTGCGTGAGAATCGCGTATGAAAATGAAGAAGAGATAACAAATACCGTGACTCCCTGTTCGGCCCACATCGACCACGTTTGGAGGTCAAAAATCGGTAATCCCCATAGTGGGCGACCATGGTGCGGTATATGACGCGCCTCCAAAAAGTAAATATAGCCCCGTAGCGAAAATTGCAATCCACACTCACATGTCCATCACGGCTTCCAAGGTGCCGAAAGCAAGGAGACCTGCGACAAACTACCTATGAGAGAGCCCCATTAACCAGTTTGCGCAGCAGCCACACAGTGGCTTATGGCTACTAAGATTCGTAATTTCCGACGAACTGAGCTGATGATTTTTAATTACTTGGTGCCTCAAAATGTCGCCAAGTGAGTCCTCTATAGGTGTTGATAAGAGCCAGGGCTAAACCACCCACTCCGGCCAAAATCAAAAGCCACACAGTGGCTCATATGGCTCTGCGCAAACTCTCTATTAGCGGCGGTACTCGGAGTAATACTTGGCCATCCGTACTGAACCAATTGTGAATCTCGGTCCTTGAACTTGTATAGTGCCGTTCGCCACCTTTTCGCGACCACTCTGGAGAAATTTTGGAGAAGAATTGGACCTTGAAACCAAAATTTTAGCCACGAAACCGATGAAAAGAATGCGATTGGCGTTGAGAACCCATTTTCTTACATAATCGGTCATTTTTTCGACCTCATTGCACTTTTTTTTTTCGGTCTTTTCTTGGCCTCTTTTTGGTGTTCAGGCGTTTGAATATGGTTCAAATCTGTGTGAAATACCTTTATCTTGGCTCGGCGTGGCCGTAGTGACCGGGTATCAGCCGGTGGCTGTGCAATCGGTCATTTTTTTGGGGTCTGAAACACAAAGACTTGTCCGTTAGGTTAGCCCTTTATAAGATGGATGCCCACCATCAAACCGAGTCGATTGCCACAGTTTTTGAGTGAAAAAAGTTTTTTCCCCGATCCCTGAAAGGGTCACAAAGTTTGTTGATGTTTACGCCCAAAGCGGTAGTCGTGATGTGATGGACGGCACTGTAGTATGGTGCGGGTCACCTAGCTGCCACTACCCCGTGCTTGAGATTTTCCGGGCCGAGTTTTGCCTCTATTTCTTATCCCTCTTTAGAAAGTGATTCTTTTGACGATACAAGCTGATCCTAAAGAGGGATTTGTATTTAAATCAAAACTGAAGGAGGTAAACTTTTTTCTTGCCGTCGAATTGGCCACAAGCGGGGGAAATAACGGAAATTTGGGCTGATTGTGGCTGTGTACAGGGCCAAAAAAAATTCTCCGGCCAATTGGCCACTAAGTTTGGGTAGCGGCAGCTAGGTGACCCGCACCATAGCTGCAGCCCTGCACAAATATGTATCCGACGAGTGATTGCTGCACCATCACGCCAATGAGCATGGCACCGACTGTGGTGTTGCCTTCAGAGAGGGATGGACAAGGGAGAAAACGAGAAAAAAAAGGAAATCACCCATTGCTTCAGCCCATTTAAAAATTTTTAATTCTTTTTGAAGCCACCTGGCGTGAGCGGAGTTTGAAAAACTTCTCTGCTTCTTCCTATACAAGACACACCTTCGCTTTGTTCCGGAATATGTGTATACTTGTTAATTGAACTCACAAACTATGGAAGATACTGAACAGAGAATTGCGTGAACTTCGAAAGTGCCCGTCCGAAAGGGGACTTTGCTCAAACTACGCTCCCTGATTCCACGAATCGACAATGTATTTTAGGCATGCATTCATGGGCGCACTCTATGTAGCCTTACCTAAGAAAATAATAATCCTTTGCCTGAATCTATGCCATGACATAGAAGCGTGTGGCCAGACTGTTTCCCAGACAGGGCACGCTGGGAAGTGCGTGGTACCCCAAAATAATAACTCCCCCAATTCTGAATGTAATACAAATCTCTCTAGCCAGGAGTTTGCTCTCATTGAAAGGAGCACTTTTACCAGAGGGATAAGAAATATCCAATTTTTGTTGCGTGACTAGGGCCAGAAAATTTGAAAAGAAATCTGCTGCTGCCCCAGTGTGTCGGAACGGTGCCGACACGAGGACGGCACCTTTTTTTGTTCATGGACCTTGCAGACCTCAATAATATACAATGAGGGGTCAAAAAGTTCGAAAGGCAATCCGCTGCTGCACCAGTGTGTCGGAACGGTTCCGACACAAGAACAGCACCACTTTTTTTTTCATTGACCTTCTAGACCTCAATAATGTACAACGAAGGGTCAGAAAATTCGAAAGGCCATCTGCTGCTGCACGGGTGTGTCGGAACCGTTCCGACACAAGGACAGCACCTTTTTTTTCGCTGACCTTGCAGACTTCCACAATATCATGGGTGATGGAACACCACGAGGAGGTGGAAGTCGAGATCCGAAGAGGTGGTCGACAGCAGATGGCACAAGGAGAAATCGAGGCCGTGTGAGGGAGTGTCATGTTCGAAGGACGAAGACGAAGAACGAGGCGAAGGGTGGCAGCAACAATCTGGCGGAAAAATGTTGACACGACAAAGAACTCAACGAAGAGTGTAGGCTCGAAGTCGGTGCAAGGTACGCAGTGAGCTGGATGTCGAGTTAGAAGGGTGGAGAACGATCGACGACAAGGAGGATGAAGAAGCCAAGGATATGTGATGCGAGAGCCACCGGCAAGAATACCAGAGGGTGAAACTCTCGGCGCTGAGGCAAGAGAGATAAGATTGCAATGCAGGCACAAGATAAGACTGGGGTGGGAACAGACTAGCTCAAAAGGAGTAGGTGTCGTAGCGATGCAAAGGAGAACGCAACACAGAATAATGGGTTTGGTGAAGAGGTGGCGAAAAGGGGAGGTGTCGTACATGCACCAGAGAACGCCAATCGAGAAAAAGGGTCCGCAGGAAACCATCAACGATGAGAGGAATGAATGTGGAAACCAGGTTGCACGAGTGGACACAATGAAGAACATCGGAATTCCAAAGCAAGGTGTAGAGTGGACCCATCTCTGAAAGAGACCAAGGCACGATGCGAAGGATTGATTGATTGATTATTCCATTACACTCGCTGCAGGCCAGTGTCGGCCTATGTCGGAGTCCAGTGTTACATCAACCATATCACTAATTTCTAATCAACTGGCAAATCTCTCTTGATCCTTCAGACTTCCACACTTTGTTCCCAGGTCGGTCTACGCCGCGCGATAGCAACGAAATCATGCGCGATAGTTACGTCATTTGACGCAGCGCGATAGCAACGATAACAGGGTGCCTTCGTCACGTGAAGGTTGATGGCCGATGTCGGCAGGCAGAATTCAACGATGCGAATGATATGAAGCGAAATGATGGTATGGGAACTGAAGAATGAAAGGTATGGGATGCCGATTGGACAAATGGATGATGCAACATGACAGCCCGGGTGAAGGGGTCTAAACAAATACCCCAAGTCAGTGTTCGCCCTAAGGCTTAAGGCCTTAACTGAGTTAAGGCTTAATAAGGCCTTAAGTTAAGCCTTAACGATTTCCTCGAATTTTTGAGCCCTTAATTAAGGCCTTAACTCTTTCGGCCGAGATGCCCGCAGCCACCTTGCAGCTGTCTAGAAAATATTTCATGGCGAGACAGAGACAATATAAGGAGTATCAACCTTCAAAGAAGGGTCCGGAGTTGTATCAGAATTTTTTTGCGTGCAAGGGGGCCGATGAGGGCAGTGTTGGCATTGACCGGGGTCAAGTGAGTTTGACCCCCCGTGGTGGGCCCGACCCATTGATCGACGAATCCCCAAAGTGTTTCTAACCGTTCTACACTTAACTGGGCTTGTTGGATGTACATGAGTTCCAGGGTTTCCCAGCCTCCCGCTTCCGTTTGAGTGTCGGTCAAATAGATTTGACCCCGGTCATTGCTAACACTGGATGAGGGAGGCAGGTAACGGCTGGTACCGTCGAGAGACTCGGATTCTCAGTGGGCCCGGACGGCGGCTGCAGGAATGCATGTTGTGTCCTTTACCCCCTGTGGCATGTGCGCTTACCTTGTCCAGAACCCTCAAAGGAGCCGCATACGGCATGATCCGACAGCCAGTGAGGAACCAGTCCTTCAGATAAGTTCGACCGGAAGTGCGGTTATGATCACTACCGCATCCCAGATAGTATTTCAGGATCGCAGTACTGTATCTCACTGTTCAAAGTACACCTTGAATCTCATGGAAGACGATTTCAGGAGATTCGATTGAATCCAAGTACACCGCCGCTGATATTCTGAACTGGTGGGCTCAGAGAAGATCAAATCCTGACGGCAAATCAAGCGTACCGCCTGCTACAAGGGGATCTAGTTCTTCCATAAACCAAACGAGGAACGATGTTGTGGTCGGGTCCCAAGATGAAATTGTGCAGGGATATAACTCAAACACCAGGTAAGCAGTTCTCCACTGCTTTGTTATCCGTATTACATGGTTGGCGCAGTGTTCCTCCCGATTCGATTCGAAGATCATCACGAAGGCGGTCTGAACAACCGCGAAAACTACCAGTAAAGGAGGCAAGGCAGGTCGCTGGCGCAGAACTGTGTGAGTCTCACCTGAACTCTTTGTTCACTGAATCTTTACAATATGTGCGCAGGGGATATGTGTATAGCGATGAAGAACCGGACGCTTTTGATCAGGAATAGATTTTATTGTAACCTTGTCCAGTTGTCGGTAATCGTGCGATCCGCAGGAGTAACCCGCCCGCGTGCAAAGACTTGTGCAACAGCCATTCAAGCTATCTGATGGCCTTTTCGGCGCACCCGAATGGTTAATGGCTCCAATGGCAACTGAACTGATACCGATCTTGAGCATTCCTGAGTTCACCTCGACCATATAGAACCTGCAACACTCCGATTGCATCTCACTAGTCCAGCATCAGCCTGAAATTTGAGAATATCATCGTTTATTATAGGTTCATGGTTTATAGGGGTTCTCGTTTATCAAATATTCATTATGCATCAAATTGTTTATCGTAGAATGGGAGGACGACTGATCAGGTGGGGAGAAATCAGGCCTCGGGTCAGGTGCCATAAGTTAAGGCACCCAGCTGATCGATCGGTAAACCCATAGGAAAGTACCCCACTTGGTTCTTCGAAGAAGAGGGTGGGTGCTTTCTGAATCCGGTTTACCAAGAAGAGAGTGATATACCTCACAGAAGCAGGGTGCCTTCCCTGCACATTCATGCATTCACAGAAGTAGGGTGCCTTCTCATGCATTCACAGAAGCGGGGTGCCTTCCCATTCACAGAAGCGGGATGCCTTCTCACGCATTCACAGAAGTGAGACACCTTCCCATTCACAGGAGCACGGTGCCTTCTCATGCATTCACAGAACTGGGGAACCTTCCCATTCACAGAAGCGGGGTGCCTTCTCATGCATTCCTAGAAGCGGGACACCTTCCCATTGACAGAAGCGGGGTGCCTTCTCATGCATTCACAGAAGCAGGGTGCCTTCCCATTCACAGGAGCAGGGTTCCTTCTCATGCATTCACAGAAGCAGGGCGCCCTCCCATTCACAGAAGCGGGGTGCCTTCCCATTCACAGAAGCGGGGTGCCTTCCCATTCACAGAAGTGGGGTGCCTTCTCATGCATTCACAGAAGTGGGGTGCCTTTGCATTCACAGAAGTGGGGTGCTTCCCATGCATTCACAGTTGCAGAATCGTTTTTAGGCATCCTGAAACCAACCATTTGACGGTACCACTTAATGTTGCCATGACTTGCAACTTAAATAACCTCCTACTAAACTATCAGGTCATCCGCCTGATTATCGACGGCGCAAGGAGTGCAAAAGCGCAACAAAATTCAGCCAAAATGACTTGTTGTGCCCATAAGTACCTCAAGAAATTTGGTAGCAGCGGAGAACTTCAGGAATATGAAAGCGACAGTAAATACCTTCAATTTGAGCCCAAACACATATTTTTACTCTGCATATTACAGGAGATATCCAATATGTTTCTGGGACGCGTCACAAGACGCGTCGTCGCTGTTTTGATTCAGGGGCTTCGCCTCTTCCTGCCAAGAAACCACTCACGCCATGCTCCACGGCTCTGACCCGCCCTCACAGAGGAGCAAATGCATGACATTATGCTCTGAAACTTGGTCCCGACGCCCAACGACGCCTCGCCGATAATCCCGACACAGCACAGCCCTGCCTGCCCCAGCCCGCCCTTGCTCCGCGGAGCAAAGCTGACATCGCTGACGCCGCCTGCTGCTCCGAGGCGAGCAAGCTAGCCATCTCGATGCCCGCTGTCCCACCCCCAAGTCATGCTCCGCAACACTAATCCATTGTCCTGCTCCGCCACGGAGCGACAAAATCATGCTCCCTGCTCCCTTTTCGCTACTATCCTCCCCCATTCTAAACGGGTGCCTTTACCATCCCTCCATATTGGGGCACATAATTCGGTACATGGGGCGGATAATTAATGGTGTATTGCTTTGAGTTCTTCGCAACCAATTGCGAGTACTCCGAATTCGCAGGCCACCCTGAATGCATTCAGTTGATAAGATATAGTGACCAACTTGGCCTGCGTATCAACCTTCAACTCCTCTTGCCGGTTAAAGTATGCAGAGAAACAATACCATGTGTTTTTGCCTTGATTTTCCGGTCTGGTGCACAGACGATTGAGTCCTCATTTCTATGCCAGTTCAAGAAATTTATTCTCAGAAGTGTATCTGCAGCTGATCCAAATACTTGTGGAGGGAAACATGCCTTTCAGGTGATCTATGTCCCAACAACTGCGGCGAAGTGTGAATCGGTCCGTGAGACAGTTAGCGAAATGAGGATGCGGAAATGTTGAATAAGTTGTGGTAGATATATGTGAGAGCTCCGGCGCATGCGAAGAGGTGGATTAATAGCATTTTCTATGAGATTGGTCCTTTTTTACTCTTCAAGAGCCAAGTGAGTGGCCGATACTAGTGCAGACGTTTCAGGATTCACCCACGACAGTTTGCAGGACGTGCGAACAATGTGCGATGAGAATGGAGCAGAATCTCAGCGAGATTACGAGTTCATAAGCGGCAATCATCACCTTAGTGGCCGGATCGAGGAAGCCGAAGAAAGTTTGGCGGAGAGATCAGTGCTGACGCAAGAGGTGCTGACGAAAATGTGATTTACTGCAAAAACGAAAAATCATGCACCCTAAGACCCTTACCCAACGGTAGCAGGAATTTGTTCAGAGAATGAGAGACATACCTGCCATAGGATGTCAAGTCACGCGTTTCAAAATGTGGACCATTCAAAAGGCAATAGGGTCACGTGGTTCTAAGTGTAAACCAGTACTATCTCCCCCACCGTCCCGGACACACCCAGAACTCGGACACACAAACATTTCTCATCCAATACTGGACCATTTCGTGACTTTCATGACTTAAAATAAACGTTATGAGATGATCTAAATGTATAGGATGCAAAACCCTTGCAATCTTGTATCCTTGGGATATATATTACCAGGAAAAGTTGACGACTCCTGTTATTTTCGCGCATTTCGTGTATTTTGAGGCTCAGCACCATCTCCTTAGGGTCATATTATTCCATAAACACATCTAAAAAATACCTTTACATCACAAGAGTGCCTGTATAAAAATTTGGAGCCATAGCTGTCTTGTAGCCTTCAGAATGGACCAAAAGATCACGCCATGCCTGTCAAATTGATCTGCAACTACAAAAAATGATGGCAAGAAATTTCATGCTGCCTGTTGACCATTCTGTGGTTGCTTTGATCTCCTCTTCATGCATACTATATTTCCTATTGAGGTGCTCCACCTCATGAAGTTTGGAGCCGCTACGACAAGAAGGTGATTATATACGAGGCCAGCAATCAGAATTTGATGTTACAATGACAACTGCCCGAGTGTCCACAAGTCAAATACTAGACACGGGATTGGGGGGTGCAAGGTATTAACCAATCGTCAATGAAGTCGAATAAAACACTAGGAGAGGTACAGAATATCTACGGCTAGGCTACGACTACATACTGTTCGGTGTATCTAATCATTGTAACTATCATCAAGTTCAACCGTGAGCTATACCTTCCTAATAAGTAATCGTGATTAAATACTATGATCCGAGCATAAGGCTTCGGCATGGTAAACGACCGTAAGTAATGCTGTACTACTATATATAAACTGAAATGAAGTGTACGTGCGTTGCTTCCATCTGTTAGACGTGTGTTCTTACCAAGAACATGCCATAGTCCGCAAGGCTATTAGTAACCACCACATGTATACCTTGTGGCTTCGTAAATATAACTGTTCATGCGTATAGCATGTATTCCTGTTCGATCGTACCAACCGATCGTTAATCCAAGTCTTCGGTGGCTTCCTCGATCATCCATGTATAATTATATCCGTCTATGCATATGGCATAGGTTCGTTCCAACGATCATTGTATCCGATCGTTCCGTCTCCAGTTATACTCGTGTCGAGTTATAATAATATCTTCTCATGCTGTCCTGCATGTGTTCTTCGTCGAGTACTGTAAGGACTCCTCCTGGTAACGTGGAACCGAGTGTATATCCTCATGGCGTTCCGTATGTCCTTCCACATATGCGTGGGTGTATGTTGTTCAGCCTTTGTCTGTCGTAACTCATGTCCGAGTTCGTACTGGCGATCGAAAGCCTTGATCTGGGAATGCATCCGTACTTGTGTTATCCTGTCGGTATGCTTCCTTCTATGTATATCTCCTAAGCATCTATCGTCTTGACGCTTCTTCAATCGTGTGACTTAACACCTTGATCGGTATTCGTGTGAGGTCTTGGCTAGCCTGCCTTAGCCCTCGTGGTCTTCTGTCGTTTAGCTTACAGCAGTGTCGTTCTGCATCCTGTGGTTCTTCCGTGATCCGGGATATCATCTAGGCTTCATATCATTAAGCCCTTCATTTGATCCGTTATCTAGGATCCTATCCTGATCTCTTGATCTAGGGTTCGTCAATGTTCTTGACAATGTTTCCACTATCTCATCTGTATGCATCTATTATGCTACGCTCTCAGATAACCCTTATCTGTATGTGCTTGTTGTACTGCACTCTTAGATAGGCGTTGGAACAATAAGATTTGCATTGAATTGTGACATTTGACGTGTTATGTACCTAGAACTCGGACACCTGACCACCTCCGAAAAAACGACACCGTTTGCTCAATTCTTATTCGTTTTGTTGGAGTTACGAGTGCTATGTGCGTGCACTGCATCGAGATTCATTTCCTCTGTCGTGTTACCGTACTTTGTGGTTGACAAGTTAAATAGGTGCTTTAATTATAGTACAGTAGTTTATATGTAGCGTAGTTTTGAATGGATTCCCCGCGCGTTTGCAACGGGTTCACTGCTAATACTGGATTGCTCTCTTGATTCCAACACGTTTCTCATGAAGTAAGATGTGAGGCCAGAGTAAAAGACAGATTGCTGACGATCTATCCACTCAGCTTGGGCCCAGGACCACTGTATCAAATGATATGCATCAGTTTTCCTTAGGTGTCCGAGATCTAGGGGGGGGATAGTAATTGCGCTCTGGAAAGCGCAACGCGCGGCTTAGAAAATGGCCCTGGGATTTTATTGGCTTTGAAATAGTTGGCAAGATGTCAGGTCACGCAGTTTAAAATGTCGACCATTGAAAAGGCAATAGGGTCATGCAGTTCAAAATGTAAACCAGTAATTACGCTCTGGAAAGCGCAATAGTGCCTCCGATGGTGATTTGAATAGCTGTAAATGTTCACAGTGAGCGGGGCTATCTATTACTGAGACACGTGGCTTAGAAAATGGCTCTGGGGCTTCATTGGGAATCAAAATGGTCTGCAGGATGTCAAGTCACATGTTTCAAAATGTGGACCATTCAAAAGGCAACCAGTGAGAGAACATCGGGTGAAACTCCGCCCATGCTACTCCGACTGAAGGGCAAATTCCACAAGTCTTTTGAGGGGCTGAAATTAAGGGTTGGCATCCAATACGCCCAGTCACCAAGTTACAAGAAATTTAACTGAGAAGAAATTGGGCGCCAGGTCGAACAATGTGTCGGTGACAGAAGATCGGTTGAAACTCCCCCACGTTACTTTGCCTGAAGGACAAATTCCACAATTCTTTTGAGGTGCTGGAATCAAGTTTTGGCATCAAATAAGTCTCCTCACCAAGTTACATAAAATTTAACCCAGAAGAAATTGGGTGCCAGGTCGAACTTGAGAGAAATCGGTTGAAACTCCGCCCACATTGTTTCAACTGAAGGACAAATCCCACATCCGCTGCTATATCGAGAATGTGCGATCTCCATTCCGATTAGGACAAACATGCGGTACACAGAGGTCCACAAATACCAAATGGTTAAAGAATGCACAAAGACTCGAAAAGATCAGGGACCTTTCGCGATGACTTTTCCTCCCCACAACACTTTTTTTGGTGTGTTTCTCAGAGTCCAGACGTCCAAAAACTCCGAACCCTTCCCGCGGAACGCCTTTCCTCATGTCGTCAGCTCTTCCGTCGTTTCAGTTGCTCCTATAGTTATAGGCGTTGCAAATGGGGCTGGGGAAGCGCAAAGATGGGGCAAAGTGGAATAGAAACTGTTTCGGTATTTAGTTTTCCGAGTCAATAAAGGCAAAAACAAGACTGTTCAACCGCTACGGCCTGGAACTTCCCGGTTCGGCTTGTCGGCCCGCCGAATGATCAGTGATCCACACGTGGCTGACATTGACGTAAGTATCTGCCAGCTCATCGTTGCTCACGACAAGGCAAGCATGAGGAATTTTGCTCAAGAACTTATCGACGAGATAATCGACCATACGGCGAATATGAGGATGGGGGCAACCGCAGGGCTCTGCGAGTCCCCTTCCGCGCAAACGGTGGCAAAAGTGGGGGCCCTGGGGCTTGTCTGCAAACAATGGTGGCCGCGGAGCAGATTTCACCTTTTTTCACATTTGATCCTCAACCCAAGAACAATCCAGTCCTTTTTTGATCTCGTCGACAACTCTCCATGTCCAATTTTGACTTTCATCGAAACTCTTGATCTGCAATTCGACCATAATCCCGCGCTACTGGACGAGGGCCAGCTGCGCCGGTTTGGTGAGAGCTGTGGACTCAAGACGCTCTGGATCCAGGTTCCACGCCTGGAGGAGTCGAATATCATCCAGTTTCTGTCGTCGTTGCAATTTCATGCCGCAGTTTTGGGGGCCTCCGTACCCTCAATTTCCGCCTTCGCTATGATCTTCGACAAAATTCCACTCGGTATCACAATTAGCGTGGTCTCATCCTTCCCTTCCCTCGAAATTCTGTGGCTTTCCGGGGCTGAAATTGATGTGACTGGTGGACTCCCCAAACTCTCGCCACTACCATTATCCATTCACACCCTAAAGTTCCATGTCGCTGGGCCTGGCGCAGATGGTTTCTTCAAGTATCTTCTATCACTTCCCTGTCCCCTTCACCTCCTGAAACTCGAATTTGATGCACACCACACCGACCCCGACGGTGCCGTTGCTTCGTATTTTCGTTTGGCGGGAGGCACGATTCAGCACATGCAACTTGATGTTCCCCGACTGCAACAGGGTCAGTTTCTTTCGAGTCCCAGCTGCATCCGACACTCATACACCGATAGGAATTGTTTCATGCGCACAGGCGATCATCCAGCACACCCCCAACCTACAACGTCTTTATCTGGCAGGACAAGTTGTGCCAATCCTTGATTTTATGGCGGCCATATCCTCGCACAAACTGAATGTGCTCCGCATTTATCAACTCATACTGGAGGATTTGGACGACATGGCGGAAAACCCGTGGCGCGACATTGATGCGCTGCTCGCGTCGGAGCGGTTTCTTGCCTTGCGTCTTTTTCATGCCCATGCAACCCACATCAAACTTGCCGGAGACTTGGATCCGCAACAGTACCATTTTGACTTCACTGCCTCATCAGAAGTCCGAGATGCGATGCCCTTGAGCACTGCGCGAGGGATTCTGATGACGATGTAGTACTCATGATGGTCAAGCACAAGGACTTGAGGGGTGCGTTCTTTGTGGGGCGCGACAGATCCTCGCAATCAATAATGTTACCTTGCTTGTATACGACTTTTGTAATGTATTCATTTTCCGTAGACCCGGAGTTCGCAACCCACGCGTGGTGCAGAAAGGCCTTGCTTGCAAATAGTAAATATCTCGCATTAGGCGTCGTTATGAATGAGGGGAATGGTCTCTTTGGGGTTAAGGGGACAAAGGCTGTGATACATCCGGGGACGGCGGAATTTGTTGGCGTTCCGTGGCTGCAGGCTCCAGCTGTGGACGTAGACGCGGAAGACGAGGTTGAGAGTGGCGCAATGGATAGAAATCTTGCGGCCGCTGTTGATTCCTTGTCGCTTTCTCAGAACTTTCGTTTGCTTTCATTGCACCCGGGTTGCAATATTATTTATGTCCTTCCAGCCTCTTTGGAATCAACTTTGTTACCCCCCGATGAATTGTGGAGTGTGCGGCTTGATGCATATCATTACTGTAATCACCTTTCCATGATTTCTTGGGGTGCTTGATGTAGACAGAGAATAATGTAAGGATCTACAGAATATGTCCGTGAGTCAAGTAGGAGTACAAGTAAGTAAACGGGGTCATCCGTTTTGAAACTATGAACCCGCATGATCTCTTCGATGACTTCAATGTTGCCCGTGATCGAAATTTTGTCAATTTCCATCGCAGGCATCGGATGAAGGGCAGTTTTGTGGACTTTAATTGTATCGGCGCTGACGAGCTGTGACGTGTCTAGGTCCTTCTTCCATTTCTGGAATCCTTCACCACCGTACGTAACGATAATTCGCAAAACGGTGTGCACCATGTTCTCGATGAAAAACTGGGTCTCGGCTTCATTGAAAGTGATGTCGTCAATGTCAAGCCCACGGGCGGTAAGGATGGATTTGTCGAGTTCTGAAGTATAAAGGTGTTCCAGTTTTGCGTTGTGCAAAGGTATGACTGTGGTGCATTTGCCTACACATTCATTTTAATTGATGTGTAGGTCAACAGGAGGTGTCTCCTCAGAATACATCGGTAGCGGCGGCAAGCGCCGGTCCCCCACTCTGATGTTTGAATTGTATCTCGTCAACGTGGTGGAAAATCGAGCTGATGGTGGAATGGCAGCCAAGTCGTATGATCTGAGGCGGTTACCAAAGCGAAATCACCTCCAATCATCGTTCGAACGAGGAAGGGCAACCCCGCCATTCCAAGGGTGATCAAAAATCGGTCGGTTGACAGATAATCTTGGGTCAGATTGGAGGGAACGCCCTGAGGGGTTTCTGGCCAAAAGCAAGCCATTGGAATGCCCGATTTTTCGGAGCTTCCATACCCGGCTAAACCACGCTTGCCGGCGGACTTTCAAACCGCCGAAATTCGCCGACAATAATCACTCGATTCAGGTTTAACAGCCGTTTGTGGAACAACAGGCGCGGCGGGGTGACACAATCATTGACGTTTACAGCATCGACCTGTATGAAAGCCGTTGCACCGCCATCATACTAGTCCTTAAATAGTAAATAAGTCGTTCTGCTCTTGTTTTTCTTTAAAGGCTCTCCACGCCGCTTTTGACACCACTGACGCAGTGTGCGACGCGTGACTGTCAAATTGAAGGTAATATACTGTATTTGCCATCCGGGATAGTAATTGTTCGAGCTGCTCGGATTTGGGAGGTTCGGTCCGGCCAAACCCCAGGAACTGCGCCCACCGATAGGTACAGCCACCGAAGATGACTACATATATAAGGAGTCCAGACCCGCGAAGACCACAGCTATAAGCATGACCCCTCAGTTCCCCTCCCCCACCTCGTACTATCGATTCATAAACCCAAGCACCCGCCCATACTTTGACTGGTCCAATTGGTACGGTCGAATAGGGATTGCGGAACCTGGACAGCAGACCCAGTACTCCACACTCCTTCGGTGGGCCGACGGCTCGTACATGCGCTTCCCGCTCGCCATTGAAGATCGAAACTGTGGGTGGACTGTTGTGACGCACCAAATTGTCTGACCTGTTCTATACGGATCGGTCGGATTAATGAAACGATGGGCACCAAAGCACCAGCGTGAATACTTGCAATGAGGACCCGTCAGAGAGAAGATTCATGTAGAAGCAAGCTTGCAGATCCATTTTGAGTATTCAGCGGTCCGCAGTCAGATCGTCACAAACAGTACAGGACAGCCAGAATTATGGGCAAGAATAGCTGAACTTATTGTGCAATTCTTGAAGCAGGCAGTGAAGACTATAAGCTTGCGTATGTTTGATAGTAGGTATCAACGTCGTTGCATTGGGAAGGAAATCGCAGAAGGCTTGAGGTGGGCGGAGGAAGGGAGGAAGCGTTGATGGATTGACGAGGCCGAACATTTATTTGAAGGATATGTACGTGGCCGCAGCACAAAGATCTGAAGGCTATTCCTTCACGGGATCCGCCTCTCTTGCTGAAGAGTCCCAATGCGGCTTTGATTCAACAGCTTTGGACCTGGAACTAGGGGCTCAGTCAGAACACCTGCACATCTTTGGCTAGATGGATTATCGCGCAGTTCAGACTTGAGGCTCCGGAGGCTGTTCAGGCTTCACAGGGTTCCCTAAAAGCCCGAAATCTGGTTTGATTTCGCAGCTTGGAGATCTAGAATGATGACCTCTGTGAGAACACTTACACGGTTTGGGTTAGCTCGATTTTGGGGTAGGGATCCCCACCGTAACCGTATAAAACCGTAATACGGTTACGGTTATACGGTTACGGTACCGTACCGTACAGGCTCTCAGAGAGACCTTTTACGGTACGGTGATAACCGTACCGTATACCGTAATGACCCGTAAAAATACGGCCGTATACGGGTTTTTACGACCGTAAATTCACTTGACTTGATATGGTTCGATTTTGGAGCCAATTCGGCCTGCCACGGCCGAATTGCGTGATGACGCACCACCCCGGTGACGCGTACATCAAGCCGGACCACCATGGGATCCCCACCGTAACCGTATAAAACCGTAATACGGTTACGGTTATACGGTTACGGTACCGTACCGTACAGGCTCTCAGAGAGACCTTTTACGGTACGGTGATAACCGTACCGTATACCGTAATGACCCGTAAAAATACGGCCGTATACGGGTTTTTACGACCGTAAATTCACTTGACTTGATATGGTTCGATTTTGGAGCCAATTCGGCCTGCCACGGCCGAATTGCGTGATGACGCACCACCCCGGTGACGCGTACATCAAGCCGGACCACCATGTGCTTTCCTCACTGCATCTGACGCGTCCCTGATTGAGACTCACGCATCCACGACCGTGACGCGTCACTTTCTCAAGTATCTCGAAGAGCAAAAAAAGAGCTTCGTGCTTACTTCGATGAGCACTATCCAGCTTCTGAGTCATCAAGTAATTCTTCTTTGATACAATCTCCCTGCGATGCTCCCGTTTGAAACTGGAAACCATCCGGACTTTGATGGTGCTGAAGCACCACCTCCGTCTCAAGCGCAAAACCCTCGAGAATCTTGTCGACGATGCCAAGGCGGCTGAAGGAAGAGTAGATACGTAGATTTAATGAATTATTACATTTTATGTCAATTCATACGACCGTATACGGCCGTAATAACCGTACCGTAACCGTAACCGTACCGTACAAGGCCATGAGAAAGTGAATGCGGTTACGGTTACGGCCGGTTAGGACCCATAAATACCCGTAATTCTTACGGTCGTAACCGTATACGGTACGGTGGGGATCCCTATTTTGGGGCAGTTCATCTGTTGTTCAAGTGATTGGCCATTAATGGTGAAAGAGAGCGGAATGCGAGAGAGAAATAAAAGGGGATAGCCCATATCGGGAAGTGCGCAAAGAGATGCAAACGAAAGCCGCTCATTTCGTTAACGATACGGTAGATTCCGAAATCAATGAATCACGAAAGACGGTGGCGGTTGTCTACTGCATTGCGGGTGACCAGTGTACTGTATACCGTAACCCTCAGGGTATCAAATAGACTCGTAACCAGTCTGCCTAGGGATGACATGGGGTAATTCGGTGGGACACCTACAACTAGTTCCACCTCCACTTCCCTCGCTGGAAGAAACGTGCCTGCCCCGACTTGGGTAAATAATCGGGGTACGTTGTCACATCGCGGTTATCAAGGAAATCATTCATTTCTTCCTCGTACGTCTTGAAGGCCGGCACACATTCGATGGCAGGGGAGACAACACTCTCTACTACCACCTGCTCTACCATTCGGGCACGGCTCAGGCTCTTCGGGATATCCTTGCTGACGGTGGGCCTTCTGCCTGGCTGCAATCCTTGTAGGGTGACTGATTTTCGATGGTCGCCGCGGCTTCAGCACACATCTGACACTGAATCAATCAAAGGGTTTCACATCTTACACGGCGCAATAGCCGGTGACGCGTTCCACTACTCGGCGGAGAGATACCCACAGCCACAGTGTCATCCGGAGACTCGGACGGAGATGCTCGATAGTCTGTGGGCCTGGTCCTCCGAGAATAATGTCGACAGCAGAGTTCTTTGGCTTCACGGACCCGCTGGCGCCGGAAAGTCTGCCGTGGCGCAGTCTTTTTGCGAGAGGCTAGAAGCAGACGGGCGGCTTGGGGGCAGTTTTTTCTTCAAGCGCGGACACCCATCCCGTGGAAATGCCAGAAAGCTGTTTCCCACAATCGCATACCAGCTTGCCCTTCTACCCGAATTGAATCGGGAAATTTCCAAAAGAATCGAAAAAGATCCGTCCATTATCACCAGGGCGCTTTCAACGCAGTTCCATAAATTGGTTATAAAGCCGTGTCACCAGAGCCGACACAATCGCACCTTGGTCATTGTCATCGATGGACTGGATGAATGCGACAACCACCAGGTTCAGCAGGAAATCTTACGGGCTCTCGATTCCGCAGTCCACCGAAACCCGCTTCCCTTTCGAATTCTTATCACCAGCAGACCCGAGCCACACATTCAGGAGACCTTCAAGGGACCGTTGCGCCAGTTTCACCGTCCTTTGAATATCCGCCAGGCATTCGAGGATGTTCGTAAATATCTGCAGGATGAATTCGGCCGAATTCATCGAGAACACCATGACACAATGGGAGCAGTTCCGAGCCCGTGGCCTTCCCGCAGAATCCTCAACAAGCTAGTCGACAAATCATCTGGATATTTCATTTACGCCTCGACTGTCATCAAATTCATTGATGATAAATACTTCCGTCCCACTGAGCGTCTTGCAATTGTTGTAGGACTCATTGCCGTCCCAGATTCGGAATCGCCATATGGCCCTCTGGACCAACTATACACTCAAATTCTTTCTGGAGTTCGTCCCACCGCCCGGCCTCGACTTTTGAAAATCCTCAGCCTCGGGTTTGCCATGGAATCAACCTCGCGGCAGAGAATCACACTAACTCTTCACGATATTGAAGAGCTTCTCAAGGTAGAACCAGGGGATGTTCGGCTCGCCCTGCGCGGCCTGCACTCTGTGATACGAATACCTTCAGAATCCAATGGCCAGTTATTCTCCCATCATGCGTCTTTCATCGATTTCCTTAAAGATCCAAAGCGATCCGGCACATTCTATGTCGGCGGTCCAAGGCACATAGAAGTGGCCTGTCAGATGCTCGAAGAATTCTCAGGCAAGCTTGGTGATCCCTCCTGCAAAGACCGGGCCATCTGGTAATATCTTGTTCAAGACCGATGCCCTGAATCCATTTTGACCCATTTCCTTTGCAGGAAGTTCAACTGGCAGGAATGCGGCTACGAGTACTTCACGTCGTTTCTGCCCTCCCACGAGTTGGTCGACCTTCTCCGCAACTTCAACCCAGACTTCTTATTTGCGGAGAACTTATACCACAACAATTATGGGATCGTGACAGCTGTCGTGAGCTGGCTGAAAGTAAGTTTTGTGGCTTGTTCCCAGATGGTGAATCTCATCAATGTGAAGGGGGCACAGCCGCCCTGCGAGGACTTGATCCAGTGCTGGTGATGCAGATGTTACCTTGGCATCGGACAGGTGCGTGGGCCAGACGTGGGTGCGTCTACATAGGGTGGGAACAGGTTTAAAGTGAACATTACCTTCTTTTTAACCCCTTCCTTTTAGACCTTGTTAATGACAGTAGTTTTGCAGAGCGAAAATCGATGGAAATGCAGCCCTCTCTATTCCGACTCCAGTGTTTCGCAGAGCTGAAATCGATGGAAATGCCGCCCTCCCTATTCCGGCTCCATGACAAATTCCACAAACTTAATGCCTTCTGATGCTAAAAGTGCTCAAGTTCAAATATCTAGACCCAATGACCTAAATCACACATAACTATACTACGCACATGAGATCGAAAACAGGGCCTTCAGCCGCAGCCAGGCTGCACCCGCAAAGAATATTTCTAGGCTCAGTCGGCCCAAGGAAGTGGAGATGGAACCACAATATTTTATAATGTCCACCTGTGGTTCAGCGGATTGTTGCATTTCCGGTTGGATAATATTATGGAGGACTTTCAGCCACAGCCAGTATTTGTCCTGGAGTCGGAATAGAGACGGCGGCAGTCCCATCGATTTTCGCTCTGCGAAACATTGTATGTAGGACGCAACAAATTTCCTGAGCATCTGGCGGTCAATCCGCACTTTTATTATTTTCATAATTTTTTCACCGTTTCCATACTTTTGGGGCCTTTGGGCAGATTCGTAGAAATTTCAGACTACATTGACTGCATTATTTCATTGACTCCATCCGTTCGCGCCCACGCTGTCGATTTGATTCGCCTCATAAAAGATCTGTACAACATTTTGAAACGCGTGACCTTGACGGCGGGGTGAGCGGGAGATACGTGGATTAGTCTAATGATGGTATGCCGGCACAGGCCCAGAAGGCTGTCATTCCACAATCTAGACATCTTTTGTCCGCCACCGCCCGCTGCTCGGTTCAGCGGCTCTTTGGCCCGCCCACCGGTTGCTTCGTTGTGCGCATAAAGCCGAAGCCTTGGGCTCCGTCGCAGGTTTTGTGAAGGACAGCTGTCCCTGTGGTGGCTCCCTTTGGCGAAAACAATTACCCTGTGGCAACAATTCCGGTGCCTTCTAGTTGACTTTGAGGCTTCCATATCCTTGAAATTTTTATCTTGGATGTCTTTGCTTTGTTTATTGCGCTGCTCCTAAGTACACTGATGTTGCACAAATTCCTTCCATGCATATTGCTATTGACACTATCACCTTTGCTCCCGGCCCCTAGTTCCAATGCACCGCTGGTGAGGTGCTGTCCACCATGTTCTGTACATATGTAGCGCGCAGGTAGTTCCTTGCTGGCCCACAAACACTATGTAGATACCTATCCCAACACACCCCGAAGGCCACGGCTTTTTCGTGGTTGAATCTCCAGGAAAACTGGAATAGACCCTTTCCCAAAATTGTCCAACCAGCGGCTCCCGCTCTTCTTCCTGGGCCTGCACAAATGATTTTCGCTGTGCAGGGAACCGACATCCTGGTTCTAACTGAAAACACAAGCGTCTTTACCTGGGACGCCAGAATCGCCACTCCGTTCCCCTTCCCCTCTATCGAAACTGGTGGACATATGACTCAAGCCTCTGGGCCTTCGGAAGCGCCTGGTGTTTTCTCCTTTGCCATTTCCGTGCCAAAAACCACCAATATCTCGTTCGTCGTCTCACATTAGTATGTGGCATGAATTAATATGACCCTCCGCATATCAGGATCTCACGCAGATACATTTTAACCATAAAACACGCGGCAGGAAAAGTGATCAGCATCGCGAGCGAGTTCACCGAAAATCCAAACCCCCGGACTCCCATTTCGAGACGTTATTTGTGGCTGAGGACATCGTTGGACTCGGAACAGTCGTAGCAATGAATCAACAAAAAGACTGTCATAACATTGGGTAGTGGTAAAAACTGCGTTCCTGATTCAAGTGTATTGAACATACATCGCTCCGTGAGTAGTGCTAACTGGTATTTCAAGTTACTCACGGTCAGTTTAGGTCTCTAGCAATAATCTGATGGTCTCCTTTCCATACAAGGGTCATCTTTATATTCTCGTTGAAAACGGGGAATCGGTTCAAATCCAACAGATATCCAAGAAACCTGTGCTCCGGACGCTGCGAGGAATCTGGCCTCTACGATTCGAGATTAACTCATCTTACATCCACGATGCAGGCTCTGCTGCATACTGCTACATGGTTCCTAGCACGCCATTTTATGGCATCGCCGCAGCCTTTGTTCGTTTGCAGTGGACTGAAGCCTTCACCCGGATCACCTCTTTCACTTTCCTGCCAAACACAGTTACCCATGCCTCTGACGACGGCGTGTCCTCGCCGCTCGCGTTCGACTCTCCCTGTGTGTCGGCGTACCTTCCCGGCGAGCTGGCTAACGTCAGTCTCATCTGGCTGGACCACAGTGGGTTCGATGTGGTAGCGGTTATTCAACCCTATGAAACCGGGTTTGACCCTCTGATACTCGTGCTTGTGCGCTACCACCCGGAAACGAGATCCACGTCCTCGCACATCCTCACTGTTCCTGATACACTTGGTCTCGAGCTCATTACTTCGGTGTGTGTTGACGATACTGCCGGCGCCATTTACTTGGTAGACACAGGTGGACAATTGTGGACTTTGCGCTACGTATAGTTCTCCTTCGTGTCGGCTGACAGGGTAATTTCACAACTTGGAAATGCATAATATATTTTCCTCATTCAACTTCACACTGCCGTCGACGATGGTTGGTGGAAAACATGTCCAACGGTTAGTAATTACTAAGTGTTGGGTGATTTGACCAAGTCGATAATGGCCTTTACGTTTGACGCTGTCGACTCTTCAACTCGCTCTGATGCATGAGCAATCACCGTGAACTGATCTCACAAGCTTCAAATGTTCTCAGTTTCTTTTCCCCGATCGCATGAATAAACAGAAATACGGTGAGTACTGGAGCTCCGTCGGAACTCTGAGCCCGTCAACTACGCAGCTCCTTTCTTTGTGTTCGGACTCATGTGGGGGCGGAATTCTTCTAAAAACGCCTGGTAGATGGGCAAGGCCAAATCAAATACAAAACAGGACAAGTAACCTTCTTTGAGATCGCGTTTGTTGGCGAACACATTGCTAAAGCCAGAAACCGCCAAAAAATTTGGAGCCGGTTGAGTAGGCTCTGAGGATATATTGTACAGTTGCTGCAAACAAGCGGGGATCCAGTCGACTTGGCAGTCGGACGAGATTGAGGCGGTGGGCGGATTCGCTCCTGGCTTGTTACCGTCGCATTTACAAAGATTTCCAGATTTGTCCCCACCCATCAATCCCAATATGGTAACATCAACACGTGATCCCGGCCTCGCCGCAAGCGACGGCGAGAACAATAACAAACGTTTTCAGTATATTCTGAGTGTGACAGGCATGTTTTGGACGTGCTTTGATGCGTTTTCTGAGTGGCAATGCCATCATCGAATGCGAAAATGAATAAAAATGCATGTGTTATCACGGAAAAATGTAGAATTAGCGGTAATAAGAGCATCTTGCAGCCGCATCTGGAGCTACTGAGTGAGGAAAGTCGTAGGTACGATAATATAACTGGTCAGATGGCGCAGGATTTGGATACACTACTGCTGGGCTGGGAAGGGTAGAGGGCCCAGGAGAGGACAAAGGCAGGGCCCGGGAAGAGTAATAAGGCGGTGGCATATGCGGATAAGGCGTTCGGAGATCAGGGGATAGGTTGACGGGGTGAATAATTTGTGGGATCTCCGATTGAGCGGGTGGAGGAGGGGCAAGCACTATAGGTGCCGGTGGCTGTCTCGCATCAGGCTGTCCCTTCCGGCCGCTCTGTTCTCCGCCAGAGAAGGGATCTGTGTGCTTCGATTGTCGCTTCGATTTGACATTGGTCCCCATAACCTTCTGAGTTAATTCCCAACCCGATCCTTCATTCGGAGCCACCTTCTTACGCGCCGGTAACACCTCTGCATCATTAAAATGAGTTTCTGCCAGTACAGTATCGACTGCACGCTGCAGAGTTTTGAGAGCATCGGAAAGTCGAGGAGGTGGGGCAAGACGTGTGCGGACTGCAAGGTGCTGCAAACTATTAACGAGTTCCTGGACTTGATGGTCTTCTCGCGCGGTAAGATCATCGGTGATCTCTTCTTCTTCGTCATCCTCGGAATCCGATTCGGGAGACGTGCCCGACGCAGAAGCGTTGAGTAACGTTACGGGTAGGTTCTTCTGGACCTCGGGGAATAGCCGCTGCACTGCACATATGTGCTTGCAGAAGTCGATCAAGGGGAATGAGAGGCAATCACAGGTGTATGCTTCAACATCGACCGAATAAACCTGCGCAGAATCTGACTGGGATCGTACGAGATAAACTGTCTCTCCTTCGACCTTCTGGATGGAATCTTCGGTGACAGAGAGGGCGCGGGATTCGACCTCCATACGGCGCTTCACTTCGAGGTCCGGCCCCTCGAAGCCAAAGTCCTGGCGGCGATGTTTCGCGATGAAGTAAGGGATTGCCGAGTTAATGAGAACGTGTAAGAGGTGATCTACTCGTCGGTTTCGCTTGCCCTCCAGGAATTTTCCCTTCA
Source organism: Mycena olivaceomarginata (assembly GCA_029378375.1). Taxonomy (NCBI): domain Eukaryota; kingdom Fungi; phylum Basidiomycota; class Agaricomycetes; order Agaricales; family Mycenaceae; genus Mycena; species Mycena olivaceomarginata. Next base: position 74,222 of record JARKIC010001485.1, on the reverse strand, counting down.
GCAGATGATGCCACCTGCGAGAATAGTTAATAATGGTTGTGCGCCACAATTTTAAAGGTGCTTACGATTCAACGAGCATGTTGGTGTCACAGAGCTCAAAGATGCTGCGGTCCCGGCGGTATCTGGCGGACCACATCTCGACGTCGCGCTGGCTGAGCCAGTTTTTCTCGAGGTACGCAATAACACTCGGTGGGGCGATGCATTTAATTTCCTCCCAGCGAACATCAAACTCGGTGGTCACTAGTTATTCGGATCCAGCCTTTGAGAAGTGCCCAAAGCTCGGGGTAATGGACAATGGAAAAATGCTGTTGCCACGCATGAAGGACGTGCCACCAGCACAGCAGGACGTGTGATTCCGGATAGCGGCGGATTAGAGCATTTATTTGAGCCCAGTCTTTGTCAGACATGAATTTCCGTGGCGTTATATTGGGGTGGGCCTTCCGAAGCAGCAAGAGGAAATAATCAATCGTTGCTTCTGTCCCATTCGACGACAGCATCCAGGCGGCGGGCATTCCTATCAATTATTAACGATTGGACACAGAGAATTCAGGTAAGATTGACATACCATGACCCCATTTATCGCGTACTATCACCGTGAAAAGACTCATGCCCTGGTAGTGAGTGGTATTATGGGTGGCATCGAGGCCCGCAAATTTGCCGCCCCATTTGGTCCAACATTCGCGCTGATACTTGGTTTGTACACAGAGCGCGAAGGCGTCGGGGGCAAGAGAAGACCCAGCCGGTGCAGCATCACTGCTGCCTTTGAATCCAAGGAGTTCACCCCGCTTTCGGAGATTCTCGACCCATTCTTTCGTAGATTGGCCATCCTGTGAGTTGAGGCGAATTGTTTCTGCTTCGATATCTTTCTGTGAACAAAATCCTGTGAGCAATAATAGCTTAACATTGAGTGGCGTATTGACGTACTTCGATTTGACGAATGTCTGCGGCCGTTATAAACTCGTTACGAGCGGAGGGCCGATTTCGAAGGTCGTCGAGATTGTCCTCGGTATGAACATTTCCCCGGACTTCCTGAAGGACCCGAGCACGGTCCACACCCATGCGCAACAGCTCAGCAATTCGGAGGCGTGTTTCGATGGGAATGCGAACGAAGCGAGCATTGGCATCACCAGTGGGGTGGGAATGCTCGTGGGTGTAGCGCCCGAGGACGTCCTCCATCCCAGGGTACGTCTTGACCGTCAAGCGGCACTGACATCCAGTTAAAATGCGCTTAGTAGGCACCTTTCGGCCCCGAGCGGTTTTCTTCGTGTACTTCGAAATCGAACGGGAGCCTTGCCGGCTGCAGACATAAATGTGCTTCGATGTCCATGCAGGAGCCTTCTTCGACCGATTTTTTCGATGCTCCTTGCGGTGGAGCTCGATCGTCTTGGCCTTTTCCTCAGCCCGTATCCACTGCTGCATGTCTGTGACAGATGCCCATTTCATGGTGTATTTTCCCGAGGCCAGGTCGTAATGATACGAGCCGCGCGTGAATCGTACTGGCTGAACGTCCACCCCAAATGTATTGAATGTAAAAGGATAATCCTCTGGTGGCAGGCTCGGTATAATGGGATCATCGAGGAGTTGGGAGCCGGGAAGGGGCGGTGACACGGATGCTGAGACGTGTTGGGAGGCGGGGAAGGTAGGTGAGATACCAGAGAATAGTTCTGGGTATGAAGGAGAGGAGAATTGGGTCGGGGGCGCGTCAATCTTGAATTTAAACAACATAGGCGTGTATTTATGGGAGATAATTCAGAGCAGGTTAAGAGGAAGGACGCATCAACAAGATCCCGTGATGTCATGTTCACAATGCGCTGTGACAGACGCGTGCGGGAGTAACGGTGCATTGTTTGTTATTCACGGCGAGGAAAACAGTTTTCGGAGGACACGGACATCACGTGCAACGACTACTATATCAGGAAAATGATCGTGGGGACCAATCTCAAAAGCTCATTTACAACAGAATCCGATCTGTTCACTCCCACGGGAACTGCGCAAATATTGAGCGCGCGATTCGGTAGATGCGGAGAAAGGTGGGAACACGAACATCACAGTGGGATAGATGGTGTTAATCCCACTCTTCAAGATGCTGGGAATTGCGTACGACAGGGTCCGATCTACCGTGTGATTGGTCTCTTCGTTCTGAAACGCCGAGAATTCTGCGGCGAGAAGGCGATTAGCTTGGGACTCAGTCATATCGACAGCAATCCAGTCCCCAGCGGCAGTCAAGGGAGATGATGTGAGATTATTCAACGCAAGCGACGACTGCACTTGTGTAGCTGTATCCTGCGAAGCGCCACGAATTTCTCGACCTAGAACCCGGTCAAGCGATGAAGAAACCAAAATGAAGTCAAACTCACCTCTTCTTTGAGAATTGTCCGTAGTGCGGATTTCCTGGCGTGCTGACATCATAGACAGTCTCGTAGTAATGTCGTTGTGTGCAAGAGCTAGCCGCAAAGTCAAGACTTTATCTGCTGGGCTTGGCCCAATCCGTGAAAATACATGCGGAGGGTTATCATGTTTCTCCACCACCAGAAGTTCGGCCTGAGCGGTCGCGAGAACAAAGGTCAAGAGGGTGAGGGTTTTCAACATCTCTACTGGGTTGACTGGTGGCGCCGAAGCCTTTTTATCGTGCCCCGAGAACTGGTCATTTCGTCATAGGTAGGTAGGTAGTACTAGGTACATACCATCCACACATAGGGGTTCATAATGTTCATTGTCTGTCCGCCTGAGCATGTTTTGTGGCTGTTTCAATGACGGTGGCTGATCAACATTGTTCGGCCGAAGAAGCCACCGCCCATGCCGTACTGAGGCCCGACATCCATTGACAAGCCTTCCCTGTCCTTCTGCCAGCTTCTAGGCCTGTGCCGGCATACCATCATTAGACTAATCAACAGTGTTCCCGGGGTGAGCCGGGGCCAAAGCTGAATTTGTTGCCCTACGGATTGATTTCAATTTCAGCGCAGTCCCAGAGGCGTCCTCTGGCCAGTCTTTTCGGAAATGGGTAGACCTTCCGTGTCCTCGGAATTTTCATAGCTCACTCAGGGTATTTACACGGGCCCAAACAAGGTTCTCACCAACCAGCACGGCCACGGACTCGGGAAAAAAACACTCGGACGCGTAATTTGATATTACACGAGGCCCCAAAACGTGACTTAGTATGGAGATGTTTTTCTGCGGTCTGAATGCGGGGTGGTAGCCAGCACGATTCTGAGCAAAACTGTCTCTTCGGTTTTGCTCTTGCTGCTCTGGGTGTTAAGCCACATGCCCAGAGGATCTTCATTCTCTGTGCTCACCGATAGGACCGCATTCAGGCCTGTCCGCGGCCTCAACGTGACCTGGCATGGAGATGTTTTTTTCTGCAGTCTGAATGCGGAGTGGTAGCCAGCACGATTCTGAGCAAACTGGCTCTTCGGTTTTGCTCTTGCTGCTGGCCCTATTTCATGCAGATTTGCAATGACCGGGGATGGTCAAAAAATCACTTCCCGCCAATCGACCCGAAATGGCCGAAAAACCCTGGAGCTTTTTGCATATACAAGACCTACGTGCTCATCCTTACCACTCACATATCTGGTTTCACCCGAGCAGCCCAATATTTGTGCACCAAGCATGATTTCCCGAAACGTATGGCAAGGACCGTGGAATGACTGTAGTTGCCCTTGCAATATCTGAGCCTTAAGAAGAAAAAAAACATCCATCGCATCACCCTCGACCCAAAAATCCCTATTTGTAGGGTTTTTCGCGGGGCTTTCAGATTTCGGTATCTCCGAATTTATTTATTCAGGCAGGTAGAAAAGTACCTTCAGCCCCTGCATTTCTTGGGTGTGCTCTCTTGGATGTCCATGGACTTTTTTGAGGGCGAAAGACCTCGAAAGCCGGCTTCAGAACAATCGCCTAGATGAAATTCATCCTGAATTCTGAGTGCGGCCATAGAAATCATCAATACCTTGGCTTTCTGCCTGTACGGTCGAAATTCCGTTTAATTCCGGTCAAGAAAGGGAAACGGCCTTTGAAAAGACTGAACGCATGTTCCACCACAATTCGAACAGAGGAAAGGCGCAGATTGAAGGCCCGCATGCGCTCTTTCTCCTCATTGGATGCTGCAGCAATCTGGACTCATCAAAAGGGCGGACAATGAAAGGTAACAGACGAGGGTTTATATTAGCATCAAGCAGTGAATTCCGGCTACCAATATCTATCACATCAATAACAGGACCTCATGATCCGACTCATGTTTTGACTTGTTGCGCGATTTATTTTCAGAAGAAGTTGAGGATTGGGCTCAGCATAATATTATTGAACCAGGACATCAGCCTTGGGCCGATCACCATGATAATATTATTTCCCACACCTGGCTCAGTTCAGCCGAACCATAAACCGACGGAGGTGTTCAACCAATTGGAGGCCGATGTGGCAGAGAGTCCCAATTTGGGTGATCCGAAATTTTTAGCTCCCTCAATTTTGAAGCAAAGAGAAATGCCTCTTGTCAAAAGTTTCCTCTCGATGAATGGAGCACTTTTGGAAAGATGAATAAAAAATGGGGTCCGTCAAAAAAAAAAAAAAAAAAAAAAAAAATCAAAAGTTTCGGCCCCATGAATAATCACGAATTAATTTAATTGATCTATCCACGGGTGTATCAGATCGGGAAGCTCATCCGAGTCCCACACTGTCTCCGGATCCTCTGAGTCGTCACGGTCCCAGCCGGCGCACGTAACATGGAGGGTTCCGGCAGCTTTGATTGCCATGTTGATTCGCGGCAAACACAACTTCCACCGCAACTCTGTAGAAATTCATTACTCCTTCATTTGTGTCTCCCTTCAAATAATCGGCCATTCATTCATTGCTTGCTAATGTACACAGTTTTATATGTAGTCTTATGAGCAACCTAATTCAATGCTTTTTTAATGCGAGCAGGAATCATTAAGAACCCCAAGAATTGGTAGCAGGCCCTGCCGCTCGTCGGCCTTACCCGCCTTGATTACGCGGTGTGGCAGGTGTAACATTTGTAGTGCTACCGCAATTTAAATGTTCACACTGAATAATTGTCGAGCCATTTGCTCATGAGTACACCGCCAACGGTCCGTCATGTAGCCATCAGCTGGAGCGGTCATGTGCACCATGTGCGAGGACCAGCTGGTATCTACCCTCCTGTCGGCTGGATATTGGCCGACGGAGTAAATGGATCCATGATGGACCCAGCTTTCCTGGAGACCAGCTGCCGAGTCAGGCTGGAGGCACGCTGGATGCCAACATGGGGATTATTGGACAGCTCATGTAGTCACTCGAATAATTAACAGCACGAAAAATTTAATATATTGACGGTAAAAAAATCATTTAGCGCTACTACTAGTGCGAGTCCTCGTCAGCATCCCCCATGTCAGCGGTGGTGGGGATGGTAGCCGCTCTGTCGGCGGCAGCGGCGCTGATGGTGTCATCCACTTCACGCTGGACTTCATCAATGATGTCGCTGGGGATGCTATAGTCGTTGACACCGTGGGTGGCGCGGTCAGTCGAGAGAACATTTTCAAATGCCCTGAGCCAAATTCAGCAGTGAGGATGGAGCAACCATGAGTTGACGTACTTGTTCAGCTTGCGAAGATTTCCGCCGGCATGGTTGCGGATCTTGCGGAGGTCGGCGTCGAGGGAATCCCAGAATCTTGGCCCTGAGTCCTCGATGTAAACTTGCCGCTGAGACGGGCAGGGGTTAATGAATTACGAGGAAAGAGATGCAAAAGAGACACACCATCAGCGCAACACGCGCACAAAGCTCGGGAGTGACAGCACATTTGGTGCCGTGGACGAGATGGGTGGTGAGCTCGAAGATGTTCTGGTGCTCGCGCGCAGAGGGGGCAGGCTCCTTGTTGACCTTGAAGCTAGCCGCAAGCTATATAAGTAGATGATCAGTGGATAGAAGCTATAGACAGGGAGCACAAAGGACAACACGCACGCCTTTTTTGATCTTGGAGCGCATCTGGGTCAGAGCTTCTCGGACGACGGCGACGAGCTTAGCATACTGTACTTTTTCGTTCAAATCGACAGGGGGTGTGACGCGTGACCCGTTTTACCTGTTCGACATTTCGGCAGACATCAAATTTTTGCGTGACACCTCGAAAATTTCGACATTTGAACCGAATATTTCGTCTTTTTTGCACTTTTTGGGCAGTTTGGGGACCTGTGTGACCGCCTGGAGATTCGACAGAGGCCCGAGTGATGCGTGACATTGACCAAAGTTCGTGATCGACAGGGGGATGCGTGACGCGTGACTACCGATTTGAACGAAAAAGTACAGTAGTCGGCGGGGTTACGGTCGATGTTTGACGGCAGGGTCGAAGCGATTGATTTTGAGGAGATCCTAAGACGCCGAGGTCAGACTATGCACAGGGAGTCCAAGAAAACCCACCAAGAGAATATTCTTGGCGACGGAGCCCTTGTAGGCACTCAATTTGGTGGACAGTAGAATGGTGGCGGCGTAGTGGGCAATGTTAGTCTGGAAAGATATGAGTGGAAAATGAACAATCAATATAGGAACACACCTCGGTATCGTCGCTGACTGTGAAGGGAGCCTTCCCCACCTCGAAGGCCTCCAAGCGGTTGAACAGCGCATGGAGGCCGAGGATCATCTTGGCACCTTGAACGGCGGGGGGGTCCTTTACTCGCAGAATCAGTGGAGGCGCTATGTGACTGAGGAAAAACGCACGTTGACAGCATTGATACTGTCAGTGATTTGGTCGGGACGGAGGCGCTTGCTTTCCCCGAGGCGCTGCAGCATCTGAACGATCGTCGTCGTCCTCGTTGTCAGAGGCAGGGTCTATGGCGGCGTGGGGGCGCTTGCGGCTGGGGGCAACAGGCGTGGGGCCATCCATGGCGTCGAGCATGGCATCGACGCTGCGGCGAGGAGTGGTGGGTGCAGAGGAGGCAGACATTGGGGCTGGTGAGAGGGCGAGAGAGAGGGTCGCTGCTGAAGTGGACCAAAGGGAGTCGTCTTTTTAGCCTCTTCGCTTAGCTTCATTTTGAAACAAAGTTTGATCCCAGTGTTCTGAGACTAGCGTGTTGCCGGGCACGGTCGGCGCGTGTTCACCGGTGCGCGTGGCGCATTACCCCGTGAGTATTTTGGTCGTCATCTCTTGCGTCTTGCATCCATGCCGCCGAAAGGGAAAGGCACGAGTTTGAAGGAGGAAGGTGAGTTGGAATCAAGAGGAGCACCTCCAGGGCCTGAACGCGATATTCCAGATTTCATCTTCAGGGCAGAGCGCACAGAGGTACAGTGCAGGGTGTGCAATGCGGGCCTGCCCGGGGAGTGTCGTGTGTGGATACTTGCCAAGAACGGCGTCAGACATCTAGCATCTGATAAGCACAAGAATGCGGTGGACCAAGTGGAGAACGCACAACGAATTCAGGAAAATCTTGATAGCCAGCGCCACACTGCCCGAAACGTGCGCATTCGGGTGACCCAGATCCCAGCACCCATTGTGGAGCGACCAAGTGTTGGCGCACCACACAGCGCAGCAGAGCTTGATATGTGGGCCGAATACGAGCAGACTGGGGGTTTATTCACCGTCGGGGACGACGAGGAGGACGTTGAAGCGATGCATCGGAGGCTGGCACAGCAGGTCGACGTCTTTGGCTTGCTGGATCCGAAGGAAACAGCAGAGAGGCTCGGGGTTGAGGGGGACGAGGCAATTTCGAAGGACTTGTTGCAGATTGAGGCGGAGGACGACTTCTTGGCTGAGATTACGGCTAACGCAGGTGGGTGTCGAGTGTCAAGTTGGTTTTCGTCCAAATGCGGAAATCGTTTCGCGTTCACGTGCATTGGTGCCATGAACGCGACTGAACGCGACTGCGCCCGCTGCTCCCCTCTCCCACCCTGCTCTGAAACAAGGAGAGATGATTTGCATATCCGAAGTGGCCGTACCCATTCCACTTCTGCGCGGAGAAAAGTAAAATATGCTAGCGGAGCCAGAATCCGATTTGATTTGATTTGGATTTGATTTTTGGTTATCGTATATGGCTAAAGATAGCTCGGTCGCGAGGGTTAGGGCCCCGAGACTCTGAGAATCTGTCAAACACACCTCATCCACCATAACTGTACTAATTTGAAGGGACACATGGGGCTGGTCGGCCGCTTCGCAGCCTCCCATCCTCTTTGCAAAATGAATTGTCAAGGAAATGATTTTCTCTACTGAGCTGGAGCACCTCATGTTGTGGAGTTGAATTGAACTTAGTTGAACTGAGCTGAGATTCCCCAGGTATTCACCGGAGAATTTGCGGACATTTCTGTGATGGATGGAGCTTGTGGGAGCGCCGGCGTGCGTTCCGATGAAGGCCGAAACTACTCGGCGCGGGGTGGACGCGGGAAGAGGGAGTCCAATCAAGATAAGCAGAGCGTATCACCTGTCCAAGAATGGTCCGTTGTCCAATTCATTCTCGAATCTGCGGACCGAGGCTTCCCTCTCACGCACGCCCAAATCGTTGACGCTGCCAATGCCCTTTGGCAAACGGCGCTCGGGACTGACTGTGAGCCTGTAGGAAAGAAATGGGTTTTCAGATTTCTCGATAGGCATCACGACGCCCTTCGTACCTTTTGGAGCAAGGCCCTCGACACCCAGCGCACACGAAGCTTGAATCCCGAGGCTGTCAAGTCCTGGGTTGAGTTGGTGCAAAAATACATCATCGACATGGGGGTCTCACCTGACAGGATATACGGAATGGACGAAAGCGGGTTCCCCACGGGGTACACGGGGAAGGAGCGGGTTGTCGGTGCACGTGGGAACAAGACCCAGCACAAACAGGGTGGTGCGAGCCGTCAAACCATCACTGCGTTGGTGACGATCCGCGGTGACGGCAAGATGGTGGTGCCGCCGATGATTATCTTCCCGGGCATCAATTTCCAGTCGGCGTGGAACACAGGCAACACTGTCAATGCGTTGTGAGTTCACCAAAAGTGCTGTAGAGGCCGAATAACTCACCTGCGTGCACAGCATTGCAAAATCTACAAACGGGTGGAGAGCTTGGGTACCTGTGGCTCACAAAAGACTTTGACCCGGCCACCAAAGAAGCCGCCAACGGGCTGCCCCATGCTCTCCTTCTCAATGGACACATCTCCCATTGCTCCCAGAAATTCCTCGACTTCGCACGCGCGAACAACATCATCCTTCTGGGATCTCCGCCGCACTGTACCCACGTGTTGCAGGGCCTCGATGTTGTGTGCTTTGCGAAGATGAAGTCGTGCTGGCAGGCGAGGGTCATAGCGTGGGAGGCTGCAAAGATGTGCAACGTGGCCAAGGCAGATTTCATGTCCGTGTGGGCCCCTGCATACAAGGAAGCCTTCAATGAGTCGACGGTCAAGGCTGCATTCGAAGTAACGGGAGTGGTACCTTTCAATCCCAACTTCGTCAGTGCTGAGAAGATGAAGCCGAGTCAGGCGACGTCCACTCGCGGCGAGTTTCTGCTCCCGCAGCCCAGCCCGGTCCGCGCGATCACCAATGCGATGCGCGTGCAGCCCCCAACGCGAATGGACTTGTCCCCGTCGAATTTGGTGACACCGCTGCCAAGCAGCCCATCGACTCCGTCGCGTCGACAACGCCACGAAGACAAAGACCTGGAAGACATCGATCCTGACCTATGGTCACCACGAAAGAAGATGCGGACACTGTACGCGCACCTTGGTCAAACGTCGACCGGATCCCTGTCAGTGAGGTCGGGGGCGGTTCCGGACGTCGCGATTAATCGCGACATTGATCTTCGGGTCAAGGCCGGAGCGATACTTAGTGACCCGGACGAGAGCATCAGAGTAACCGGCCGTTACGGCCAGTTCCTCAAAGTCGTCTGTGTACAGGTAGATGTCACGGGAGCCCTGGAAATACGAGCGGGACTCAAGCTTGGTGAGGGCTTGGTCCTGCTCGTTCTCCTCTACATGTTTCTCGGTGTTTTCGGAACAAGGCGCGGAGACGCGTTGTTGCTGAAATGGGGGCGTGATTTGGTGTAGCCATCATCAATCACTTTCCTTCTCGTCGATTGTGCATTAATAGTGGGCCGAACCATTTTCTTTACGAATGTTCATCCTCTTGGCCACTATCTTCCCTAAAATGCCCGGCGATCCGGCCGATATTGACGCAAGATTGACCCGTCTACGCGCGAAAGGCGTGACATCTTTGGTTTACATGTGACACTTTTGTTGACATCATCCTTCCTCCGTCCGTGCCCCAAGCGCGCCGCTGTCCGGCTCTAGGTCTCCCGCGCCAAAATCCGACCGTTTCTTGCACCGTCGGCGAGCACAAAAAATCGCTGACGGAACGGGCACGGCACCCGTTCGACGGGTGCCGTTGACCCGTGACAACGGCAACGGGCGGAAGCCCTATTTGACCCTATGTGAACTTTTCATAAATTTATTGTCGACAAGGCTTTGACATTCTCGGTTTGGGACTGACCAGGCAGAAGGGCGGCGCAAAATGTGAATCAAAATCATGACGAGCCTACTTCGGCTCTCTCTCTTCCTGCGTCTTTTTCTCTCTGCGCTGGCCGTACCTTTTGCCCTATATGCCGCCCAAGACTACCGCCAAGGAGTCTCCAAATGTGAAATGGACAAACCCAGAGGTGTCGCCTACCTTATAGTGTGCACAAAGTTTATTTTCGCACATTGGGCATATACTAGGAAAATGCGACCACTTCGACTCTGCAGGACACCTTCAGGGCTAACGGAATTTGAGAGACAAGTTCAAGAGGGTACAGTTTGCTTTTGTTTCAACTTTTAAATGTTCAACTTGAGGAGGGAGTAATGTAGAACATGCGAGTTTACGAGCACAAACATTGTTATAGCGCCTGTCTACGAGACTAGGAGTAACGGCAACATGATCACAATTGGCAGAATGCAACTTGAATTCCATGAGGTATTGAAACTGGTGTCAGTGACAACTAGGATAGGTTGCAACTTTACCCATCATTACAGTGAGCTGGCCGTAGAGCTCGGAGTACCCGACTGGTTGGCCGCCTGCCGTCAATTAATTTCGTCGTGCCGAAGCGATGTCCACAGTTGTCCAGACGATCTTTTGCAGGCTATCGTGTCGTCCTTCACCAGCCACTACCTACGGGTCAAAAATGATTGCTACGCCGCCGTCAGCACGAGAATCAGTCGGATGCGGTCCTCAAAACGCTCCTGAGATAAAGAAAATTGGCCAAGGTTGGACACCCAGACTGGCGGATAAGTCGGTGCGAAGTCGGTGCGAGTCGGCGCATGCGTGAAAGACGGTCTCAAAAGCAGGAAACTGTAGGAAATAATGTACATGGTGGAGAAGACCACTGAACGCCATTCGAACCCGCGTAGTTTCAGGACGTTCCGCTCGGAGAAAATCCAAAACAAAATGCACGAAGCAATACTGTTTGGGACTTTGGGATGCACGCCATGGAAATCAGGCTCGTTACAGGCCTGCGTACATAGAATTGCTATTCCTGTCGACAGAACTCCCAGGTTGTTCAATTCCAGCTGCATGAACATGGTACCGTCCAACCAACACAGCAGTTTTCGTATCGGAGACTGGATGTGAGCGGTCGCCCGGTCAGTTCAAGTTGATGTTGGCTAACGGTAGCTGTGAAGGTGTCAGTGTGCAGCCCATAATTTCAGGCGAGTTTCTGTTCGAGCCATTCCAATACACGCAGATTGCACCCTGTGCTCACAGATCTGCAACAGACGTAACTTGCATTGTTTCAGCCTCTGACCTGGAATTTTGCTGGCTATCCTCCCAGCAAGACCCCGTCAAAATCTGGCTTGAAATGATTGCACAGAGGATCTCCACAGGTCAACCATTTATGCCGGAGCGAAGCGAAGGCATGTCTTGTTCAACATTAAATGCCATCCTGTAGATACCAGTACGCCGCCAATTATGGACTACACCGCGTTCTCGGATAACACATGGTTTTCTGGAAGTGTTGAATGGATGCTCTATCACTCAAGGTTTTGTTTTGTTAGTGTGCAAAAAAAATTCAACTCGAACTCATAACTTAGTTCCCCTGAATGCATCGACGTCTGTTGACAATAGGAATGTTCCGGACGAAACAATAGTACCAGGTGCGACTACTAAGCTGGGATATTTACTGAACGCGTACTCTGAGCTGAAATTTTTCGCAGCGTCAAATCTCACCACCTCTGTATGTTTAGAAGCTCTGGAACGAGTTTCGAGTGGGAATACCTTGCAATGCTGACCGCCATTTTAATTGTGTGCGATGGCCACAGCGAAATAAACAGTAAGTGACCGATGAACCCCTTCAGTTCTTGGTAATACATAGATATTCAGGCCCCAGCCACGAGAGAGTGCGGACACTAAGTCAACAACAACAACAACAACAAAAACAACAACAACAACAACCACCACCACCCAGCCAGCCCAAAAAGCCCCCCCAGCCCGAACCACACTGCCTAGACCTTAGATCCCTTGATATTCGTGCTCCCCGCATTTTTTAACCCTAACCACTGCCTCAGAACATCCCGAAAATACACTCTTCCTATTTTTGAAAAAAAATACATCAACCTCCTTTGATTATCTCCATATCTTGTCGACCTCTTTTGATCATCTCCGTACTTATCTTGTCCATCATTTCCCTATCTTGTACCCCAATTCACCATGACCGATCACCCTCCCCCACCTCTCACACCGCCCTGACCTCTCACTTCCCTCCGTGACACGCCCCCGCACGTTTCCCCCTTCTGCGCCCACGCCCCTCGCACACCCCAGGCTCCAATCGCTCCGTTTAGCACTGATCTTGCGTCCCGCCCGTACCCCGCCGGCGACTACATCCTAGTACGAGGGATCCCCATCACCAACGACATCGACAATACCGCCGTTCACCAAGTGGGCAAAATCACGAGAGCAATACGCGCTAACGACCCTGACCGATTCGCCGGCTGCCGCATCGTCACTTCGCTCGCCCCAAAAGCCCAATACGCGTCGTGTGTTTACATACGTTGTCATCCCCCAAAAGTGTTTGGAGATGAAAAGGATTAGAGCCATGTTTGGATAAGATTCAGCAATCACCGAAATTACCAGACAAGCCCGCCTAACCCCCCAGCTCACTGTCGCTAACTTACCCTGGGAACGATTTACCCTTTTGAGCTACCACAAGAAGCACGAGGACGACAATGAATTGACACCAATAGGGGCAAATAGCGATGCATTGTGACACCGTGACCTAATATTACGGGAACCGACAGAAGAGACAGCAACTACAGAGGACACCGGACATAGCGCTCACAGCATGTTACATCAATATAGCGGTACTGGCAACCAGTACTCAAACATGACATGCAGGACACAGCATGCACAGCACATTACATTGACAGGGCGGCACCGGCAACCACCCTTCAAACATGACATGCAGACAGACAGAACACTGGCAACCCACGACATGACACCCGACTAGGAGGCGTCATGACTGAACCTGCGCCCACAAAGCAATGCTTGACACAATATGTCACTCCAAAGCTGTACAGGCCCTTACACAAGATGACAGACTGACGATCGTAACCGGTGTTTTACATAGCATGTTGACATGAGGCTGTACAAAATGGTAAAGTAAAACGACAGATTGACAGCAGAAGCCATTGACCTACATAGCATCTAGCTCAGGATAGAACAAAGTATGCCAAACACTCTGTATATAAATACTCTACATAATTCGGTAGATAGAACCAATGAACCACTTCCCCAGTATCAATCTCTCTTCCCTTTAAGTCATCCTCCCTTCCGCCACCTCCCCAAGACTCACCGTAAGTAAAACAGTCCGCTTCCTTGAAGCTATTCTGTTTAAACCCGCACTCTTTAACTCTTGATTAACAGTCCGCTTCCTCAAAGCTATTCTGTTAAACCCACCTCTTTAGCCCTCGACCAAAATACAAGTAGCCTGGGAGTGAAAACCCTTGTACTCGTATTTCTAGCAATTTGTACTGATAGCCTGGGAGTGAAAACCCTTGTATCAGCACTTCGTTTTCCGAATTCGCCTTTAGCAAGTAGGCTGGGACCGAAAACCCTTGTGCTTGTTTGTATAGATAGCTTGGGACCGAAAACCCCTGTATCTGTATCTAGTCAACCGAATCCGCCTTTAGCAAGTAGCCTGGGACCGAAAACCCTTGTATCTATATCTAGTCAACCGAATCCGCCTTTAGCAAGTAGCCTGGGACCGAAAACCCTTGTATCTATATCTAGTCAACCGAATCCGCCTTTTGCAAGTAGCCTGGGACCGAAAACCCTTGTATCTGTATCTAACCTCTCGAATCTGCAAGTAGCTTAGGACCGAGAAACCTTTGTGCTTGTACCACCACATTCCGTAATTGAACAGTCCGCTTAACTTGGAGCTATTCTGTTTAATTGTTCCGCACCAGCCTCCCCACTCACCTCCGTTTCCACTTTTTCCCACACTTTCCCCTTTTATCACTTCTCCCTATTTTAAGGAGAAACCAACAACTTTTCATTTCACTACCCATTTCCCGAACTTACGAGAAACTCCCGAATAAAGTCATTTCCGGAGGACCTCGTGTATAACATTTTATACGCCTGACAACGCCTGCACTCCGACTGCGCACCGACCGATGACAACCCCGAACCCCGTGTCGACTGGCTCGAGCTCTACGCCAACGGCATACGCCTCGCAGAACCCACATGGGAGGTTGCATGGGCACCTCAGGCCGACAAGGACAAGCGCATGTGGCTACGCATCGCGGACGTGTTCGATGTCAAGGAGGGAGAGGTCAAGGAGGGGCAGGATAAAGACGTCGACAAGCAGAAAAGGAACGACCCCGACGAGAGGAAAAAGAAACGCGAGGGGAACCAAAAGGTGATTGACGCTCTCCGCAAAGTCTTTGATGACGCCGGCCATCCCACGGTGGATGGTTACAGGCTCGGAGAATCCGCTCAAGCCGTCATCGTCCTGGCATACCCTGCCCACGTCGACGCTGTCCTTCGCGCCAAAGCGGTCACTATTCACTACGTTCAAGGGTGGCCTAAACACAGTTTGGGTAGTTGAGTTTAGATATGCGTAGACATGTTTAGTCGGCCACACAGATCCCGTTTAGACGACTACACACAGCATCCAGGTAGCTGGGTGTAGCCGAAGCGTAGACAACTACGCAGAGTCTGTATATGTCAGTGTAGTGAGGGTAGGTACATCTGCAGAGCTGCACAGACCAGAGTTTCTCTTGCCAGCTCAACATCCGCATCGATTGTTGTGACAGTATCTTAATCCTGTGGAGATGACTACACAGACCTACCATGACCTACACTGACCTGCACTGACATACACTGACCTGCCCAGAGCTATACAGAGCTACACAGAGCCTGTCCAGCCACCTACACAGAGCGATCTGTAGAGGTCTGTGTAGGTACCTGAACCAGGCCTCTGTGCAGGGAGGGTCTGAACGCAGTGATTGGAGCCCGCACCCACGCCGTCTCGGCTGTACGCCAGATAGAGATCGAACGCCCGTTCGAGATCGCCGTCCGTGGTTTCGCCGCCTATCCCGAATCTCGCGCTCGCCAAGTTTGCGACGGGTGGTTTTACTCGTTCCGCCGCCCCGACGGGAGCACTCTCCTCGCCGAGACGCGTGCTGGCGACGACGTGGACGAGCGCGACTACATGTTCTACACCATGGCTGACTGGGCCACCACGGAGCTCGTACTTGGCGCCAAATCTTGCGAGAGCTTCATAAAAGCCACCGCCGCGTTCCACCTCCACCCCCTGCAACTCCTTTACAACGTGAATTCAGCAGCCGCCTGGAAAACTAGAGACGCCGCCACCGCCATCGACGAAGGTGCGAAAAAGATCGACTCCGGCCTTACCTCCATAGCCCGCCGGATGGAAGTCCTCGAACGGCAAGCGCAATCCCGTCACGACGCCACCGAAGCTCGGATGGGCTTGCTGGAGACGACACTTACTACCGCCGTCGCGTCAATCGGCAATATTGTCGGCCGTGTCGAAGAGTTGGGTCGTGGATTCCACTTCGGCCAACAACACACCCACCTCACCATCGACCTCCTTCGCATCGACAACGATATGACCATGGCCCGACATACCATCGCACACCCGATCGACGACGACGACAAGGCAGAAGCCGTTGCGGAATGCAAGCGATTGAAGGTCGCTCGCGCCGATGTCCAGGCGAAACTCGACGCGTTGTGCGGGAACACCAACAGCCTTATTGTTGCCCCGCCCGGCCCAACCATCGCTCCTCCCCCGCTCCCGCCGCGCTCGTCGACCCCGACTCCCGGCCCATCCAATAAACGCCCCCCGCACCTCCATCAACGGACCCGAGCCCGTGCCCGACGCTGATCACGTCCCAGCACCTGCTCCAAGTTCGAGCGCCAGCGCTATGGAAGTTGATGACGAAGGCTCGGTACGTCTCGCTGCCCCTCATCCTCTTAGCTGTCTGATGGCGGCTCGTCACCACCCCCAAGGCGATTTGATGATGCAAAAACCGCGTTTAACGCACCGCTACACCAGAGGTCCTGACGGGACGCGTGGTTTTAGTCGGAAAAGGATGCTGAAAGGTCCCATGGGTGTTGTGACGAGTCGCCCCCACGTTTTTTGCAGATGCCGTACCGTGTATTGTAACCCCCTGCCGCCCGAATGTGCTATTTTTCTTGCTGCCCTCTTCATCTTCACCTCAGTCTTGCAAGTTGCCGCCGCTGTTTCCGTTCCCTTCTCCATCTACGCACTCAACTCCAACGGCCTAATGGATAGCGTCAAGCTGCACCACATCAACATCGCCATTAGCGCCCGCAACCCGCACGCCTTCGTTCTCTCTGAGAGCAAGGACAACTCCAAGACAGGTCCAAACCTCCCCAATGACGACTACAATATATTTGAAGAACCCGGCGTTCAATCCGATAACTTCCACACGTACAAATGGGGTGTAGCCGTTGGTATCCGCAAAAACATTCAAATCGCTCAGCGCGTTGCCATCAACGCCGCATCCCTCCGCGGCCGCGTCGTAGCAGTCGACATCGTACTCCCGACCACCACCGGACAAGGCTTCGTCCATCGCATGATCGGCGCCTACGCCCCGTGGGACCCAGGCACACCCGACACATGCGAATTCTGGCCCGACCTCACAGCCCTCGTCAACTCCACCACCACCTCCTGGTCCGTCGCCGGCGACCTCAACGCCACCGTTTCCGCTTCCGAACGCGCTTCAGGCGGCGCCAACGCCCGCTCCCAATTCATCAAGTTCCTGAATGACGTAGACGCGGTCGATATCTGGTCCAACAACCCCGAACGTAACCGCCACCGCGACTGGACCAGCAGAGCAGGGGTCGGAGCACCATCAGGGAATATCATCGACCGCATTGTAACGTCGAGATGACAGTACGCTGACGCCGAAATCTCCGTCGCTGAGTCGCTGCCCGCATTCAACTCAGCCCGCCCCACGGATTGGGAACCACGGTATTCCCTGCACACAAAGCCTCCCTCAACGCGGCTCGCATCAAATTCCCCACACGTGCGGAGAAAAATCGACATGAAGATTTCCGCATCGAGATAGAAAAACAGGCTGGAACCCACCGATCTTTACGACTGCGACGTCACCGACGACACCTCCTTCACCGACGTATACAAACGGTTCACCGAAATCCTCATCCCTGCCTCTGAAAAGGCTTATGGCCGCGTCGCGCGCCATTCCCGGCGATCGGACGACCGCATTTCAAACCCCGCGATTGAAAAATTAGTCGCCCGACTACGTTTCACCGGCGGCGCCATGGATGCAGAGTTTCTCCCGCACAAGACTGATTCCGAGGAAGTAGCACGTGATACCTCCGCTTTGGGAGGATGTCACGTTTTTTTTCTTGTCTTTTGCGGACACTTACGTTACCGTCTTCTTTTCATGTACATATAGGATTTCATGTATAGGATTCTATACAGCGAGGTACGAGCGGACGTATAGAGTGTCTGTCTACGAGACTAGTATAGGATATATCGCTAAAGCAACAGACAGATACTAAAATGAGAAGAAAGCGTCCACCTGGCAGAGAATCTTCCTGCGGAGGGAGTCAGCGAGCAATCGAGCATCCTATTTCGACTGCGCACACCAATCGTGAAGATGCCAGTGTGGAAACCTCAGAATTATATTGTTAAACACAGTGGCGTGGTTGGCAGTGCCTAACGTGCATCAGCAACTTGACAAGTCCTTTTCCGAGGGCTTCTCAGGACTTTTCGGCCTTTTTGTGGCTTCGGCCTTTTCTGAGGGCTTTTTTTTCGCTTTTTTTTGTGCTTTTTCAGGGCTTCAAGTGGCTTCGCCCTTTTCAGGGCTTTTTCAGCTTGGGCCTTTTCGCCTTCTCCGAGCCTTCTTGTAACTTCCCACTATCACTGGACTTTTCGGACTTCCTCAAGCTGAGTGGAGCAAGTAATGTATTCAAAAAGCGATTTCATGAGCATGGTGATCAGCGTACTTATTTACATAGAAGGCCTTGTAAGCATCTAACGAGTCCGAGAATCCAAAATTATGTATAGGTATGAAATCGCGCCCAGCAACGCCGATGAGATGCGCCCCGCGCAGCAAACAATCAAGATGAACAACAGCGAGACTGGCTCCGCCGCCCCGCAGGGAGTCAGGTGTAACGATCCACATCCCAGTTTCCGGGCAGGGCTGATCACCACGAGCGGTGAACCAGTGAATCAACGCACACGGATAATCGATCCCATGATACTTGAAGCGAAATAGCATACGCACCCGCGCAGCGTGGAGACCTCGGAACCCAGGTAACTCCTTGTCGTGTTCCAGAAACACACAGTCGTATCGCGCAGGGCCGCGATACCAGGATTTCGTCGCGCGGATCCGCTCGTGGTGCATACCTCCGACGCCGCTGACATCACTGGGAGCATAGAACACCGCGCGGGCCGAGTTGTAGAGAAAGACGCGCTCTGAAAACTCCGGGCATTGGTCGAGCTGAATTCTCGCACCAGGCAGCGGAGCATCGGGGTTGAGTTGGTCAAAGAGGAAGCGGCGGATCAGCTCATGAAGGCGTGGCTGGTCCATATGCACACTAAGCGCATGCACATCGCGCGGCACTCGACGAACTGCAATAAGATCAGAATAACAGAGATTCAATAAATGTGATGTACTCGCCGTAAGTTTTAGCCAACTTAACTTCCCCAATGCAGGTAGGTCCTTCAATAGCCCCGCTATCGACCCGGTCGTCGTCTGGATTGTCCGGAGGAGGCGGTGAAGCAGGAGGTGGAGGAGGAAGTAAAGGAAATAACGAGCCGTCCATCATGCCACGGGCAGTGAAGTCTACACGAGCGTTGTTCAGTTTATCGATGCGCTGATTTACCAGCAGGATTTGGCTGATGGGTTTATTGTGGTTGGTTCGACGATAGGGACGTTTGACGGCCTTGATGTGCTTCGACTCAGTGATAGAGGAGCAGAGGCCATTGGGTGCCCCAAACATCTGGATGAGGGGGCGGTAGTGGACAATGGAGTGTTGACGTGGAAGGGATCCGAATCCTTCAGGGCGGATGACCCTGAAGACCTCCCGATGACGATGGAAGTTGGCGACAGCATCATCGATGGCGTCCAGCGTGTCCTCGTCGATTACGGAACGCCGTACGAGATGGCAGAATTCGATGATATCTGCGACAGCCTGGACGACTTCAGGAGGAACATGTCCCGCAATGGCAGGGAGATAGACCTGTATACAATCAATAATTAATTGTAGACAGTACACTCGGTACGCACTTTCATAAGACCCTTTGAATCGTTTCCAGTCCACTGTTTATAACCGCGGCCGACATGGAAGTGGCGCAGCCCTGGGAAGGGTGGAGTTACAGCAATTCTGAAGATGATACTTGGTCATCACAAATACGGCGAGCAATAGGAAACCCACCGGCGGTCAATATCTGCCAGAATGCGATCGGCGTCGGCCTTGTCGTGCTCTGCACGAATATATGATTCGACCCAGTCGACGACATGGTCTTTGAATGTTCCTTTAATAACTTGATGCAGCAGGTCCATCGAAATCAATTCATGGATGTCGGCACGTGGAAAGTGAGTGGTGAAAGGCTGTAAATATCTGCTCAGCCTGCCGGCGTCCAGGGAGCGAACTTTACTTACAACCAGATCACCAACGATACCGAAATCGTCCCATAGCTCTTTCAAGGTAAAGCCTTCCATTAGCGCATCGGTATGCTCATGCGACCGATCAACACTCGGACGGTCGAGGTCATTCACATAACTATTTGTTTTCTGCCTTCCACCATGTCTGTCCGTCATAATTTCTCTGCGGCAGCGCTTCGCTGTCCTGAGCCTGGCTGTGGCTACCTGTGCAAATCGGCAGGAGGGCTGAAACGTCACCGCAACTCTCATCTCCAACTACCTCGTGCGACACGACAGAGCCCGCGGCCCGAGACTCTTCCTCCACATCCCCCAGCCGATGATACACCTGGATCCCCGGGCCCCTCTCCGCCAGCGTCTCCAGTGCCAGAACAAATTGTACCACCAAATTCTCAAGGTACCACCACGGAATACCACCCGCTCTTAGATGGTGCGACCATATCTTATTTAGAGGCACAGTTGGCTCATATTTCAAACTGCAGGTACCCCTTGCGATAGAGACGGGTATGACCTGCCTCCAGGTTCGCCTCCGCCTCCTTGGGATGAACGTGCTGCCGACGATTTCTCCCCGTTTGAGAGCCGTGCAGAATTTGAGTTCGCAGACTTCCTCTACCGGGAGGAGGAGATGGCGGGGAAGCGTGTCGATCGTTTGTCCCAAATCCTCGCTGCCCTGTATGGGACCGACCCACCCTTCGCCGATCACAAGGATCTTTACAGCACTATCGACGCGATTCAGCAGGGTGATGTGCCGTGGCAGTCTTTTTCGGTCACCTACACTGGACCTTTGCCTGAGTCCGGCGAGGTGCCGACTTGGATGACTGAGAAGTATGAGGTCTGGTTTCGGTCACCTCTCGGGATTTTTGAGAGGCAGCTCGCCAACCCGGACTTCAAGGACGAGATTGACTGGGCCCCGAAGCGTGTCTTCAAAGATGGAAAGCGCCAATACTTCGATCTGTTCTCAGGAAATTGGGTATGGAAGCAGGCGGTAAGTCCTTCACTCTGAGTCGTGGCGACCCTTA
Source organism: Mycena olivaceomarginata (assembly GCA_029378375.1). Taxonomy (NCBI): domain Eukaryota; kingdom Fungi; phylum Basidiomycota; class Agaricomycetes; order Agaricales; family Mycenaceae; genus Mycena; species Mycena olivaceomarginata. Next base: position 53,123 of record JARKIC010001485.1, on the reverse strand, counting down.
ACACCTCTGAATGCGATCTCCAGGACATAATTGCAGAGGACAAAGATACTCATGGCGCAATGTTTGTTCCCGGCGTTCTGGGTAGCGACAAAACAACGGTTTCCGTTGGGACCGGAAACACAGAGTTCTATCCGTTCTATGGCGGGATCGGGAGCCTAGTTAATGCTGCTCGCCGGGCGCATCGCGATGGAATCGCTGTTATGGCGTTCCTCTCCATTCCCAAGAGTACGTGCACCATTTATCACCCTGCTTCTCTGCTAATTATCTTTTAGCAACGCGTGATTATTCGGGGAGTACGGCTTTTCGGAAATTTCGCCGCCAACTATTCCATTCATCTTTGCACAAAATTCTATCGTGTCTCAAACCACATATGACTACGCCCCGCATTACGCGCTGCGCCGATGGTCACTTCCGCCGGGTGATTTATGGGCTGGGTCCCTACATCGCCGACTACCCGGAGCAAGCTCTTCTGGCCTCGATCGTCCAGAACTGGTGTGCTCGGTTCGTATTTGGCCCCATTTTCGAGCACATCTAATGTCTATTTGTTCAGCTGCCTTGCCCCCTCAATTTACTTTACATCGATAGGCTGGTACTTGGTGTGCTCGGAAACCATCCGAGCGATTCGTAAGAGAAAATCGCGTTGTTGTCCGTTTCATGCGGGCGATCCGTGTGGCTGTCGGTATGTGAGTCAGACAAATTTGCAAAAATCTCAGTCACGCCTACTCGAACCATTTGATGTCGCATTTTTCGCTTCATCAGCTATCGCTTCCTACCCCCATGGCTTCCACGATTGCTATCCCGCCCCGGCCTCCGAACCTACGTAAAAAAAGAAATGCGCATCCCGGCCGAGTCGACCAAGCACGCGCGAAACGTTCCAGCGAGGAGGTCCAAAAAGCGAAGGCAGACAAGGCCGCCAAGAAACAGGAAGCATCCGAAAGACGAGACGCCTCCGTGAAGAAAGCAGCAGCAATAGAGTTAGCCAAGGAGGTTAAGGACCTTGGCAGCGAGCTCACAGCTAATCACCCACCGCCGAATACCACCCAAAAGGTCCTTCGTACCCGTCCTGAGAAGGCTACGACCACAGTCACGGAATTTGATGCTGGTGAGCTTCACCGTCGCTATTCCAACGAAGCATTGTTCACCCACATACCTTTTATCCCAAGGAGCGGCAGCAGGGGTTGTAGACCCTGTATCTGACGGACCAGGTAGCAGCGATGAGTACGAGCCCCCAGCCGGGAAAGAAGACGAGGACGAGCGGATACTCGACCCATCCGATGACGAGGTCGCACCTCCTCCGAAGCCAGCACCCCGAAAACCACACAAAGGTGCCGCGCCCGAGTCTGTCCGGGTTTCCGTAGAGGCGCAGCGTGCGCTCCTGGCCGAGTCCGGAGCGAAAGGGAAGGCAAAGAGGAAGGAGCCCCCCCACTCCCGAGCAAGTCTTTTAGCCCATTTAATGTCGTCAATTGCTGATTTGCCGAAGTCCGTCAGGCCCCCAAAAGAAGTCCAAGTCGAAGGCTCAAGCTCTTGGCGGTCTTCGCGACGAGTACAAGAGGTCCCGAGGTAGAACTCCAGACGTCTCCAACGCTTCCAAGAGATCCAAGTCGGCCGGTTCAGCCATTTCCGTCGATCGGCGCGAGGAGCAGTATACAGATGGAGACGACGATGTCGGAATGCCACCAGAAAGTGAGTACAACGATTCCAGCGAGGGCGTGGGTGGGCTTGCATCCGACGAGGATGACGGGGGATGAGGAGGTATGGGTGAAGGACCAGAATCGTGAGAAGATCGGACGCAGGCTGGGCCTTGAGAACGTGTCGAAGGCAAGTGATGGACTTCTATTTACGGCACATCTGACATCACTTGTCAAGCTTGACTCTCTTGCTGGCATCGTCGACACCGATGCTCCGGGCCTAGTCCCTCTCAAGAAGTCCGTGGGCATCAAGAAGAAGAATCTCACTCTCGAGGACCTCCCCCACGATATCCGCTCCCAATTTAACTCCAAATTCAAGCCGAAGTTCCTCCAGCAGCTCGAATCTCAGCCTGCATGGACTGGCATCGACTCATGGAAGGACGTTGCTCCGATTTGGGACAAGCTCTTCCCCAAATATACCCTGGCTGAATGTAGAGACTTGCAGCCCGTCGTTGTCAAGCTGGTGCGTACTACTTATTTCTGTGGTGCAATAATGACTCTACTATTGTCAGACCGAGGCGAAGCTGAGCCGTTGGCGCCACGACTTTGCTATAGCCGCCACTGAATCTCTGGGACGGCTCTTGGACGCTTGGGACCTCGAGACACCAGATGATCGTGGTAGCGCCGTCCAATCACTCCTAGAGAGGCAACCCGACAGCACGGCTCGGGTATTTTATTATCGCCAGTACTACGCTGAGCCTGTTGAAGACGCTGAAGCCGATCCCGAGCGCTCGGAAGCCGAGCCAGTGGTCGCTCCTATGGTACGTGTCCATTCGTACCATCACACTGTCAGTTGACGATTCAAATACAGGGCCTTTTTGGCGGACATTTAATCATTGAATCCTTTGCCTCGCACTACAAATCGGTGCACCCGCGCGGTGTTACTGTGCAACAGATCATCAAACCTGGATGGGTGTCTCCCGACGGTGCTTTAGTATATTCGGTGCTAGCGGTGCGTGCTTCATAGTACGTTATTTCTGAAGCTGATTTTTACGCGCAGGCGCAGCGGGCTCTCACATATTCCAAGACGGGAAAGCTAATTGTCCCTGCGCAACGTCTGGGCGAGTTCTCGAGAACGAACTGGGGCGATCGATCGGTTTCAGTCGGCGGCGAAATGGTCGATGTCAAGACGACCTCGGATGTGGCGCGTCATGTCAAGAAGCTCACGGAGAAACAGTGGGGCAGGATTCTGGAAGCCGCCATCGTTGCGGCTCAACCTTCGCACAAGACTTCCAAAGTGTCCTCCAATGTGATTGATCTTGAGGACGTCGAGGTGGACGCCGGCGACGCTGACGCTATTCTTATTGATAATGATTCCGACTAACATTCCGGTAAGCTATTTCGTGGGGCCATTTATATGCCATTCATCGTGCTAACTGTATCCCTTCCTAGACCGTTTCTAATGTATCCTTCTGTTGTCCATAACATTCGCTGACACATTTGGAGTCATGGCTGGGATAGAAATACGTATATACCGCTGAATTTATTGTCTTTTCCGTGCCTTTTCCGTCTGCTTAAGAGCTTTTTTGAGTCCTTTTCCTAGGCCTTTTCCGGCGACTTAACGCGCCTTTTTTGGCCTTTTCGCCTTAATTAAGTCAAGGGACTCAGACCTTTTAAGGTCCGAGACCTTTTCGACTTTTTGGCCTTTTCGCCTTAAAAAAAGGCGAAAAGGCCCAAAAAGGTCAACTTGCTAAGTTGCTGATGTGGTTTGGTTGTATTAGGTTCAGATGTCTGTAGTCGGCAATCATTTTGGGTTTTCTCCTCCGCTTCCACCCTCAGTGCGAGCCCCGCTGGCTCATCTCCCCTGAAAGGTCATAAGCCCTCTCCACCAACCTGATGGCGTAACCACATGATGGCCCGCTAACTGATTAGTATTCAAATCAGCGGATTGGTGGACCGTAGCACCCGCCTGTTTGGGTCACAGTACTGTACCCTTTCGACCAAGTGTTATGAAATTCTTGAAATAAGCCCCTCAAGGTCAAAGCGCAGGATTCAACGGTGGGGAATCTCGTTGTAATCCGGTAGTGTAAAAGACCGTAAGTACACTACTTTTATACTACTCTCCTTGCTACCATGAGTCATGTCCCGCATGCTGCCACATGTGTACCGTATTCAGCATGACCAAGGAGTATCCGTGGGTGCACTCGTGGTATGTGGGCAGATCAATAGTGAATCACTATTGATCTGCCCAATCCGTCCAGACTAATTCTGCCTTGATTTTGTGTTCAATGGCCTGCCTATTTGGCTGCTGTCTTGTCCCGAGCACGCCAATTCAATGGTTGCCTTGTCTCAGGGTTCGTCCATTTTTTCTTTCCCCCCGTTCTCACAAATCCAGAATTTCTGCATTCTTCCCGTGGGTCACAATTCATTTCTTATCGTGTCCACACGTTCTAGCCTCTGCAATTCCAAATTTTTCCAGGGTTTCTTTTCCGCTGACCTCAGATGCTCCAAGCCGCCTCCAATGCTGGTTTGGTTTTTGTTACACAATCTACTCAAGTTGTTGGTCAGGCATGGCCATTGGGCTGAAATTTAGAGTGCTAAATGAGTTAAAGACCAAAACTCGGCCCTGGCAGAGCTCTGGACAATGGAGACAAGGGAGCTGGAAGATTTTGCTGCGTAAATTCACTGCGGTGAAGCCGAGAATGAACCGCAAAAATCTTGTGTCTACCAACTTGGATGATCCATCAACTATCAATCAAATCTGAATGAGCCATCATCCATTTCCCACGGGCCCATTTTTTTACCTGGCTTTGGACGGAAAATGGCGGAGGCAAAGGTGAGGATTGGCTCATCCACATTCCAACTACATTCCACTATTCTATAACACAGCATCTATTTATAAATATACATACGATCTAATCAAAACTCCAAAGAAATGTTGGCGGAAAGGCTAGGCCCGAGTGAATTGTGAGCGGCGGTCCCAAAAAGTTGGTGGACATACATTAACATCGATCTGGATGCGCGAATGCTGGAGATGTACCAGGAATGCATCCTTGATCTGACGGATCTGGTGCTGGCCATAAATACGATACGAAAAAATATATTTTGAATATATTCAAATACATATGAATACGATACACTCAATGTTAGCGCCGGGGCAGTGTTTCGAAACAAGGAACACTTGAAATTGAAAGTTGGTAGTGTGTGGCTAGCAGTCAACTGGCTGGGCTCTGCAACGTCAAACAGCTTGGGTAAACCACAAGAGAAGGACCGCGGAATGACTGTATTTAGCGCAAATCTGAATTGCCAGATCTCTTCCTATTACCAGCGCTATCTGTGCGCACTCGATCTGGCGAGGGAATCGGGTTCAGGGAGATCGGGGTTTTGGTTGGTGTCGGTTAACCAGAGACGATGATGGTCTGGTATGGAAACCGAAGCCGCGCCTTTACGGCCAAGGCTATTTTTAACGGGTGGGGTTGGGACGACTTGGTCGGTTCGGCAACGGAGAACAGCGATGCTACTCGACCACACTACTCGCTATCACAAAAAGCGACGGGAAATCGGGTTTTTACGGCATCAATTTGTAGAATATTTTTGTTAGAGGTTCGGGCCCAAATGTCTGTAACAGTAACCCTAGGAGCTTTGTTTAAACAATCTCTGTCTAGACATGAATGGTCGTTTAAACAGGGGTTTAATCTAATCATGTTTAAGTTCAACTGACTGCGGAGCGGCAGGTTCGTTTAAACACAGATTAATCGTCGATGGAATTCAGCCAAAAAGGTCACTCCTGATGAGGGTCCATGCCCATATGAATTTTCCCCGATCTTGACAGAGAACTAACTCCCATAAACCAAATATTTCACATCGTCGTACTGCCGTTGGTCAGCTGTTGGAATGGACTGATGGTCTCTCCATGAGCTGAGCTATTTACAGATGAATCGATTCTCATCGAAATGGCATCGGGTATCCAGCCACTCCAGCCATCAGCCTTTCGTTTGTGCACGCAAAACCAGCCATTGAATGGCTCGAATGGCTGTGGCGCAACCTGTCTAATGTTGGTCTCCTTGAACACCACTCTTGAGTTGGAAATTGCCTGGCCGGAAACCACGTCTGGATTCTTCATTTTCTCAAAAAATGTCCCAGCACCAACTCGCTCATCTCCTCTTCTCACCTGCCCTCCTACATGGCCGAGCATAATACCGAGAGCCACGACTTCCAGTCCACCACCACCGCCGCACCGATTGATATCGACGACCAGGCTCTATTCAGTAGCGCAACGACTCGGGTCTTGCTATTACTACTGCTTTCTTTACTGATGCTTCCATTAGATGCTCAACATAAGTCCCGGGAGCCCCGTCGAGCGCACGGCACGGGAAGACACCAGTTTTGTCAAAAGTCTGATGTGAGCGCAATTTTGACCGGATTGGCTCGGGAGTAGGTGCGTTGGAATCGAATTGAAAATCCGCAGTCAACCTAATACCAGTGTTGTTGATGCATTTTTTTCAACAAGGATCAGATGATGTTGCAGATGTTGCATCAAGCTGGATGAATGAAATAGACAGTGCACCCCCTGAGTCTGATTCAAATGGGTCGGACATTGTCCAAGATGATCAGGCTGCATTGGAAACAGCATTAGACCTTCTCAATGCTCCTGAATTTTCTACTTGGTCCTTGGAAATCAGGAGTCGTGTTATCATGGATGTGTGGCATGCAATGGCCCGTGTCAAAGTTTCTAGAGAGCATGGAATGCGTCGTTTATTTGGGATTGCATTGTGAGATGCTATTTTCATTCCCAGTGAGGAAGACAAAGCCCGGATTGAGGCGTACTTGAAAACCCAGAACTCATCTTGGGAACATCAAATTCGATTCAATGCCCGCTGGCTTTGGCGTCGTTGCAGACGGACCGTACCACCTCCAGACAAACTTTTTGATGCTGTGAACGAAGTTTTCCAGTTGTATGGTCCTCAGAAGGATTCAAAGACCAACCTTCCATTGTTTAACGCTCAAGCTTGGCATGATGCAAAAAATGTGCTTAAAGCAATCAAATTGGGCTTATTGTCAGATCCTCCTGGTGTTCAGCTTTATTTTCAGATGTACATTGAGCAAAAGACAAACCTTCCAATTCTGCGCTGTGGTCGTGGTACCAACAATCCTGAAGGTGCTATACATAAAAACCTCAAAGATCGAATGCCAAAGTCTGGGACATCGATCCGACATGCTGCTGCTCGTATCAAGGACTACGTCTTTATTCACAATCTTGTTGTTGGAACTGTCAATCGCAGTGGGAAAATGTATCAGGGCCATTACAATGTTGAGGTTCTAAATCGGCTGCAGATTTCATTAGAATCTGCAAGACATTTAGTTCCTAATGCTCCCATTCTTCGAGGCTGGATCAATGGTGACTTATACATCCAGGGAGGTGAAACAGTTGGGATCTTGGCACTTCCAGAAAAAACCAGAAACATGGCAGGGATTCTTGCTCACAATCCTTCAACTGATTCTGAATTCAAACATGCGTATCTTGCTGCACAACAAGGAACCAAGTATGCTGTGATGGCTGTCCATTCTGTTGAAGAGAAAATGCACTTCACAAAAATGATGCAAACATTCCCTGGTTTCTGTCTTCCCAACCTTGCACTTAATTTCAAAGATGGTGCTCGAACATGGAACAGTGAGGCAAATGGTCAAACCATTTTTTACAAGGCGTGTTCAATAGATCAATATTTATTCCCCTTCTGACTGAACATGATAGCTTGAAAGCCATTTACAATCATATCACTCAAAATGGCTCCGTTCTGCAAATGAGAAAAACACAATCTCACAGATTTTGCCCAAAGCAAAGGCACTAGAGAACAAACTGAGGAGCAATAATCGTGTCTCAGAAGCATATGCTGTGCCAACAATTGGTCTCTCAACCGCTGGTCCTAATTTGACTGGGCTTTTTCCAATAAGTCAGCCAGAGCCCAATCGTCTCCCTGAACCTCAACCCCCAGTGCAGTCCACATTCCGTGTGTATCAGCCGCCAACAACTGGACATGACATTTTCATTCCAGAGTTGCCAGATTATGCTTCCACATATCCTGAGCAAGATATTCCCCAGCTCTCTTGGCCAACAGAGTCTCAAATGGGAAACTTGACCACATTTGCGGCTAATTTTGTGGATGATACAAACTCTTTCTTCAGTAGCAATTTTCCAAATCAAGAGTCTGGAGACCAGGCAACAATTGGACCAAATGTCACTTCATTTGATTCCTTCTCAGCTTCAGAGGAGGTTAGATCAAAGAAGAGAAGAGAGACGACATTTATCACCAATGGCACAGCAAAGAGAGCAAAGCGTCCATGCCTCAAATGCGGTCAAGACACCTGCAAAGGGAGTATCCGAAAAAAACCTCTGCAATAATTCTTGCATGGACTGCAACCAACAGAATTGTGAGGGAAGAAGCTCAGTACACCCGGAGCTTCCATGTGGTGGTCCATCGCTTGCTCTCAAGAAAAATATTCTAACAATTCGGGAATGCCAGCGATGGCTTTGGAAGCTTGGCTATCGTCGCAAACGTCACACCAAAGGAGTCTATTGGGATGGCCATGAACGGAAGGATGTCAAGCAGCGATGTAAAGCATATCTTGCAGAGCTTGAGGCCTTTGAGTCCTTCCGTTCTGAATTTGCGGAGCCTGATATGGTGGAAGTGATGCCAAAACTTGGAGAAAACAGCAAGGATGATGGGGGATTAATATATAACGCAGCGTCCGCAGGGTGATGAATGAAATGCGAAATGTTCGTTGGCTGTGTATTGAAGCCGCGGATCATGAGACCTGGCTTTTCATCTCGAAGACCCAAGAATGGTATAGATTGCACAGCTCTAGTATGTTGCGACGCAGTTAAAAGACAGTTAATTTCGGGCGTGGTGAGAATATGAATGATGAAAAGGGTAAGCGAGAGAAAACTCGGAATGCTGTGTTGGTATTGCGGCGCAGCCTTTTCGTGGGCCAGAAGAGAGAAGAACAGAAGGAGTTAGCCCGTATGGAGATGAAACCAAGAGATACAAAGAATCGCGAGGGTAATCGTTAAAGAAAGGTTAATCATTAATTTCTGACAACCATTCTCTTGTCATCTAGGCTCAATGAAGGGAAATAGCTCGTTGCGGCCCAAAAGAACTGGTCAGACCTTCAATATATCCTCATGTAGCATTCCCATACCATTTTCCCTGGATGTAGAGCTTGCCAGGGATGGTACATAGTGAAAATCGATCGTATCTCCCTAAAAAGGCAAGTCATTTGATTTCGCCGTTTGCATTTTAAACGCGTGACTGGAATCTGGTGTTACTGAGTGGGACTGTACCGTGCAATCCTTCCTTCCTTCCTTCCTTCCAACAACAGCTAATGAAAGCTGTAGGGCCATCGCTGGCGCATGGCAATACTCGTCGGGCCTTTGGCCTACACAAAGTCGGTTATTTTTTCGAGGATAAGGAGGAACCACTTCACACATCAAAGACACGTGAGGCGCAAATGATAGTAGAATAGGCTACTCTTCTGACCTCCACCATCATTCTATTCTGATACGGCTCAAGATCTTTCGCTGCTATTTGGAATTTTCAGATTAAGATTATCCTCTTTCCTGTTTTTTTTTGTTGACATTGGGTGCGTTTTCTATGCTTTGTCTTGACTGTGGCTCATTAACTTCTCAATAGGCATTGGATACTTTAATGTGTTTTCCGCCGTGGTGGATGTCTCTGAATCTGTGAATATTGACGTACCCTCATCCTCACGTTTTTTCGCCCCGGCCTTATTTGATCTATCCAACTTTCACTTTAATGGGGCTTACAGGTTCTTTTGACATTCTTCCTCATCAGCGACTACTGAACATCTTTAGTGGGACGCATCTGGGTTCTCGCGTGCTCAGCTCGGCGAGTCTTCGGAGCTCAGATGGTCAGCACATATCACACCGTATGCCCCATGATGTACGCATCAGCGGAGTTTCCTACCCTGTTGCTGAACCAGGGGATTTTGGCCTGGAATCTGGCGCCCTATACCTGGATCTGATCACAGATCAGGTTATTTCCCCCCGGAAGTTGGGATGCGCACTTTGAAAAAAGTACCTTCCACGCGGATGGTGCAGTCTCCCGATGCGTAGTAAAATTCCGCATCCCGCACCGGTGGAGGCGCAGAGGACTCAGAGCATGACCTAGCCCACTTCTGCAGACGAGGCGAAAGGGAATCCAAATCAGTTGAATCCATGACAAATGCCAGTCGGGTAGAAAGCAAGGTGTTGTCTGTAAACATGTCCAAACTAAGGGCAGTGCTTGCGCTGTTTGGTTCGGCGCCACATTATTGAATCTTCCCTGTGGAATTAAAAACTAGATGTATGGTCCCTCTGATTGGCCCCAAAGTACCACTCCGGACAATCAAATTGGTCAAACAATCGGAAATCCGGTTACACGCGACTCCCTCTCCGCGCGCCGAAGAACATGGCTCCGGAAATGCACTGGGATTTAAACGGCCTCGAGGACGACTCTGACGGGTCATGCGTTTCAAAATGTATTACATTACCTGGGCTATGGAAACGGAAATACTACCTCCGGGAAAATCTGAGTAGAGGGAGGCCAGGGCTATCGATTCTCCCTCCGAGCACCTAAGAAAATGGCCCCGGGAATGCGCTGGAATTTAAACGCTGATCCCTAGGTCATGCGTTTCAAAATAAAAGCCATTGCAATTGAGGACAGTGATCCCAGGTCATCCGTTTCAAAATGTATTCCATTGCAATAGAGGACGGAGGGGGAATCGATAGCCCTGGCCTCTGCGAACATTTCCCTCTACTCAGATTTCCCCCAGAGATGGTATTGCCTTTTACATGGCTCAGGTATGTAATGTAACACATCTTGGAACACATGACCCATTGGACAATTATTCTTTGTATGTCCAATTTCACGGCAATAAAAACAACGGTTCTCGCCGCGGAACTGATCGCGCTCCTCCGGAGTCAATCGTGACTCCTTAGTAGTCCTCAGACGGAGAATTTAGCCGAGGACTGCGATGCAGATTTCGCAGAAGTTACAGGTTGAGCACCCAAAATATTATTGCACCTACTGACCTGGGGTCAGCTGATCGGTGACCTGATATTATTTTGCGGAGTACTAGCGTTCAGATGATGGGCAGGATAATATTTTGAGCCAAGTCCACTTGGTTTGGGCCCATCGATAGTTTGAGAGCCTGGAATATTATTCCATCTATTGACCTGGGGTCAGCTGAAGGGTGGTAGCAATTTTATTTCGCGAGAGGGCCAGTATTTGGCTGATGTGTGGGCTAATATTTTGGGCCCAACCCCATTGGGTTTGACCCATTGATATTCTGAGGGTCTGGAATATTATTGCGCGTCCAGCGTCCTCTCCGCGCGCCCGTCCCGCCCCGTGTCCACACCACTCTCGCGCCCTCCTCCCGTGCGCGGCCACGCCCGTCTCGTGCGGCCGCCACCTGCGCCGGCTCCACACAGCCGTCTCCATCTCGGCGCGCGCGTCCCGTTCGGCGTCCAATGCGAGCGCGCCTACGAACTGTATTCCGCTCAAAAATCCGTACCCATTCCACAAGATGCCTGAGGATGCGCGGACATGTTGGAGAAACCACGAAAAGCGTCTTGTTTGAGTGATGGACGGACACAAAACGTTTAATATATTCAGTCGCCGGTCAGCCGGATCAATGCTGTCAATTCCCACTTGCCGCCGCGTCCCACTGCATGGAGATCGCGCCCCACGTTCCTAAAACATTGGTGGCGGGAGAGAGCGTGTCGAAGGGATGCCTACAGTAATTTGAATCATTGAGCAGTCTGAGAACACTTGAGTAATTACTTCTTACCTTCCATCGAACGTTGCCTCTGAACCAGGCAAAGCCTTCAATTAATGCGTCGCAGATCTCCTTCAATGAGAGCCTTTTCCTGGGGCTACCATTGATCGCCATTTTGGCGAGGATGTGCAAGGGAACGCCTGGTTTATTTCCTCCGGGAGGATCTTGTATCGCCCTGCGGACAAAAGTACTGTAAGCAAGGGGGCGGAATGAGAAGGTTTTCGCACCGAAGACTTAGGCCAGCACCGGCCACTAGTTGTATTATTTTCTTCCGAAGCTCTTCTCTAAGCTCGGCCTCAAATTCCTCCATTGAGCGTGGGTCTCGTGATCTGTTCATCATCTCTTCATGGAATCATAAATATCTGAGTACTCACCGAACCCGTGAAGCGTACATCCCTCGCCTCTGGAGGATCCCCCGAACTCATTCTGGCGCTGGAGAGCAAGAAAGCGATCGTCCTCATCATGAGGAATATCCCAATGACGAAGGGGCATCAATAGGTCCATGGATGTAGTCGAAAGCAAGCCCTCTGCAATCGGGTAGGAAACAAGCCCCAAGCCATTCCAACTCGCAACTCACCAAGGTTTGTGTCGACCATAGCCAATTCCCCTCCGACCAAATTACGAGTAGGTGAGGCGAAGGTCTCGAATTCGATGGGAGCTATAGTCAACGTCAACGTCAACTTCAACGTGGTGCTGACGATTCGGGCTTGGACATCCTGACCGTCCGGCCATTTTTGTTGATCCTGTGAATTCTCCGCGAATCAATGGTGAGTCTTAACAGAAGCGGAATGAAGCACCTGTAGTAACTCCCCAAAATCCTCCGCCGATTGGCCAAAATGCTCAATTCCATCAAGGCCATATGCAGTTTCAAGAACTGCATTGTCCACAAGGAGCATGAATGCTGGCAAGCCCCAACGAGAATCCGACATACCAAATCTGGGGGTGGCCTGTGAGGTGAAAAAGGTCAGGGGTTTATACCTGCGGCCTGGACATGGACACGAATTGTGGACTTCGAATCTTCCGCATTCCGGAAGTGCGAGGTCCTGTAATGATTGGCCTGGATGCTTAGAATGGTCCTCAACACACATTACGTACCATAGAGCCATGTGCTTCTAGATCATTGGAATGAATGTCTCATGAGTCACATGCCGAGAAATAGGATCATCTCACGCCGAGTCATGCAATAAGTTACTTATTTAAGTTATTGAGTGGGAAGCAGCGCACACAAACATTCTTTTTCCCATTTAATAACTTATGTATGACTCAGCGTGAGATGATCCCCTACATACTTCCTCCCACAGTCGGCAATGAGACACGACTGGAGATTCATTCCAACCACGGATAGAAGCACGTCGGCGGCCCTCAAGATGGCTCTAGAGGACGTAATGTGTGCGATATACTCAATCATTACAGAACCTCGCGCCTCCGGAATGCGGAAGATTCGAAGTCCACAATTCGTGTCCATGTCCAGGCCGCAGGTATAAACCCCTGACCTTTTTCACCTCACAGGCCACCCCCAGATTTGGTATGTCGGATTCTCGTTGGGGCTTGCCAGCATTCATGCTCCTTGTGGACAATGCAGTTCTTGAAACTGCATATGGCCTTGATGGAATTGAGCATTTTGGCCAATCGGCGGAGGATTTTGGGGAGTTACTAGAAAAAAATCCACTCGTGCCTTCAGTACCGTTATTAGCTGTAAGGCCTTATTAAGGCGTGACTCAACTTAAGGTGTAACCCTTAAGGAAAACACTGTGACAGTCTAGAACAGTAGTTCCATCACAGTATTGACGGGGCTGGCCAGTTCCAATGAGCCCAATGAAATCTGGTCTCCCCCGGCACCTTTGTCACAGAAAGTGAGAGAAAAAAGGCAGTACAGAAGAAAGGGGGAAAAAAGGACTCGTCCAGCCATGCGCCAGCAGTGGCCTCAATTTCTAGTGTTTTTGAGACTACTATTGATCCTTGCTTTGTTAAGCTGTCCAATTCGTGTTGCCGTATTTCCAGGCCCTGCTACGTTGACCAGGGACCGATCTCGTACGAAGACAGAGAGAGTCTCTATGATAGATCTCTCTTCGTACGAGAAATGGGTCACCGGTCTAACTGCCAGGGCCCCCACTCCGAGTTGAAGTCTGGATGGAGTCATCGAAATCCTCCGCCTACTTCCCTGGCGGTTGGGATTGAAGCGTTATCACTGGACCTCTTCCCGTGCCGCCTTGGCCCCCTACATTCCCTGCCCCACCGGTGCCACCGGTTCCTCCTACGAGTAGTCAGCAAGGAGGTGCGCACTGAATTGCAGAAGCTCACCGGAAATGTTGATAGTGTTCTCTGACCCGTGGAGGTTAATCTCAACCTTTGGCCCTTCACCTTCGCCACCTTGGGCACTAATGCCGCCAGTGCGACCCAGCCCTCCTGTTTGCTAAAATTTCGAGCGATATGAGTGGCATGAGATGATTGAAACAAGGTCCGACCTGACCTCAGTGCTGTGGAGAAACCCGAGGACCTGACGGGCGCAAATCGGTCATTGCCCGGGCAAGTAATTAACATGCCTAGTCTTGCCTGCATCCTATCAACGATATCCAAGAGCGGGCAAATGATACTCCGCAGGATTCCGACAGATGAATGGTTTTTTGAGCATTTGCAGTGCTCGAGTCAAGACATCACGCCCGGTCGAGGGGGCGTCTGGGAGGTCTGTACTGGGGCCACTCCTCAGTTTCAGCCGCTATTTGTCTCGTACCTATATGTACCTTTTGAGGAATGATATTTGGCGGAGAAATTTCGTACCCCGTCCGACGAACACTAGTAGTGGCCTGTGAAAATCAGATTGAGCCCTCCTAGCAGACCTTCCCTGCCACGCAAATTTTGGTCTCTTGTCAGGGCCTCTGCGTATTGGTGCGGTGTCATATATGCACTCGTTCTCCACCGGACACAGTTGTTACACCTGGCCAAAATACTGTTTTGATGCAAAATCTCGGCACATTGTTTGGTGATGGCCTGCATTTGTTTGGTGATAGCCTGTATTTGTTTGGATTGACATGGAGAGCCCTGAGCTCCTTTTCAAAAGCACCAGGGCCGCCAAAATAAATCTCAAGAGACAGTCTGAACCGGAATTTCGCTGGCTATCCTCCCGGCAAGACCCCGTCAACATCCGGCTTGAAATGATTGCACAGTGGCCAAAATACTGTTTTGATGCAAAATCTCGGCACATTGTTTGGTGATGGCCTGCATTTGTTTGGATTGGCATGGAGAGCCCTGAGCTCCTTTTCAAAAGCACCAGGGCTGTCAAAATAAATCTGAAGAGACAGTCTGAACTGGAATTTCGCTGGCTATCCTCCCAGCAAGACCCCGTCAAAATCCGACTTGAAATGATTGCACAGCGGCCAAAATACTGTTTTGATGCAAAATCTCGGCACATTGTTTGGTGACGGACTGCATTTGTTTGGATTGGCATGGAGAGCCCTGAGCTCCTTTTCAAAAGCACCAGGGCCGTCAAAATAAATCTGAAGAGACAGTCTGAACCGGAATTTCGCTGGCTATCCTCCCAGCAAGACCCCGTCAAAATCTGGCTTGAAATGATTGCACAGTGGCCAAAATACTGTTTTGATGCAAAATCTCGGCACATTGTTTGGTTGGCTTCACAGGAAGGATAGGGGCGTACCTGAGCGTAAGTTTCGTCCTCTTGATACCAACGGCTTCTCCAAAAAATCCAATTTTCTAGACCACCTAATCTGGGTGATTTGGCGTATCAGGCGCCAGTGCGGGAGAAGGAGCAGAGGTGTGCGCGCGGTGAGGTCGTGCGAGCAGGAGGCGGCTCCGCATTTGATGTTCCAGAGCCGACAAAGTGTCATTCCGGATTGAATCGCACGAATGTTGTTCGTGCCTTCGGCGCGGCAGTAGACCGGGGTCCCGTCTTCAAAGGTATTGTGGGTGCAGGTGGAGAGGAAATGGCCGCGCCTCGCACAGAGAAGGCAGACAACGTTGGAAGCGTCACCGCCGCTGCCTCCCTGAAAGGGGCCGGCGCCGTGCCCAGTGCCCCCGTTTCCAGAGTCACCGCCGCCACGGCCGCTGCGGCCAACTCCGCCACCGCGACCGACGCCGTTGCCGCCACCCCCGCTGCCGCCACCCCCGCCACCGCCGCTCACACCGCTGATGTGGCTGGGAGGGGCGCGGGGGATCGACTCCGCGATGCGTAGGGCGAAGATCTCTTCCATCAGCTGCCGTGAGTAATATTCGAAAGAGTAGGTGAAGGGGTGCGCATTGTATGCGCGGCGTAGTTTGATGTCGGTCGTGTTCGCGGTCGCTCCAGTAACCCTCGAGGAAGGTGACGAAATTCTGCGCGGCCTCGAGCCATTGACCCCGATCCATATTCTTCTCCGCTAGAAACTTCCTCTCGAAAGAGGCGGTGTCCAGCACGTGGATCTGCTTGTCGCTGGATATGGCGCCAGGCACGTTACTTTTGATGGTCGCCATGGACTCGTACAAGTTGTTGACTAGATCCAGGTTATTGCTGGTGAACAAGGAAAGGGGAAGGTGCAAGTTGTTCATGTAGAGTTTGGTGATGTAAGAGCTGAACCTGGGCGGCATGTTCATCCCAGCAGGAATGGCGGACTCCTCCCTCAGTTTCTTGGTGGCAGGTTTAGGCTTGTCGTCGTCGCGCACGCGCTTTGAGGTCGAAGCGTTGTTGGACATAAAGGCAAGGAAAAGGTCCCGCGTGGACGACGGGGAGAGCTTCTCCGCGACCTTCTTGACCTTGCTCAAGGGGGAAAGAGCGTCCATGGGTATGTCCGAGACGGTGATGAGAGACTCGTCGTCCGAAGTCGCGTCGGGGTGAGCTACTGGGTCATGGGCGTGCTCCGCAGTGCGAACGGCGCGTTCGGCATTCCTACCCTCGATCACCTTGTTCCTGGACAGCTTTAGGGCCCGCGGAAGCTTTTTCAGCGCATTTATGATGGCCTCCGAGGGAGGGTTTGTTGACAAAGAATCTTGCGTCATGGTGGTAAAGATGTACAACGAAGCAGGGAGTATGTACGGCAAAAGAAGGTAAGGAGGGAATCGTGCGCGTCGGGGGAGCGCGCAAGAGGAAAGGTGACGAGTCACGATGATCGTCACAGCTTTCCCGATTCCTGCATGGCTAGTTTATCCTCCGATACGCGTGAGCCGTTCGTGCCTCACGTCAAGCTTATCTTGGATGATAGTACTTAGGCTCAGTTCTACAGTGCCGGACAATCAAAGTCAACAAATTTGATGGTCCATTTACCTGGGTCTCAGCAGGTCATTGGTAAGCTTTTTAAACGATGGGAAAGGTGTTTTTACATCCAAATGGTTCATCTGGCACGAGCCGATTTCCCTCAAACTCAAAAATAAGTTTTGACCACCTCAAAATTTTGGCCAAGCACCGAAAATTAGCCGAAAAATACCGGAAAAAATACCAATCGACTCCTTTTTGAAAGCGCTATCTGAATCCGTTGAAATCTGAGAAATTTCACGAGCCGTTCTTCCAAAAAATCGATTTCCTTTTGGGATAGCAGGTGGGCCAGATCGTGATTGACCAAGATTAGATTGTCCAGGGCAGCATGGATACCTCGAGGCACCTCAAGACACGGCTTGCACTTTTCCACTGCACCTCTCACTACCACAATATGGCTCCTGGGCACGGCCGCCCAGCAAAGAGAAAACCCAACACATCTGGACTTTGGAATCAGAAGCCTCGACACTGGCTGAGCCAGAATACAGTCCTGACTGGCCAACAGACCTTGCAAGCGATGACGAGTCTGAGGAAGAGGAGACGAATTTGGCTTTTGAAGATGGGATGAGGTCAAAAGCTGCCTCAGATGTTGATATTGATTCAGATGTGGAAGTGGAGGATGAGCAGGACACATTTTCCCTCGCCACAGAGGCTCTCGACGACGAGGTGCTGCTGGAGAAGCTTCTTTCACAGTCGGAGAAGGTTGGGGAGGATGCAGATGATGAGGAGTGGGTACCAAGTCGTGTTCGATACCAACGGCAATGGCGCAAAGAGGAAAGAACTGGTGTGTGCACTGCAATCTAAATAAAATTTGTGCCAAACAATATTTCAGCCTGGGGTAAATACAAGAAGGGTCCCGATGTTGCATCCAAATCATCCCGTACCCAGCGGCGTTACCATAATTCCATTGCCAAGCAGACCAAACTTAACTTCACAAATTGTCCTGGTCCACGCACCAGTGATGGTCTGCATGAGCCTCTGTCCACCATCAAAACAGCAGCAGTCTCCGAAGAACTGGTGCTTGGGGACCACGAGGGCTATGGATATGGGTGTAGCCAAAGTCCCATACAGGGCATTACTTATCATGGGACATGAATATTGCCTTACCTAAAGTGGGCATCTAATCATGTTCAGTCAGCATGTTGCCTATAAAAATGGGTCATCCTTCAGTAACATGCTAGATACATAATATATCCAAAATCTGGGTTAATCGGACAAGTATTCATTGTGCTACAGCTGTCCTACTGGAGACCATGATATTTGGGAAGATTTTATACTATGGGATTACATAAGAAAAAAAGGTATTCAATCCCCTGCAGATTTCCAGCGCGATTCCAACGCACCTACTCCCAAGGTAATCCGATCAAAATTGAGCCCGTGGCGCGTGTTCTAGTCAAAACGGTGGAAAACGGAAAAATTCGGTCCACGCCCTAAGTTCCGCAAAGAGCTGTAAAATAGAGGTGTTCCCGTATCGATCTTCTGAACTTCTTGAGCACTGAGATGCCCTTTACAGCTCTTTGCGGTACAACAGGCGCGGCTGCTTTTTTTTTTTTTTTTTGAACTTTCCACTACTCGTTATCATCAAAAGTAAATACCAATCGTCTCATTACCTTGTAACCCATTGGTAAATCCTAAATCCCTCTCATCCACATATGCCCTGGGGGACTGCCTATAACCTACCAAAGTCTCCCCCCAAGAATCAATTCATTGCGTTGTGCAGAGCCATCACAACATCGGCTGAACAGCCTGAGATCAAGGCAAGCATGACTGGACTGGCCAAAAACACCAGAAATAAAATACAAGAAGCCATTCCAAGGTCAAATAAATGTTGTGGCATGCACTCGGCCATCCCCTCTGGCCCTGATAAGGTTTATCTTGCCCATTACACCACAGAATAACCAGTCTGAGCGCTGAGGATGGAAAGAGTACCGCACATGAGAAACACAGCAATACGGTCAGTTCTGGGTGGGCAGGGCACAAATTATGCATCACAAATGGTAGCATATGCCTCAAAGAAGGTGTTCCAACATCTCTGATCCCAATGCGGCACTCAACTTATCAAAACGAGGTCGTTCAGTCATGAGCAGAATGTGGCCTGTACCGATCCCCAAAGCCATGGCCTTTCTGCCACATATTCGGCAACATTCAACATCTAAAGCTTGTCTGGTATGTTTTCGGGATGTATTGGCACACCTTAGGATGCTCGCTTTGCAAGGGGACAACGTTGTGAACATTGAATTTTAGCATTTGGCACAAAATCACATGCCTGGGAATCGATCAATTTATCGCCCAAATGCCAGCCATTTTTGAGGCAGTAATTGCCACAGAGGGCGGCCATACATCCTAATGATCGGGTTCATGTACCTCAGTTCAAAAAATACTACATATTTTGGCTTGTAGCAGCTGATTGGTATTTACTTTTGATGATGACGAGTAGAACAGTCGCTGTGGGGTCAGTTTTTGTCGGAATCCCTTAGGAATAGGCGTGTTGGAATCGCGCTGTAAATCTGCAAGGGATCAAATACCGGCTTTTTTGATCTTATTACATAATGAAATTTCTTCCGAAAAAAACATGGCTTTCAGCAGAAACACTGTAGCACTGTGAGTACTGGCCCGATTGACCTAAATCCCGGATATATTATGCATCTGAGGTGGAGCTTTCACACAGCAGGTAAATGCCACCTGCCACGGGGTGTGCCACAGGATTATCGAGCGGCAGCCCCGTCCGTAATTCATCATAAACGGCATGGTTTGATCATAATGTATCGAAATATCAGAGAGATGCAACATCTTTAAACTTGTATACAGACTCACCGATTACCCGACTAGATAATGCATTGAGGACTGTAAATGAACGCAGGTCGATCGACGTAACGATATATCGGGTTTGAAATTTCAAGAGGCGAGGTTTGTTTCATAGTAGGGTGTTTTAAGGCGTACGGGACCAAGTTTCAGAGCATGATGTCATGCATTTTGCTCCTCTGTGAGGGCGGGTCGGAGCCGTGGAGCATGGCGTGAGTGGTTTCTTGGCAGGAAGAGGCGAAGCCCCTGAATCAAAACAGCGACAACGCGTCTTGTGACGTGTCCCAGAAACATATTGGATATCTCCTGTAATATGCAGAGTAAAAATACGTGTTTGGGCTCAAATTGAAGGTATTTACTGTCGCTTTCATATTCCCGAAGTTCTCCGCTGCTACCAAATTTCTTGAGGTACTTATGGGCACAACAAGTCATTTTGGCTGAATTTTATTGCGCTTTTGCACTCCTTGCGCCGTCGATAATCAGGCGGATGACCTGAGAGTTGAGTAGGAGGTTATTTAAGTTGCAAGTCATGGCAACATTAAGTGGTACCATCAAATGGTTGGTTTCAGGATGCCTAAAAACGATTCTGCAACTGTGAATGCATGGGAAGCACCCCACTTCTGTGAATGCAAAGGCACCCCACTTCTGTGAATGCATGAGAAGGCACCCCACTTCTGTGAATGGGAAGGCACCCTGCTTCTGTGAATGGGAAGGCACCCCGCTTCTGTGAATGGGAGGGTGCCCCGCTTCTGTGAATGCATGAGAAGGAACCCTGCTCCTGTGAATGGGAAGGCGCCCTGCTTCTGTGAATGCATGAGAAGGCACCAGGACCCCGGATATTCCCTTTGGACCCTAGGGCCCGTGCCGGACAAAAATTTGAGATTTTGACCCGGAAACCTACGCCCCAGCCGGACAAAAATGAGGGGTTGGAACCGGGGTACCTAGGCCAGGTGTCCGGACAAAAGCGTGAGGCGGGGTCGATCTTGAGGTTATCACGAAGGCTTCCCTGGTGCAGTTGGATTACCCTTGACTTTCGTAGTGGTAGATCCTCTTTTTTTGGCGTGTGTTCGAGCCTGTGAGGCACCATTTCTTTTAATTTTCACACTCCCATGTTTGGATATTTGTTTGCAGTGAGAAGGTTTATCAATTAGGTATACAAATACAATCATCTTTTTTCACATCACCCCGCCGCCTGCTACGGGAATGTGGCCGCAGCCGACGACATCGAGGCACCCTTCATTCCATCAGACTGGATTGGGAAGAAGAGGGTTTTCACAAGCGACCTACCTGTCGCCGTCATAGCGGCCAAAAATGCCGTATACAAGCTTCATGCGCAAGTCATGGAGATGATGCCCCACGGGACGCTCCCCGCCCCATCGCCGTTAAATCCTGTCCGGGAGTCACAGAGGACGATATTCCCAATGTTCAAAAATACTTACAGCGCACGGGAGCCTTAGGCGGCGGCTCGCAATCGGTTTTCAAAATTGCGATGGAAAGATTTCATGAGGCTTTCAGTGCGCTGACAGAGAAACGCCAAAAGGAGGTTCGCGACATCCAGTACCATGAACAGAAGTGGCGGAACGACCACGCCAATCTGCGCATATTTTCGACCGCCTGCGAGAAGATGGTTCCTCAATTAAACTGTTTCGGAGGAGAAAAAAGAAAGCAGCCGCGGGAGGGGAGTCGGACGATGATGATGGCGAGGATTCGGAGTAAATATATTTCACACATTTCTAGAGGCTTCGAACAGCACGAAAATGCGATTCATGACATGCTACAGGCCCCTAGAAGCCATATCCACGTCTTGGAATAGAAAAAAAAAAACGAATTTCTGTAGGCTAGGTCCTGTCCGGACAAAAATCGGGCCTCGACGACGAAATTTGTCCGGACAAAAATCGGCCGATCGGGGTCCGGTGGGCCCTAGCCTCCAAAGGGAATATCCGGGGTCCTAAGGCACCCCGCTTCTGTCAATGGGAAGGTGCCCCGCTTCTAGGAATGCATGAGAAGGCACCCCGCTTCTGTGAATGGGAAGGTGCCCTGCTTCTGTGAATAGGAAGGCACCCCGCTTCTGTGAATGGGAAGGTGCCCCAGTTCTGTGAATGCATGAGAAGGCACCCTGCTCCTGTGAATGGGAAGGTGTCCCACTTCTGTGAATGCATGAGAAGGAACCCCGCTTCTGTGAATGGGAAGGCACCCCGCTTCTGTGAATGCATGAGAAGGCACCCTATCTGGTCCTTCGGGGCGTGACCAGAATGGAGTGCACTAATGGGTCACTGGGGGGTGCCTCCGCGACGGGTGGGCTTGGAAGCGGCTAAGGCTGGCAGAATCTGAAATGGCGACGTCTCCGTCGCCAAGAGCCAAGAAGCCCAAAAACGACAGGTCCCCAGCATAAGGGGCCAAGGGCAACCTGGTTTCGATTGCACGTTGTATCCAGGACGCTCAAGGAGAATCTGGACTTCGTGCCCTTTAGCAGATGCTAAATCTAAGATGTCTTAAGCTTTGAACGAAAATTGACACACAATAATTTGTGGCGGGCGATCAATTTGATCAAAATCACCGAAAACCGACTCTCGATTTTCAACAACCCCTGTACACCCTTGGAATTTGGGTCTACTTACCTCCCGGCACCATGTCCCCACATGCCGCCTTTATATCAAGGCAAACGGGCCAAAAATGAGGCCAACGGATTGGTTTTTTTTGCAGAGGTGGGTCATTTTGCAGTGGTGGGTCAACGATAGTAAAGGTTCAGGTTTTAAGCCAAGCAATCCGCGGTCGGCTACTCACCCGAGAACTTGCCTGGAAGATACAAAGATTGTTGCACACTCGAGGACGCCAAACCATTCGATCTCGATCTCAAACTCTACGAAGGAGAGTTCAAGAAGGAGAACAGCAACTACCACAGGTCCACAGAGCCTTTTGGCATGGCCTGCATCAGGAAACATGAATTTTCCGGGTAGCCTGCCTGCTAGCTTTCGAGGCTGGGTAGCGCCAGTAAATTTCAACCAAATCACCGTAGCGGCTGCTAGCCCCGAGAGCTCTCAGTTTTTGATCCGTAGTGCGTGGTAGCCCATCACTCACGGATCAGTAGCATCAGGATCATTTTTTCAGACTCAAGTTCAAGCCATTGCGGGCTTCGTACAATATCATCGGCTTAGATATGTTGGCTGGCACACCTGACACCGTTTATGAGTAAAGCTATTGACCACCCTGCGATTGAGGGTTCATCTACATCCACCACCAACATCATTTGGGAAGAGCTCCTCCTGTAATCGTGTGAATAACAATGCCATTTTGTCTTTTATTCTTTTGCCAGACACTAATCAAGAGGGTAGCAGCCGGCGGAGCCGGCCGCGAACCACTTGTATATATATATAAACCTCTGGTCTGCAGAACAGGATTGTATGGCTTTTGTTTGGCTTTTCCTTCAGAAATTAATATCCACGTTAACGACGATCTCCCTGTTGTGCACTCTTTGTCTGATTGTTGGCTTTGTTTGTGTGATTTTAGTAATTCAGGCTTACATCCTCATCTCTCATAGACTCGCAAGCCAGTCGACGTCCACTCGGTTACAAGACAGAGCGGGTGGGAACGGCGACGGATTAGGATAGAGAACAAATAGCTACAACATCGGAGCAAATAATGATGGGACGTCAAACAACATGTTTCAGTGATGGATTTCCGCCCCGCCATTTCAGACCTTTGACTTAGAACAAACGCGCCGAATACCTTAAAAAATAGTCTCAAAGTACCTTAGCCAAAGATGGATAACTTTGGATTCTCTATCCATTGATACCGACATGTTTTTTGGATGGCAGAAAAAATGAAGGGGGTATCAATGGATAGAGAATGAAAAGTTATCCATCTTTGCCTCCGACACCCCCCGGCTCTGCTGCGTAGTTCGTGAGTTGCAAAAGTGTCGTTTCCATTTTATTTCTAAGTCAAGCGTCTGAAATGGCAGAGAGATCTGCCATCTGCCAAACAGGCGACATGGGGGCCCAGCCTGTCCGGGTGAATGCCTGAGTTTACGATGGCATCAATTTCACCGGAACCCTTCATTGCCATATGTTAGTCTGGGTCGAAGGTGGATTGAATCCAGAGCATCTCCGTATTTTCCACGACCAACACCGCATCACTGTCATCGAAACCCTGCTCACGTACAATGAGGGTTTCGAGGAGGTGGCGAAGTTGATTACAGGACCCCACAATTTGCGACACGCGCTTCCACAACTGAAGAAGCAACAGTTGGCGGAAATTTGCAATATCACGACGACCTGTATGCCACCCAGCTCAAACGAACACCCGAATCATTGAGCAAATATGCCATTCCCAGTTATAATGACCAACTCACTAATGCTCGCATCCGTGGTGCACAGTTACTACGCTCTCAGGATGTTAATGCTTGGGAACGGCGCGACATATTTCAACTCGGATTTGGACTGTTCCATTTATGCCTGAACCTCGTTTGGGCCATCCTTTACACGCACCGAGGGTAGCATAAATGAGATGGGCAGTCTTGCCTATTTCTTTTCGCTCATGGAAAAGAAGCGACTGAGCAACGATCAGCCCGATTATCACTCGCTTCTTGCAGCTTTGACGCAGATTTTACACGGGCTACTTCTCAATGCCTGGTCGAGGGAGTGCGGGTTTCCTTCGTTCAAGCTGTTCGCCGATTCGAAGCCCAATCCCGCAACCCTGCGCTGTATTGCTTCACGCATCCGCAACAATTACGCCACTCTATGGCCGAGTTTGATTTGTCTGAATCTGCCACAGACCCCGCCGGTGACGAATCTTCGGACTCGGAATCTGACTGTGAGGCCGAGGCCCTCTCCGCTGCCAATCCATCTCCTGCACCGGCTGAAAACCCCAAAGACGATGTTGCATATCGCAACATTCGGTTGTTGACCCGGGATTTGCTTATTGTGATTGTACTTGTGCGTGCAATCTCAGATAGGACGAGTGGAAGTGCTTCTCCCCCATCTCGCCATGATGTTCCGTGGTGCGGGTTGCAACAGGTTCGCGTTGACATGCATTGCGATTACTCGTCAAATAACAGTTTTGTTTATAGACGCTGCTGCAAGCAAAGGGCTTGAATTTAACATGGGACAGACTCGGGAATATGTCAGCTGCAATAATTCACCTTCAACGGGTGAAGAAGAAAGTTGGGGCTGCTCTAAACTCGGCACACACAAGCAGCCATCATACGACCCCCGGAACCTCACATCTGGTATGGAGGGTGCAACACAGAGTTTCTGCCGAGGGAATGCAACAATTCACCCCCACTCGGTCGAACAATCCACGTGGCAAACTAACCAAGGATATCTCAAAGGTTGGTGAGGTGAAACTTAAATCTTCCACCCTCGTGACTTTCAACAAAAAATTCTTGCGATGATTGAAGGACATGCATTCGAAGATGAAGAGGACGAGTGTCCGGCGATAGCGTTTGGGTCTTCGGAACTCCTTGAAGGCGAATTATGACATTATTTGAATGTTGAACCACTTTTGAATTATTTCGATGCTAAGCGGATACTGCGACGAACATTTGGTGAAACCTCGGCCAGTGGTAATTCATTTCTCGTCTTCTTTGTCACCGGCTCCCACTCGTCATCTGCCTCCATTTCCTTCCTCATCCGCACCCTGGTCCCTTTCTTGGCTTTCCCTGCACCTGCAATATCAGCCGCCTGCTTCAACTCCGCATCGTATGTTGAAATGATCGCAAAAACATCGCCTCCCCACTCAACTGCCCATTCCTCTGTCTCTTGCTGGCAGCACCTCGACAACTTGGGAGACCGAGGTTAAACGATCCGAATGGGCAGTGGAGAGGGTTTTGATTGACGTGCCATCGAGGATGTACGTAGCTGGGCGAGCTGAGTATTGGCCTAGGTCTTTCCCTTTTGGTACATGCACGCTTGCGGGAATTCCCTTCTTCCACATCGGCTTTAGGCTCAGACGCCGCGGACGAGCTGACAACGGATGGCACTTTGCGCTTTGGCTCCTGTGCTCATGTGTGTCATCCTCACTTGGTGGTTCTTCAAAGGCGGTAAAATGTTTACCCATCTCGCACAGTCCTTTCGTCCAACTTCCTCCTCAGAGCTGGCGGACTCGACTTTCTGAGAACATGGGAACATTGATATCCCGGGGATTCTGGTGTGGCCCTCATACTCTTTTTAAAAATACAAGCGCTCGGGGGACCGCTCCGCGGTCCCCCTCCCCCTTTATTGATCAGAAATCTGAAAAAACCCTCAGAGAACAATATTAAGATCAGTCGGACGGACAGAGAGACATAACCTAATTTACTATGCAAAGGGAGATGTACAGTGGTATCGATGAGGTTTAGGGCCGTGCAGTGCAATCGTGTGTTTTGTAGATACCCCTAATGAAAATGGGTTTTAAATTTTGCTATATTGTGTGGTCGAGTTTTCAGAGAAACTTTCTTTTGTTGTGAGGCAATAATGATGCAAGTAAGCGGCCAAAGCCATCAAACCCTCATGATGTTCATGAAAATTTCAAAATTCTAATTGACGTGATTTGGCCAACAGCCCACACAATGCCGGCAATTCTTTTTTGCCAGTATCTCTATCTTTATAAAATTACGCCTGTCTGAAGCCTTAAAGCGCTTGGGGGACCGCTCTCCGGTCCCCCTCTGCCTTACAGAAATTCAAAAATGTCAAAATCCTGGATTTACAGTCGTTTTCACGACAAAACAGATAAGAAAATATGGAGAGACATAATTTTCATGCAGAGATCTCGAATCACTGCAAAATATTCTATGGCGCAAGCAGGTATTCCCAAATCCCAACGCCAAAGTAAATTCAAAAGTACTTTTTGAGATCTTCCTTTAGATCTGGCGAGCAAGGTCGCTGCTGACGCAGTCGGCGTTTCTTAGTCCTTAGAGAGGCCAAAATGGTCGTAATAGTTTTAAATTTTGCTATGCGCACATCACCAGCTGCCACCAAAATTCAGGGGCTCAATTGGCCGGAGAAAAATTTTGGCATGCCCGCTTGTGTAGAATTTTCACCCGCATGTGACCAAATCCACCCAGAACTATTTTCTCAGCTCAGTCAGTCTTGATTTAAATTGAAATCTTTCTAGGAGATCACACTTGTTAGAGGGACAGTAAAACCGAGGCCACAAAATTTCAAATGAAATAGTGAGTGAATTCAAGTCATTGGCGTGTTAAAATGCCTCTGAAATTTTAACGCTGACATTCCAAACCAGCGCCAATAATTTACGGTTGTGTGCACTGTTGGAAATACGGCTGTCACAGGAGCGCGCGGGACACGATCGGGGTCGTCTCGCTTGCCCGGGTAGAGTAAGAGTTGCTCTGAGGGCAACCGAGTGAAGTATTAGACAGTAAATACTACAATATATATACTTTGTACTACAGAGGCAGTGTCCGGACTATATGTGGACCCGGTGGCTAGCGTGAGTATCGGGCGTGTCTGGGTACGATGGCTAGTGTGGTAATCGGCTATGTAGTACTCGAACTGAGTCAATATTAATTAATATTCCAACATGCACTATAAAAGTGTACACAATATCCCAATCACCAGCCCCGGCAAACCGGCGCTTGAATGAGCGTTTAAGTGGAGTTTGGCACTGTGTACACTTTTATAGGCGCCACGCACGGCACCAGCTTGACGCTCCAATTCGGCTTCTTGCTCAACTCGAGAATGAGATTGATGACCCTCATTCGCCGAGTGTTCTCAGACTTGAGGGCCGAGTTGTTGCGCCGCCATTTGGCACCCCAAGTCGTTGTCAACTCCTCCACCGCAAGGAATCCATTGACCCCTTCCTTCCACTCCACCCAGTAGTCCCCAGATCGCGTCAGCGCTCGCGTACTTGTAATGGGGGACCCAATCTCCGCCGAGCCATTCGGGTGAATGCTTCTGGAAGCGCTAGCGCTGGAAATAATATTGCTGGCGTTCTTCAGGTGAGCCAGGAGCAATGTACGTGGCCTGGAGTACGCGCATATGATTGACGGGCTCCACAGGGATAGAGGGCGGATATGGGAGTGGAAATTCGGGGCTGGGAGGTGCGGTGAAAGCGGGTAGATCGAAAGCAAGGCTTGGATAGTCGTCTAACCCAAAGCCCTCCAGAAACTGGAAATCGGGAGAGAGGGGATCGAAGGAAAAGTCGCTCGAGGGGGCAGAGAAATAGTCAACAGGGGGGGAGTTGGACGAGGTTATTTGGGATGTATCTTCAACGGCCGATGATGATGTCGAAATCGAACCATTGGATGAATCTGAAGGTGTTCGTTGATTCAGAGGTAAATAGAGGCAGGTAAAGCACGTACTATGCGCCTTCTTGATACGTTTTTGAACCTGCAACGACACGAAGAAGGTTCCCCATTTCATTGAGCTGAGTTTGCATCGCCTCCATCTGCGTCTTGTACCCATGACGTTCACGCTCGAAACCTAGGTTCTGTGTCGCGAGGGCGCCACGCATAGATTCTACCAAATGCTCCGGGAGGTTCTGGAATGCCAGTCGAGCAGCTTCCTCCGCTAGGTGAATCGCAGCGGTTGATGTGGCGGCAAATTCGCGGAAGGTGATCAAATTAAATGGCGCAGTTTTGAAAATTGATGCGTCCGGAGTTTGCGTGTAAAGAACGGCCATGTCCTGGATCAGGACGCGACGGAACCAAATCAACGTGGTCAGGAATTGGCGAAGGGCGATGTCCTTGGCTAAACGATTTGCGTGCTCGCGTTTAACCAACACTTCCTGCTCTTGTTCAACCCAAGGGAATATTTCGGCCAAAATCGTCTCGGGGGGATCTAGAATATAGTTCAGTGTGGATTCATGGTCAAGGGGGAAGCTAGAGGCGCACCGAGACAGTCCCTGGCAATTCGATACAACTCGGGCTTCGCACTGTTGAAAAATGCGGCCCCGAGTAGCGCCCCAACCGGCATTGCACGGTCGTAAAAATTCTTGAAGGACCCGCTGTCGTTCCATCCACCTAAGGCCTTGGTGTCACTCACACTGGCCCCAACCGCCCTGCAGGTCTGAGCCGCGAAGGGTCTGGTGCCATGCGTGACCTTGGTGATTGCGACATCGTTGGCGGTGTGAATTTGCATGACTCGGTCATGGTGCGCTTGGAACCCATAAATAAATATGAGGGTGCTCCTTCAAATACGATTGCGTACCTTGATAACTCATTTCCGTCGTTCCAATGCCGGTCGAAAAAACGTGGTATGTGTACCAGTCACGTCTTCCGTACTCACCGTACTCCTTGTTCGCGAAATTGGGCGCAAAGTCAGGTACGGGATAACCGGCGATGTGGAAGTAGGCAAAGAACATAATGGCAACGGCACTGATGCCACAGAGTTCCACATGCTTGTGGCGCAGAACTCCGTGCTCGTCGAGGCGGCCAGTCTGGTTGTGTTTAGCATTATTGGCCAGCGCACCAAGCACCTAAAAATTGTGAGAGACTTTCAACGGCTCAGGAAATAGCTACCGGAATGTCTGCATCATCGCCGAGCGGGACAGAGGTCTTGAAGAGGTCGGACCACAATAGAATACGAGCGCTATCCCCTCTGAACGCCGTCGCTGCACCCAGCAGCAACATACTCCGGTCACGAAGGCCTAGATAATTGTATCTCGGGCCCGAGAAATGGGTGAAACACCAACGAGCACACTTCTTGGGCTCGTCGGCAGTGTAAGTATCTGAATATATTCGTTAATGCGGGCTTAAAGATAGAATTGAGACGTTGCCGGAAGAACTCCCTGCCGCCTTGGTAACTTGTGCTTTTTCTGCACGGTTCGGCTCGTCGTGTGCTGCCGCACTTTCGAACTGCCGAATGCACTGATCGTTGCGCAACGGAATCTGGGCTTCGAGGCAGTCTTTATAGAGGTGCTGAGAGTTGCGACGATAGTCCTCAAGTGCCGAGATGACTTGAGAGATCTGAGACTTGCCGATAGACGAGCCTGCAATGGTTTCTGTTGTTCCCCGCTTTTTCTGAGGGCTGGTAAGTTCAAAAAACAACTTCAACTGAGGGACAGACCTTCTCCCTGCGTGCTCTCATATTGAAGAAACATCGCCACCTTTGCCGCGATTATTGGGAGGGCCGGTAGGGCGGCTAGCGTCGGATCCCTGATAACCTTGGCCGCTTCCGAGAGATCCCACCACGATTGGTACGAATTGACATGCCGCCCGTATGTCTTCGGAGTTGCTTTACTCTCCTGCTCCCTCGCGCGAATTTCGAGGCGAACAGCGTGTGCCTGGGACTCCAGGAGCTGGAGCGATCGATTGACGCGCCCTGGAGATGGTACCGAGGGGTTAGAACCAGTGCTAGTGCCACCAGAGCCACGAGCGACCGCAAGACCGGGGGAAGGCAGGACATCGGTGTGGGATGAGAGGGAGAGCATGGTGCGGTTATGGACTGGGCTATCGGCCAAGATATCGAATTGCGGGGATTCCTGGGCAGCCAGTCGTATCATCTTCCGCCGCAGTGGTGTTGCTGGGCTTGCAGAGGGCAAGTACACTGTTGTGGCTTGAAAACCATCGCAGATTGTGGAAAGGCAATGGATGGGAAGAGCAGGGAGAGGAATGTCACCGGGGAGAGGCGAAAAAAAACCGCACGGGAGCGCGATATGCCGTAATTTCCTCGCTTGAGAGAGGCGAGAGTGATTGAGGAAGAGAAGAAGGCAAAAGATCGACACGACATTACCAATTTTAGACTTGAAGCGGTGCTGATCAGGGCACGGACCAGAGGCCAGAATGCAGCCCAATCTCAAGTATCATTCCGACCCATTGAGGATTCTTGAGAAGTGTACAGTCTACCCAATCGGTGATTTCTCAAATGAACCATTGAATCCTTCTCAAAAACACCCAATCCGCCCAATGGTGGAATTTTGTTTTGTCCGATTGGTGGTTGAGAAGTGGGGTGGCTTCTGGACTTCGCAGAGGTTTGTGGGTGGGCGCGAAGAACCTCATTCGTGAGAGTCTGACTTGGCCTATTATCCCACAACGCTTATACTCTTCAAGCCTGCAAGACAAAGACATACTCAGACAAAAAGTGCTGATGTTGTCTGATTTTGGCACGACTATTGTGCAACTACCCCCTATTGAGACTATACAGTGGTGCTCTAAATAAATGCCGAATTGTAATTTGCATAATTACATCAGTTTCCCTCCGAATTGGCCCAAACGACTTGGTATACGCAAATTAGAGATGAAATAGAGACCAACCATGTAGTTGTCCATTTTCCTTATGGGGAAATCTGCCAGAACAGCTTAATTTTCTGGACAGCGGAGAAGATCACTTTTTGGGATTACCTTATATGGAAATTTCATCTACATGACATGAAAGGGCTTGAAAAATAGTGCACATTCATGTCTTGAACTGAAGGAATCCATGCTGTGGTTGTTGAGATATAGGGCAGACAAAGTTGTGTCTTTGCGTGAAATTCTTGCGATTTCTTCACTTTTGAGTCAAAATGTGCAACTTGCTCGCCCTGTATCTCAATAACTACAAGGTAGATTTCTTTGGTTTAAGACATGAATGTGCACTATCTTTCAAGCCCTTTCATGTCATGTAGATGAAATTTCCATATAAGGTAATCCCAAAAAGTGATCTTCTCCGCTGCCCAGAAAATTAAGCTGTTCTGGCAGATTACCCCATAAGGAAAATGGACAACTACATGGTTGGTCTCTATTTCATCTCTAATTTGCGTATACCAAGTCGTTTGGGCCAATTCGGAGGGAAACTGGTGGAATTATGCAAATTACAATTGGGCATTTATTTAGAGCACCACTGTAGAAGCCTCAACACCACCCACAAACACTATAACAAGAAAATAACGCGTCGAAAACGCGTCGAAAACGTGTTGTACTCACGGGGGAAATTATTCTCCACTCAGTTGAACTGTGGGACAAACATCTGTTTTGAGCGAATAATGATCCCCGGCATCGGGACCCGAGTTTCCGATCACTAAAGGGCATAACCAGTATACTCTGGTGTTTACCTCGGCTACGCTACGCGGGGGTGACCACCGAGGTAACCAGCGCGAGCTGGTTACCCTACGTATACTCAATATATTTAAATCGATATCCAACTGGCCCTGTTATATACAGTGGCGACGAAAAATAATGCCCGCCCCCGTTTGAGCTCAATTATGGGCCGAATACCTTCAAAAAAATTCTAGCATCATAATCTAACAATGTTAGGAGTTTACGCACCGTTTAACCATACAGTTCCCGCACAATAAAATAATTTGTCGTTTTCGGGAAAATCGACTTTGCAGATTTGGATGGTATCAAAAAATGGACATTGTAGCATAGAAGTACTTGAAAATGAATGATACTGGCGGGAAAAACCCTTCAACACAGCCACTATTTTCTTTCAACTTTTTGTTCCTCCGCTCTTCAACTTTTTTCCTCGAGTTCCCAAAAAAGCAAAATTCGTGTTCGTATATGGCCATTATTATAGTTTGTTTCCCTAGAATTACACCGCTGTTTCAGATGCGTGGCGCTCATTCGACGAACTATTACAAGTGGCGTCCCGGCTTCTCGTCGCCCAGGCTGCATACATATACACTAACTGGGCAAAATACTTGTCTCCGAGTATTTTTGTTATCGTTGCCCCCATTTCTGGGAGCTGCGGGCTAGGCAACAGTAAAATATTTGTAAAACATGGGGGGTCTTCATTTACTGCTAGTTGAACAGCTGTAAATCAATTCGTTTAGGTAAACTTTCTACCCACCACTTTGCTAATACTCACAGTGAGAAAATTCTTGTCTGGCCCTGGATATGAAACGCGAGCCATGGGAGCAGTTGGGGTGGGGTTTTCAAACATTTAGAGCAGTTATTCTATCGACTATCAGCATAGCAATGGCCTCAATATTTTGTGCTGCCGTATTTGACTATCCGAATCCGGTTCTAGTTTGTTTGGCCAATTCTG
Organism: Mycena olivaceomarginata; assembly: GCA_029378375.1. Taxonomy (NCBI): domain Eukaryota; kingdom Fungi; phylum Basidiomycota; class Agaricomycetes; order Agaricales; family Mycenaceae; genus Mycena; species Mycena olivaceomarginata. The sequence continues at coordinate 20,724 of JARKIC010001485.1, read as the reverse complement.
GGCGGATTTGGATGATCTAGCACTCTTTCGAAAGCCAATATGGAGGCACAAGCAGGGAATGCTTGAAAAAATGAACATACCCTGGAGTGCTTGTGCAATAAAGAATATCAGATATTGGGCACTAACTGCATCATGCCAACTGTGCGACAGGTGTGCTGTCGTGTTCCCTCCCATCCCAGGTGCCGAAATCACCCAAGAGCTTCCGAATCGGCCCGGAAATGGCCGAGAACGATGCATCAAAGCATTACGTCTGGATCAGACGGCATGGTTTTTCAGGTGTTCCGAACGTCCGATTTCCGTTTCAACTTGGGTACCTTCCGAAAGCCCTGCTTAACTGCTTTCTAACGCACCCACAATCACAAAGATCCGTCCAGAAACGAGGAAGACAAAGTGGTCTCTCAAAATGGTTTTTGTTTTTCAAAACGTGCTGACTGTCATCAATTATGCAAAGAGTTGTAAGATACGAGTAATACGAGTAATAATGGCTCATTCATTGAAATCGAGGTAAAATGGAGGGAAAGTGGCTGAAACTCAGGATCCCTTGTTCTTCTCCAGATCTTCACTCTTCGACTCCTTCCAGCCTGGCCACGACTCGGAGATGCCAGATGAGACAGCACCATGGGCATTTGACGACCATCCGGCAATTCGCAATGGATATACTCGAGCATTTGTGGGTGCAACATTTGACGGGATGACCAGACATGTCACAGTCAACATGCTCCTGCGTAATTTTTGAAAGTGCTGCCGCTGCGGGCGTGGACTTCCCCGGCCTCTCCAATTTTGCACGAACATTATCGACCGTCGAGAAACGCCTCGGAGTATCTACAGAAAGCCTCGTCACCAATTTCTTCCTCTGCGGCAGTTGCTGGAAGCCGCACTACCCTGAAGAATTGGCTGAACTCGAACACAGTCAGTGCGATGAACCACAGTGCGATAGTATTCTTTACACCATCAAACGGTTGTCCAATGGTTCTGAAAAACGAACACCTGTTCTCATTCTTCCTCTTGTTCCATCTGAAAAGGCAATTCAGCGGCTCTGTCTCCAACCCGGTAAAGTAGCACAGTGGCAGGAATGGCACAGGTTCCAGGCAGTGAAGGGAGTGCCCGGTCCGCTAACGCCTCTTAACGGTCAAAGCATACATGCCGTGGAGGTGGGGGATTTTCCTGCATGTGCGCTCATCCAGATATCACCAATTTAATTCTTCCTCACTCTTTCACACTATAACCAGCGAGGTACGAGCTAGATTTGCTTATAACGTATGTCTTAGAGAGACTACTTTCGCACGTGCTGAGGTTCTTTGGCGGTTTTTGTACAAAGGAACCTTCATAGTTGCAGTGGAAGTTGTGTTTGCCGTGCTTGCCGCAAACGTTCCCAGCATGCCAATCGAAGCCGCCGGAGCCCTCCATTTCACGTGCGCCGGCTGGGACCGTGACAACTCTCAGAGAATCCGAAGACAGTGTGGGACTCGGATGAACTTACCGATCTGATACACCTGTGGATAGATTAATTGACTTATAATATACTTGCGGTCGAAATAAGTCTCGGCGTATGACAATGAATAAGGGTTCATTTCGCTGTTGTTAGCCGAGGAGAGGACAATTCACCTTGGAAAAAACACAGGAGGATAATGGAAGATGTTCAAAAAGTATGATGACAGTGCTGATGCCATCAAGTATTACTGACACGCCATCGTTTTTGGCCAAATAAGGAAATTCCCTAACTGAAATTGTCAACTGTTGGTGTATCACTTTGGTTCATTTTACCATGGAAGATGTGTTTATGGTCAAGGTCTATATTTTGGTGACATTAGGTCTTGACCCATGTGATTATAGGGGCCAGGAAGTGTGTGTCATTTTGCACATCAAATTTGAGTCGATCCTGATGGCGCATCACTGCAGTTTGATCCGTGCAGTATGATGAGTCCGTTGCAGGCGTCATATCCATCCCAGTGACATTTTGGTTTGAATCAAAATGTGATGTGCTTGTCTCCAAAAACACAAATTACTAGGCGCCAACACTTATGGGCAACCGCAAGTACTAATTCGTGATTATTTGTCGAAACTTCTGAAAAAAAGAAATTGACGGACCCCAAGCCTAGGGCTTGTAGGCCTGGCTTGGCTTCAAAATTTTCAAGCCCGAGCCCCAGGCCCTGTCAAGCCCAACGCCGGGCCTGGCTTGGCTCGGGCATGCGCAGGCTTGGCTTGAGGGCTTGAGGGCTTTAGGCCAAGCCTTAGGCATCACTAATTTCGTGGATCTCCATTCTCTTTTTCACCATGTCGCCCTGGGACGGGGGAATTGTACGTTTCTCACCACGAGCTTGGTAGTGTTGGCCATGTTGTGGCCTTGGTTCCTGGAATTCCGAGGGCTATTTCCTCGGCACGGGTGACAGTGATCTGCTTGATGAATTTGGGAGATGCGAGCTGCCGCCATGAAGGATGTTGACCCCCTCGGTAACTAACAGACTTCAACAAACAAGGTAGGAGTTCAAATGTTGAAATGTCTGTCCAGGAGAGACTAAGCACCAGGTCAAAATGTGAATTAAACCATTCAATAGTGTTCAAAATGGCATTACAAGGCATGTGATTCAAAATGCCGTTTCAGGGCATGTGGTTCAAAATGTGAATTAAAACCATTCAATAGTGTTCAAAATGGCATTACGAGGCATGTGATTCAAAATGGCATTATGGGGCATGTGGTTCAAAATGTGAATTACAGGTGTTTGCTTAGAGTGTGGACGGGTGCGAGATACTGGAACTTTGATGGGCAACTATTTCCTTTTGGGGTAGTCAGTAGCCGAAAGCGTGACAGAGCGCGTTAAAGCACTATCGATGCCGTCTTCTGCCACCTCGCGCGCTGCAGAGGAGGCAGCGCGTCGGCGCAAACTCATTGTGGCGGCGCTGGCCTTCATGCGCATGATGTATCTTGCAGTTCTTCTGTATGCATCACCACTCTACTGGAAACAGCCATATCACACATCTGCCTTGACTGGTGAAGCATGGGTGAAAGAGCTCATTGTTGGCCATCCAGAGCGGATTAAAAACGAGCTGGGAATGCACCTACATGTCTTTCTTGCCTTTATGAACCAGCTACGAGTGGTTGGCGGCCTAACGGACTCCCGGGAAGTCTCTCTCCAGGAGCAAGCAGCGATCTTCTTGTATACATGTGTAACGGGGTTGTCCTTCCGCCACGTTTGGGGAGCGATTTCAAGCGATCCACCGATACCATTTCAAAGTATGTATTCACAATTCTATATACGCAAACTGAGTATAATTGGATAGATATTTTCGACGCATTCTTCTCACTGTTTCTTCGCCCCCTTTCTACACCTTCTATGTTCGCCTCCTTCAGCCCATGACCCTGTCCCTCCCTTGATACAGAATAACCCAAAGTGGTTCCCATTTTTCGAAGGGGGCCCTTGGTTCCATGGACGGAACACACATTAATTGCTGCCCATCCGCAGAGGATCGGCAGGCATCCAGGAACCGGAAAGGAGGAATCACAATGAACTGTCTTGCTTGCTGCTCTCAGGATTTGTGCTTTCTCTATATCCTAAGCGGATGGGAAGGCTCTGCAGCTGATGCTGCAATCTACCTTGACGCGCGGCTCAGTGATCTCAATATACCTGCCGGCAAGTATTATCTTGCCGACGCAGGATTTGGGAGTTGTGATGCATGCCTCGTCCCTTATCGTGGCTTTCGGTATCATCTGGCTGAGTGGGGACGGGTCGATGTTCGGTATTGCTTTCTGTGGCCACTTTCTGGACCATTTTCTGACTGTTTTCAGGCCTGTATGCAAGGAAGAGTTGTACAACTTGCGACATGCAGAGGCACGCAATGTTGTGGAGCGCATTTTCGGTGTCATCAAAAAACGCTGGACCATTTTGACAAAGCCACCTCAATTAGACATTGAGCTACAAGCCCGGATTCTCCCTGGCCTTGCGGCAATTCACAACCTCATTATGAAACACGACCCGACTGACCTCCAGGACTTCGGAGAGGTCCATGATCCAGAACCCGGTTATGTCGATTTTGGTTCACTTGCAGAAGGTCCAACATCCAGGGCAGAGAAAGCACGGGCAGATGCGCGGAGGGACGAGATTGCAGAGAATATGTGGGAGAGTTATAAGAACCTTTTACGTGAGCGGGGGGGTTGCATTCACAAACGAGTAGCTACTACAAAGTACGCAAATTAAAGACCAATTTTGCTTTTGACCCACATAATGCGAAACTCGGTGTCCTCGTCATCATTGAATGTCGCATATATATCCATTGCCGCTTTGTTCTTCTCCAACACATCCAGAAATTTAAGGGTCTGGGGCATTTCCATCCAAGTCTCCACTCGGCGTGCACGTTTAGTAGCATTTTGTAGGCGGACAGGTGTGGGCGGTAGTGTGGAACTGTCAGTCCCGCCCGGCCCAAGAGCGAGACGCATGATCTCATTGAAATCACCGAACTGCTCCGAAATACCCTGCAACACAGTGGCCCCACCTGAGAGACGAGGTTTCTTGGCAGTTCCGTCAGCGGAGTCCGTGGCCGTGCGCTTACGCGATGCTGGCGGTGCAGGGGTTTTCGGAGCAGGCTGCACTCTCTCAGTCAAATTCCCATTTAAAAAAATGAAGCACACCTCGTTTTCCTTGTCACTGCCGTCTCCTTCACCATCCAAATCTTTTTCTATATCCCAGTCCTGACTGTGCCCGTCGTAGTCATCATCAAAGCCGTCCAATTGCGAAAGGGGAAGGCTGAGAGGAGCCAAAGCAGATGGCGCACGGAATACATGAGTTCCACGAGGAGTCGACTCGGGCATGAGCGTCCGAAAAGCCTCCAAGTGAATCCATCCCGCATTACGGAATGGCGCGGCGAGCGGACGGCTCTTGACAAATGCGTCCCAAACGCCAGAGCTAGCGGCGTCAATGCATGCGCCGCGATCGTCGTTCCACGTCCAACCGGAGTTGCCGATGATCTCGCAAATTAACTGGAAGAGGGTTTTGAGCTATAACAAAATATTAGTACAATAATAGAGCAGCTAGTTGCCACACCTTTTGGAATTTACTTTTGCAAGTCTCCCATGTTTTCGGGGCACCTTTTTCGCAGCTGTCGGCATTGACGGCGGCAGCGGCGGACGTGAAGGTGGTCTTGGTGAAGCTGGTGCCATCACCGGCAGCGGCGCGCTTCTCGATGAGGTGCTCGAGAAGCTTCCTTTCGTTCCGCGGAAACCAGTGGCATTTTTGGCATGCTTTTTGATGAGTACGGCAGAGTCCTGGGCAGACGCAGCCGCGTTCCGAGCAGCGGCAGACTCAGCAAGGAGGACTGGATCAATGAGGCTGTCATCCATCGCCGGGATGCCAGCAGCTATTCCGTACTCGTGGACGTAAATTGAAGGATTTGTCGACGTGTCGTGTCGCGTCAGTCACAAAGGTCACAGCTTCACACGACTACTGTAAAAGGGAATAGTTGCCCATCAAAGTTCCAGTATCTCGCACCCGTCCACACTCTTAAGTCCGTGAAAACGCGAAATTTTATTTTTGCCTCACGTGGCTGATGGACGGCGTGGGAATGCAGGCGGAACCAAGTTCCACATTTAACAATGTGTTCTTTCAGGTCTGAGGAGATTTCGGAGGGCATTGTGGGCAAACAATGGCATATTTGACAACAAGAGGATACATAAGTCCTTGTGCAACGAGGTTTGTGCGAGGTAAAAATGAAGCAGATCACATTCCCACGCTGTCCATCAGCCACGTGAGGCAAAAATAAATTTTCGCATTTTCACGGACTTAAGCAAACACCTGTAACCATTCAATAGTGTTCAAAATCGCATTGTGAAGCATGTGATTCAAAAGGCCCTTCCGGGGCATGGGGTTCAAAATGTGAATATCTTGTGGGATCCATTCAAACCTTAAATATGTCAAGTGCTCCCTTATCCCTCCTTCTCTCGGCTGAATGAAAGCATTTGATAGTGAGGCACAGGGATCAAAATGGCATTACGAGGCATGTGATTCAAAATGCCATTTCAGAGCATGTGGTTTCAAAATGTGAATTAAACCATTCAATAGTGTTCAAAATGGCATTACGAGGCATGTGATTCAAAATGCTATTTCGGGGCATGTGGTTCAAAATGCGAATTAAAACATTCAATAGTGTTCAAAATGAGGGAGTCAGATACAGGCATGTGGGAGTTGTGGGACCAATTGTACCTGCAGAGGAAAATATGCCAAATTCAGAGACAGCTGGACAGTCTGAAAGTCAGAATACAACTCTTCGAGCCAACTCAGAGGGAATACTTACTGGAAGTTGAGAAGCAACCCTCCGAATGTTGCTGACAATTCGGTGGGAAAGTAGGTAGGATCGCAGGAGCATAGACCCTACATTCACCAGTAAGGTATAGCAGATGAAGACTTGAGGAAACGACGCCCATGGATGAGCAGAGGTGATGCGTGAGTTTTCGACCTAAGTTGGCTCACAAGGAGGTCAAGTTTCAAGTAAAGTCTGAGACTCGGGCACGCAGAGACGGTTGAGTTGGGTATTTTAACATATGGACGGAGCTTACCTCAACACCGCAACACGGTCCCGGGGAAGACTCAGAATATCATGCAAAACGAAAACAGGGGCACTGAAATGAAAGGTTGCGAGAGCGCATCACCGAAGTTGAGATGGGCGAAGTCAATTGAAAGAAACGTTGAATGAACGAGGTTGAACACTTCCCCTCGTTTTGAGCTCGAGTTCGGTTATACGAATCAACACGAAATGATCCAGGTTTCCTTCAACTGAACGGCAAATGTGGTCATCTATTTTTTTGCACCGAGCATCGTGTCACCGGCATAGCGGCGCGGCCACATGAGTGCTTATGGATGTGAGGGATTCCGTCGTATCCAACCCGGCAGGAACGTTCCCCCACCGCGGCGGCAGTGGCCCCAAGGATGTATTCCCTCGAGTGCGTGTTGGAGTACACTGGAGCACGCGTTAAATATTCTGAATGGAACCAAGGGCGATGTCACCACCACGACGAAGCAATCCATTCGATATTATCCTCCCACCAAAACCATCCTGATCAGTTAGTCCTTTCGGTCCAATAGTTGCAGAATTGAAACTGTACTCCAGTCACATCAGGTCATGCACGGGCACCAGATAGTTAAGTATCAATTAAACTGACTTTGGCTTACCCGTAGTGGTGGTGTAAAGTAAAACTTGATTAGTTAGTACATCTAACTTCGGAGCAAAGCTCCTCCGAAGTCCATGCTTCACAATTTATGCAGACGAGTAGGTAGCCTTGGGATAGTTTTAACCTTTTCCCCTCGCACTTCTGACAAATTCCGAGCTAAGCAGGAAAATTATGTCAAACTATGTTCACAATTGAACAGTGTGAAGCTGTTTGTGAGCCGATACATGGTAACATGGTACCATACCTTTCGAGTACAGATGTTCATATTGACCGAAGGACATCCATAGATCATATTCTCCAGTTCCGAACAGTATCCAGATTGGCTGCAGAGGTGAGCTTGTGACTACCATTTTCCACATACCTGTGTCCTGTGATGGCAGGCACAGTATTCTCACTCCGCCAAACCCCTCGATTGTTGAACTTGCTAGGATTGCATGGGCAGTTGAGGGTACCAGGGAATAGAATACTCCGCAATTCAGGTGTTTTGGCTCAAAAATATGTTTTATTGAGTGAGACCATTGCCTACGACCCAGCACGATGTTTCAGGTCATGATTGACGAGATTATGTGTGTAGTTGTTTTGTGATGAAAACGATGTATCACAACAGGAAATCGTCCCCCTAACTTGAAGTAGTGGCCAGAAATCATTTTCTGAAAGGTTATGGGCCGCGCCGCGCGCGCCGATGCCGCGTCAATGACACAGCCACCGCCGCTGTGCCGCTTCAGTGCGGGCCGGTCCGCGTCACTCCGCGTTTTTACCGTACCCGATAGGAAGCGTGGATCAATACACGCCACAGCGGACCGTATGCAGCTTGTAAGCTCAGGAGTAATGTTTAATACTCGGAGCCCGCCGCAGAGCATGACACATTGTGCAAGTTCAGCGTCAGTCGCGACGCGTCGAGATCCAATGATCCATCCACAATGTGAAGCATGTTTTACATCCCAATGAGAAAAGTCGACGACAAGTCACAGAAATTCGAGACATCGAATATGAACTGACAGATAGTAGAAGCGCTCAAGTCTATGCTTTTTGGTACCCCCCCAAACCTCCCCGCGCCATAATGGCGCTAGCGGAAGCGGTTCCAGTTCAAAATTTCCGTTTGATTTCGATACATTTCCGTGGGACGACCAGAGAGAGTCCTACAGTAGTTGCTACTGGCCACATGGGAATAGGTAGGACCTGGCTTAAAAAACTTTCACCCGAATGGGCAGTGGTTAGCACGAGTTACTGGCCCCTGGGTGTGAATATTGGCGGCACATTATTTTGTTCGCGGTGAAAATGAGAATGAATGCAAAACCTGGAGAGGAGGCGCAATATAGAAGATAACGGTGGATATTTCCGAGCCCTTCGAATGAGGTATGCATAGTATTTCCCAAATCCCAACCATCAAATTGAAGGGATACATAAAAGGAAGCATTTGGCGGCGTCAGAAGTTCGAAAAACATGTTGTGGAAAGAGGAGAAGGCTTTTATCTTCCGACAGGTTTTTGCTTACATAATACGTGCCGGATTCGGGTGACGCCTATCTTAATGTCGAGATCAGCACGGACGAATCAGAAAACGGGAAATAGCAACGGAATGGCCTGGTTGCCGCCCGGCTTTGGGAGGAAGAATCAAATCCACACTCGTTCGCGAATGCTAAAAACCTTTTTGTCCCATTCTTCGGCCCAGGCATAAAAAATCTAAATATGCCTGCCTACAGCTAACTACTACAGTTTATGTATCTATTACAATCTTATCTAGAATATTCTACTTGAATCTGAGTCCCTCAACACAGGACAGCTACGAGACGGGGCGACCCAACAGAAATTGACCAGAAATCACCCGAACAGCCGTCACACGTCGCACGGATGGGTCCCGTCCGTAGAGCGCTCCAGAAAATCCTCCGACGGGACGGGAGACGGGACGGGTTCGGCCAAAAAACGACCGTCAGCTGCCCATCCCGACTAACGGACGGTTGGGAGCCCTAAAGACGAGGGGGTACGGCATGGGTGAAGGCAAGGGAGTCGCGTTAAGGTATCGCGCGCGGCCCTAGCACTTGATGCGACGTTGCGGGGGTTTGCTGCGTGGAGCCTGCGGCGAACGACGACGGCGCGCCGGGCACGCGCCATGCACGCGACGTGTCATGTTCATTCTCTCGTAAAGGCTTGCCGCTTGCTTGCTGCCGCTTGAGAGCTAAGTGAGCCTTAGCCGACGTCGAAACCGGCGATCAAAGGCCCTGATGGGCCCCATTCGGATGCCGCACGGGACCCGGTGATTTACGTTTTACAGTAAATTACGATAAATAAGGCTACTTATCGCTTCCTTATTATAACGCCAAGCAATACAAGGGCGGAACCAGCGTTGATAGCCAGCGTCATTCAGAGCAAAACTGGCTCTTCGCTTTTGCTACTGCCGCTCTTGGGGACAAAAAATACTGCACTCCAAATCACCCTACTGTTATTCCTACCCCTTCTGTTCAATCCTATTTTCTTCATTGCCGCGGCATAATGAGGATGTCGCAGAGAAGTTTAATCCTGGCGCAGCAGGCTGTCGGATCCGGCACAAACTCATCGAGAAAGCGTGTCACCAATCGCCGCATTGGTATGACGCGGCACTGTAGTTCAAATATTCTGCTTGCTAGTACTCCTTGAATTTTCGGTGTAGCTATTGCACACCATTGTTCCACGCTGCACAATTCCTATTTGCTGATACACATCATAATCATAATTCAACTGTAGGATATCGAAAAGAAGCGAAAGTGCAAGAACATGTGGCCCCTTGTCCCTGTACTTTTGTAATTCACTTACATCGAACCAAATCCCTCACGTTTAGGGCACCTGTGGTTTAGCTTAGGTAAGCTTCACGAAAAAATTTACGATATTCGGCGAGACTACGGTTCTTGAACTGGTTGCACGTAGTCGGTTGAATTATTGTTCATAGTATCCAGTTGAAAACAGACAATATTAGTTCGGTTTCGATGAACGGCCTTTGTTTCAGATTCAGACTTGTAGTTACTCTTCCAGGCGAGCATATGACAAAGTCCTCGCGAGTGCCTCTGAGATCTGTGGTACAGGCAGGGTGCAATCGGCACCAACCGTGATTGACGTGGGATTGATACACCAGAAGTCCCATGTAGATCATCCGGAATGTATCAAAGTATAGTGACCCCCAATTTTCAGACTATGGAACACAGGACAACCAAAGGAAAAGGAGTGTTGTGTTTTCGTGTTGGGTGAGTTTTTGCTTCTTTTAGTAGATGGCCGCTTCATGGCTGCTGTTTTTAGTGTCCTACGGTGTACCACGTAGTTCATGAACATGTTTTAATATGGGACACTCCACATCCAGTTTCCGGAGAGCCTTGCGCTATTTTCCTGTTCTTGTTCAGGAATCCCACAATTTAATGGGCCTGAGTTAATTGGCACACTTGCTTCAAGTCTAGCCTTCGGAAAGAAAGCAACATACTTACATCCCAGCCACCTTTCCTACTTTTTTGGCCTATGGATATGTTCCCGGTGAGTTACCACTACTCTGTTAATATTCCAGCCTCAATTCCTTTCTTTACCTAGCCTGGGACCCGAGTGTTTTGCTGGAATGGCGCCGGGCAGACGGTATACGGGACGGTACAACAGGTGCTGCATATGGAGGACGTGAGTGCAAATACTTTGTCTGTCATTGAGCTCACACTTTCCCAGGGAGCTATGCTCGTCAATATTCGTGATGACAATGGCCAGACTGTTGGTTTGCCATATGCTGACGCGTTCAAAACCAGACCTTTTAGCTGAATTGATATTCCAGAGCATCTAGTGACATGGATTTCGAAAATGCAGGCGGTTTAACGATTCTGGAAAAGACATCAGAAAGGGATGAATACAGCAATTATCATCACACCTCGGGTGCCAGGAGGAGCATACCTATTACGCGCCCGTTCCGGAAAACATCCAGAAAATAAAATAAATAAAATCGAAGTCGAAATTGAAGGGGTTAAGGGGTGGGGTGTGTACCCCAAACCAGTAACTCGAAAAAGAATTCGGTGGGGCCACGTGGACGCTCAACTTACCAAGGCGCGATTGATAGCGGTGTAGGGTCTCTCAATCCCCGGGTGGAGAGGAGATGGGCTCATACTCTCACTTACGACTGTCAGGACGAGGAGGGATGGCTGCTGTTGGTCGGCGATAATTTCAGTTAATTGCTCCTGGGGCCCCGCACATGTCCACAAAAAACCAGCTCCAGCGCCTCCTTCGACTTCTCCCCCTCATGCAGCTTCGGAATCGCGGTGGCAACCTGTTTACCACGGAAGCAAGCGTCACCTGATGGTGAGTCCTCCGAGTTCTGCGATGATACGACGCCTATGGAGATATTAGAGATGACGTGTTGCAAAGCACAATGAACAATGAACATACTGAGCGTCCTCAATCTGAAGTCCCCCCGTGAGGAACGCGGTAGCACTGGTGCCGTGCAGAGGTACCTTGCCGCTTGCAGCATCACGCTCTTCTTCCCGTTTGAGCTCTGCACGGACCTGGGCTTCTGTAGGTCCATCTAAATGGGATTTAGTAGGGTCCGCTAGATAATACACCTGTACTCAGATAGATAATACATTGAAGTGCGACATATGAAAAAACTACGCCATTACCCGCGCGATTGAAGGGGCCACTCGCTCTCAGTGGGTCCTGAGCGCTTGATCGAACGCGGCGTGATTGCTCGGAATGGCGCATAGTGGGGCGGAGTTAAATCTTGATCGGTCTTGTCGAATGGCGCTGTCTTCAAAATACGCACATAGGAGAAAGAAGACTGAATTGAGGCATCCGCTGAGTTTGGCGGGGAACGGACCTCATGTTTTGTGAGCAATCCGACTGTACTTGTACTTTTCTACTTGGAGAGTTCAAGGCTAGTTACTTAGTACTAATTTTTACAATGTTTGCGTGCCGAACAGAGCTTCATCTAGCTTCGTGATACTGCTGTATAATGTTCTACATACCCTGGCGAATAATGGACAACTCCAAATTGGGTCGTCCGTACTGGCCAACGAGGGCACGGACTAGGCTCGTAACCAGCCTGCCTATGAGGTGCAACAATTGTGGCGAGCACGTTGCCGTAGGCAGGCTGGTATAACTCGGGCTGTGCCAAAGGACTGAGCCCGGAGTTTGAAATTTTGGGTGGTGCCGATGCGTGGCTGTGCAATACCATCAATTTACGGTTAGATTTGACAATTCACCACACACGATCCATGCACTTGAGCGAATTTCTGAAGGGACAGAATTTGAGAGAGGAAGTACTAGACCTGATGGTTTTCTTTTGAATTTTTTGAACTGATTTGATTTGAGCCTGGAATGACACAGAAGGAAAATTTTCAAACTCCGCGCTCAGCCCTTCTGTTTGTACCGAGTTGTACCAGCCTGCCTACAGCAACGTGCTGGCCACAATTGTTGCTCAATCGTAGGCAGGCTGGTAACGAGCCTAGGCACGGACGCGACTGTGGACGTTGGGTTGCGATGGTGAGCGATAATAGGCTTCGAATGCTTCTTTGAGTTCCGTCCAGGTCATCTTTCCCGATGTACTCAGCAGCGCAAAATTCAATAGCTCCTCCAGGACTAGAATCAAGTCCACAGTATAGGTGATCAGGACCCGTTGAACATCAGACCTAAGGATATTGAGGTACGCTGTTGAGGAAACAATGGAGGTGAAACGTATGTGTTCTGCAAAACCTCATCGGAGAACCACTTCACGAAGAAGTACGCCAGCCCAAGGATAGCGGCTGGCGGCGCGATTGTCGCCGTTGTTGCGGTGCATAGATCAACAAATTGAGTAATCTTCTCCATCTCAGGAGGGCTGGGGAAATGGTCATGCGGGGTCGCCAGGGATAAAGATTTGGAGTGTATGATGTTGGGTGGGATCCTGCATGCATGTCCGGAACGACATACAGCATCAAGTACTGGTCAAAATACTGTTTTGGTGTGAAATCTCGGCACACTGTACCAAGGTTCAAATGACCTGGAATGTTCGTTAATTTTGTTCTCCGTTCTCGCAATGATGCCAAAGCTTACCGGCCTCATTCTCTGGTTGAATTTACCGCTCTGGCACCTTAGCTCCGGCCGATGAGCATTGCTATCGTCCATTTCGGTAGTTGAAAATGGATCGTGCCCGCTGCCCCGCCCCAAGAAAATTGTCTGAACCTCAGCCGCCTCCACAAATGATCAAATCCATAAAGTGGTGCCGACGCAGTCACTTGGTGCCAAGGCAAGGTATGGAAATTCCGAGCCTGACCGAATCTCACTCGTTTGGACCTCTTAAATTGGTTTATATGATGATGTAGGCAACCCTGGATACAACTGATACATATTTTTTACCTTCAGGTGTTCAAATTTACAGGTGCAGGGGAAAAAGTTCGGTTCATGCGTTCGAACGCCGATGAACTCCGAACCGAACCTAGTGAACTTGAACCTGAGGTTCAGGTTCGGCGTTCGGAAAATATGGTCCCGAACCTGAACCGAACCGAACTTTGAGAACACTACACATGGGTCATGGGGTTCAAAATGCCATTGTGGGGGACAGGGCTCAAAATGCCATTGTGAGGCACGGGGTTCAGAATAGTGGTGCTCGGTTGGCATCTGGTAGAATTCTGTGTTGATAAGCACCTGTACAGTACTACTTATTTGTCTTCTGTAAACTCGTTGTTCAGCCTGTGGACCTCGCGAGTATACTACGCAATAGTGAGCAGAAACACAGTGGGCGTTGATTCTGAACAAAATGAATGAGTCTCGACAATGTCGCATGATGGAAGTCTGTACATATGGTAAGATCAGATCTCGGAATGGCGGCGTTACTTTGCACAAACGTGCCGGCAAGACCTAGACCTCATGGAATGTATTGGAACTCAGGTTGATGGCAGGGGATATGGGCAAGAGGAAGACATGGAAAATATTTTTGAAGTTGAATGGCTAAGCCGACATTGAGCTCGAGATTCGAATGCCGCCGAGTCCCTTATTTGAAGTAGAACTTGGAGGTGGGTTTGACGGGGGGATGATTGAAGTTTCAAAGATGTGAACATCCCAGAGCTGAGGCCATCGGCTCGGAAGAGAGATCAGACCAATGAAGGAAGGTCGGAAATGCGAGCAAGGGTGACTGAATGCGAAGTGAACTCTTCAAGGGGAAGCCGCGTGAGGAGGCGGGCTTGAGGTGATGCACGAAGCCTTTTGCCTGGCAGTGAGATGTATTTTGACGCCTGTGGACGGGGCGCGACTTGATGGGCAAGTTTAGCCTGGAAACAATTGACAGATGGTGTGAAGGAGGAACTCTTGAGCAATGTTGAAACCTTCTGGTGGACCATGGACGATGCCACTGTATGAGAGAGGACTTGATGAGGACGGCGAACACGATGCGTTGATGCCGTCAGTATAGCGAGCCTTAAGGCGTGGATTCCTCTCTTGATAGCGTGTTCGCAGACTATATTGACGGTGAAGCGTTGAGGTGTTGATTGTTGAAGACCACCTCTTGTGTCAAATTGCAATTTTGAATAAAACCCTTAGATCTCCAAGATTTAGCAGGAACATAGGGTTGGTTTACATTCTGGTGTCGGATCGCTATTGTATGGTAACGAGAGCAAGGAGAGGCCCACTGTGCTGATGATCACGTGTATTTGTTTGGATTGACATGGAGCACTCTCATCTCGTTTTCAAAAGCACCAGGGCCGTCAAAATAAATCTGAAGTGACAGTTCAAATCGAAATTTTGCTGGCTGTCCTCCCAGCAAGACCCTGTCAAAATCCAGCTTGAAATGATTGCCGGTGGTCAAAATACTGTTTTGGTGCAAAATCTCGGCACATTGTTTGGTGATGGCCTGCATTTGTTTGGTGACAGCCTGCATTTGTTTGGATTGGCATGGAGAGCCCTGAGCTCCTTTTCAAAAGCACCAGGGCCGTCAAAATAAATCTGAAGCAACAGTTTGACCCAAATTTCGCTGGCTATCCTCCCACCAAGACCCCGTCAAAATCCGGCTTGAAATGATTGCACGGTGGTCAAAATACTGTTTTGGTGAAAAATCTCAGCACATTGTTTGGTGACAGCCTGCATTTGTTTGGATTGACATGGAGAGCCCTGAGCTTCTTTTCAAAAGCACCAGGGCCATCAAAATAAATCTGAAGCGACAGTTTGAACCCAAATTTCGCTGGCTATCCTCCCAGCAAGACCCTGTCAAAATCCAGCTTGAAATGATTGCACGGTGGTCAAAATACTGTTTTGATGCACATTTAAGTACCAGTCTGCCTATGGCAAACAAGCTCGCCTTGTTAGAAATGCTGTGGCAGACTGTTTACGAGTCTACCCGCTCGGAAGCTAAGACGCGATTTAAGGCCGTCAGGCGCAACTGTGTGCCTCTAGTAACGTTCAGACTCTTCCTGGAGACAGTCCTAGCACAAATCAGGTAGAGCAGATTTCACGGTTGCACTCAAGTGCGCCATTTCACCGGCATGGAGCAGTGTCACCCCAGAAATACATTGTCAGAGCGGATGTGCGGACTTTGATCACCAACCGGCGACAGGTTTTTCCGGGTGGGCAGAACGAGTCAGCTTCTGCCCTCCGAGGTATAGGACAGCAACAGGGGACATCGCGGGGCCAAGGGTCTTCCCACACGTACCAGAACCGCTAGATCATCGGGGATTTAGTACGTATATCTCAATGTGGTATGTAACTGGGAATTTTCCTTTCATTGTGCTTCGGGTTCCTTGACATCTCTGGCCTCGTTTCTTTATATCTTTCTGAATCCAGGCTGTTTTGGGGCTATGATTCCACTGTTTTGTTGACTCGTCTCCTTCCCACTACGAATTGTTGATTCCTGCTGTGGTTCTCGTTGTAATGTTGTCTGGCTGTTATCATCATACTATTTAACTATTTAACCGTCGGCTGTGGACGTAAACGTCCTTGGGTCTTCGGTTCGGATTTCTTCCTTCACTCAGGCTTTTCCTTTTCCTGTACTTCCTTGGTGAATGGTTCAAATAAGCGAGAATAATAACAAACACACCTTTAACATCCTGATTTTCAGCGGCTCCACGTTTAATCGCGGACACCTTTCCGACCCCAAAACGGTGCGGGCGGGATCAAAGGAGGCAAAGGAGGCGCGAATGCAAGTGAGTCGATGGCAGGTGCAAAATTAAACGGATTAAAAAACGGTGGAACTGGCATGTCGAACTCCACCACCTGCAGCGATAAGTAGAATTTGATCAGAGCACGTTTGCAACCACTTACATATCGCGGGAGAACGAGTTCGACATGTTTAACGACGTAGAAATGGCCTACGCTTGCGCCCGTACCATACCACGATTCATAGCCATTTTGGCCCAGTGGACGAGGCTTAGCATGGCCGACTGTAGAGTTCGTGAGACATGACGATGTTACGTGGTTATTATTTACCTACTTTCGTTTGAAACTCGACCAGTTACCACTGAAAAAGCATTTCTCCAAAAATAGGCAGGAATTTTGAGATGGGGAAAACAGCGTACCACGACACATGAACATTTTGTTGATTCCCCGAGCGTACCCAAGAGAAGCGGAGGCGGTCGGCGCGAGATATATACCATAACCTTCAGTTTTACCATTCGCCATTTTGCCGCCCGAGGAGACGCCGGGAATCAGAAACCCGCCCTAGCGTCAAAGTCAAAAACAGTATGATTCATGTTGGGTTCACGTACTTCGAGTATGGGTTGAATGTTGTTCGCAGCCATGCCGTGGAAGAGATTTGTCTCACTATTATCAATCCCAAGGGAGGCGAGGAGTTCCTTGGCGGCTTCGAATCGAGCTTCCAACTGGACATTCACAAACCAGGTAACTGATACGAGCGTTGAATGTCGCTGTCGTTCAATCGATTTTGGCCACGAACCAGTTTTGACCTTCAGCCGCCGCGTCCCTATGCCTATCATGTTCGGTCCCGGCTCTTCGAAAACACGTTTGACCAGTTCCAGACTGAAATTCCCGACGTAAGCATGAATAACTGGGAGAGCCTACGGAAATTCTCTGACTGCGCTACATTGTCGGGGTCTGGATCACCCTCGAGCGTGTTCCCATCGGCGTCAACCACAACTTTGAACACGATACCATCCTCAGGACGGCGTTGTCTCGACCGCCCTTCCGTCGTTTTTGGGGGGCAATGCGTCGTTTCTTGTCCATTTTTTCATCCATCGCTTGAAGACGTGCGATAAGCTGTTGGCTGCGTTCTTCATCTTCAGCAGCTCGCTTCTGCGCAACGCCATCTTCTTCCTCCCATTGCTTCTGGAGCGCGAGTGCGAGTGCATAGTCGTCGGGTGTCCCTCCTTCACAGTTTGCCTTTTTGATGGGGGAGTATCGATAATCTCGATATCGGAGTCCGGGGAACGAGACCGACGGCGCGTTCCTGAGGTCCGCGAAGTCGTGGAGCTGTGGATGGAGGACGGCTGGCGGACCACAGACTCTCGGATGGGCTGTATACTCTCGACGATTTCAATGAAGTCTTTGTCTTCTCCTTCCCAGTCGAGCCATATAATGGACTCCGAGCTTGACATCGCTATTTTTTATCAAGGTGGACGCTTTTCGTTACGAAAAATAACCCAGTAAACAAATGTAGATGAAAAGAGTGTTTGAAGTCACTTGCTGTGGCTGCGTATCTGGATTGACTCGAAAGAGCGGAAGCGAGACGTCAACTACACTGCCGTTTGTGGAAAATGTGTCAGGGATGTTTCGGCCACAATCTTAGGAAACAATTGTCAGATCATCACAGAATGCTGAGCCAAACATTTTTGAAATAAAGATAATCATATCCCACAAGGTTTGTGCAACGTCCCATCCAGCAAAAATTTGTCGAGAACCTTTCCTGGACCTTCAGTTAGATATTTTGGAGACCATTGTAGGCGTAATTTATAAAGAGGTAGATATCAAAGTGCGGGGATGTGGTTTTCAACCTCGTGACATCCTAAATTCCACGTCCAAGCTCATTTTCTTGCCTGCAGCCAAAGATATCCTCAAAGTTTCATTTTCTGTCATTGGTCATATCTGCTTTGTGTTCGGAACGGTATCCGTTGACAGATCGAAGCCTGGGCGGCCGAAGAAAGCCGATATTGAACCTGCCTTCGGACTTGCTTCGACGTGTGTTTTCCTTCAGTGTGTTTGCAGAAAATGTCTCAACATTCAAACAGCTGGTTTATTCTCAGCCAAAACTTGCAGCAGCGTCACGGACTCACGGTGGGGCCAGGGGAGGCTTTTCTCAGATTAAGTAGATACTACCCTCCAGCAACTTCGGTCCGGTTCCAAGCACCACATCCTTTACTTTCATGTAGTGCACTGCATTTAACCTTGAATGTCTCAGCATCCAGTATTTCTCTGTCAGATTCTCGGCTTGTACACAACTATCAAGCTATCAAGCTTCCATATGTTATGATTGCTTCGCCATTTCACTTGGGGAAGAGACAGACTTAGCCGAGTGGCTTGGCCGAATGGCTTGCGCCGCTTAGCGGAGTTTGAAATGGGCTGTGGCGGGCGGGTGTGGCGTGGCTTGTGGCGTGGCGTGGCTTGTGCTCGCTTACACCAAACCTCCTCACTGTGAGTATTTCGCTAATTTCTCCACATTGGTTGTCCGCCGCTGCCTCCCTTCTTGATGAATGTACTGACAGCTTTCCCATCAATGCTGCCGCCGACGACATTGATTCTGCCGGCCGATGTTGAACATTAAATCCGAATATGCCTCTTTTGCGCATTATCACAGCTCCAGGACATCACAGGGGTGGAAACTGAGTCGAATTTACAATGACAAGCAGCAATTAATTATCAGAAACAAACCTAATTCGAGTTGAGTGTAGGAGTCGATGGTGAAGATCCTGGTAATTACTATAGCTTTTTATTTATACCTATGAAGGCAAGTCATACTAAATTTACTAGGAGTCAGAGAATTACTTTGAGTGAACTACGGGTACTGCCAGTAACTACGGTCGGTTGCGAACAACTGTGCTTGGGTTCGTAATATAGGAGCTACATTTGGCTTGTTGAGGTAAGCTAAATTCTAACATGAATTGCTAGTGCGCTTACCAAGACGCTTACCCCGAACACCATCTCCTCTTGATGTTTTACATGGTTAATTTGAATGACCTGAGAGCTCACTAGGCAACCTTCGCAAAGGTCAACTATCGAGTC
The DNA here is from genome assembly GCA_029378375.1 of Mycena olivaceomarginata. Classification (NCBI taxonomy): domain Eukaryota; kingdom Fungi; phylum Basidiomycota; class Agaricomycetes; order Agaricales; family Mycenaceae; genus Mycena; species Mycena olivaceomarginata. The sequence goes on along the minus strand of JARKIC010001485.1, from coordinate 1,441 downwards.
CTATGGTTCAAATTGGATCCCTCATTACATTTGGACACTCGACTCAATGGCAGATTTTTGATGTCACAACTTGTTCCCACATATCTCGAAAAAAGGTCGCCCACTTTCTCAAAGTGTAGCTGAAACCTGAAAACAAACCAACCTCGGAACACATCGTAGCAAATAGCTTGTGCCGACAGTAAACCTGCTGAACCCATCATTCTCATGTGGGACGCCTACAATACAATGGGTTATCATATAGAATACTGTAGATGTCTTCCTGAGTCTTATCTGTCAACCCTTCACCGCCGTTGTCGTCGCAAGCCACATCCCCGCCCAGTTTGATGGCATCAGGCGGAATGGCTTGTGATGGCTTAAGACATGTTCAACCGTGCTCAAAACAAGGCAGAATCTATCTAAACCTCTTACCACATGATCTTGACGGTTAATTAGACAGTCAGAAGAGTTTCCTGACCTCCTAGTTGCATAATCTCATCACTTTTGGTCGCAAGCCATGTCCCGCCCAGTTTGATGCCATCAGGCAGAATGGCTTGCCAAGCCAACAAAATGGCTTGCAAGCCATTCGGCCGGGCGGGGCGTGGGATCCCACCCAAATCCACGCCCCCGCCCATACAAGCCATTTGGCGCGGGCACAAGCCACTTTTGCAAGCCAAAAATGTCATCCTCGGGAAGAGATCTTTACAGCAGCACACAAATGGTGAGGATGTTGAACCAAAATAATTGTCTCCCTTTCCCAAGTAAGGTTTGTTTTTTCAAGTTCCCGCGGATTGGGGATCCTGTAAAATGCCAATTCTTCAAATTTGGCTATAGTTGAGTTGCATATCACAATATCTACAGCAACAGCTTTCAAGAACCTTAGATGCCTATTGATCCAAGCTCGGAGTCTTCAATGAGGGATGATGTTTTTGGACCTAAAGGTTCAGCACCTGCCTCGAAGAGGCCCAATCCCAAGTCATACCAGTTTAGGCATAAACTTGCATGTGGATTGCAACATTCGGGCGAGATTTGGTCCCATAGGAGCTAGTATTTTTCGAACATCGGTGAGTATGACTCGATTACTGCAGCAATGTCACCGATAACAAAATCTAATTGAGATGACACCTTCGAACATTGTGCGGTCTCCGTGTGAAGAAGAAAGAGCACCTATCAGTTTCAACCGTGCTTCTGTGCACTTGAAGAGTCACATCAGAGGGCAGTTGAGAACTCCGTGGGTAGATAAGATAATGACATAATGTGGCTGTGTTAAAAAAAAAAAATTGCCAACATCTCCGATTATAAATCTGAGATTGGATCTGGGTCAAAATTTTGGGCCCGGTGTTTTCTTGTAGGAAAAACTTCGGAGCATGTTTTTTGGACTCTTTAGCTTACTCTGAGTTCAGGAAATTTAAAATTGGGTCAAAATAAAATCCCATTGGGGCTACAGGCTATTTGCGGACTTTGT